>PYHW01010658.1:2379573-2442330 GCA_013186435.1 Turdus rufiventris | reverse complement strand
CTTTTCTTTTCTTTTCTTTTCTTTTCTTTTCTTTTCTTTTCTTTTCTTTTCTTTTCTTTTCTTTTCTTTTCTTTCTTTTCTCTTTTCTGTCTTTGTATTTTTCCATGGAATTGATTTCTGTTTTCTTTCACTCCAACAGCCTGGTTCACGAGCAGAGAGTAGGAGAGGAAGAGCACTAAAAGGTCCGGTAAGAAAAGAGATTTTAACTCTAAGCCTTCAACAAGGTATTAACAACAGCAGGGGACTTAAAACGTTCTTAAAAAAGGAAGCATTAATCTACATTGCCATTTTGGAAAGGTCAAGGCAAGACTTAAATATCCCAAATGCTTATATTTTACATAATAATTTAGATTATTCTGACTATACCTTCCCTTCCTGGGGGACAGTAGAGGAAATAGGGGGAAATTTCTAGGATCTGGTAATTTTGCTCATATAGAAATCCTGGTAATTTATCCAAATGAGCATTTTGCAGGCCTGTAGCACCAGCACAGAACTTTTGATCATGTAGACCATAAAAATGTTACCTGTAAGACTTGTGGATTGTGCTGTTTCCCAATCCTGGGAGCATAACTCCTCGCTTTATCCTGCTGCATTCAGCCCAGGTCCAGTCAGAGGTTACAGATAATGGCAGACACAAACCAGCAGCTAAAGGGCAGCACTCACAGTACTGCACAGGACATTATTTTATATGGCTCAAATGATCTTTTTTATCCCTTCAAAACCAGTAGTTTCCAAATAGTGGGATGGAAATGCCGTGCAGGTTTTGCTCTTCATTCTGTGGTGATTTAAATATTATCAGGTGAGAATTGTTTCTCTTGGGAAGTATAAAAAAGGATGAACAAAAACTTCCCTATTTTATTGTTTGCCTAAACAGTAAGAAACTCATCATCATTAAGATGCTGGCCAATGGTTTCGTGATGGGAAGTTTCCATATTAGTACCACAATGTGTATTGCAATCATAAAGTAGAATATTTCTATAAGATATACATAAGGAAACAATGCATTAGATTATCTAAAAAAAAAATCCATTTATTTCAGCAGGAGAAAACTAAAGAAGACAGTGGTGAAACTGAATTTAGAATTGATAAAAGCATCATGTTAGCTTGAACTTTTTTGTGAAGGGAAAAAAAAAGGAGAAATTACAAAGTAGACAGCGAAGAGAACTTATTTAGGTTAAGGAAGTAAAAACTAGACAGAGAAAAATGTTTTTATACAGATAAACAATGCTTTTAATAGAAAGTAACAAGGCATAGCATATTAACATCTTAAAAAACACATGAAACTGCAGATTTAACCTCTATCTGAAGTGCAGGAAGACTGCAGCATTTTTGCTGTCTATTGCTGCATCTTTATAATCCAAAATTCCCAGACTTTACAGTTAAAAATAAGAGTTTGGAAAACGTACAGAAAAACTGACAACTGAAGGAAATACATGAAATATTTGCTCAATACAACTCTGCTCGTGGCTGATGTCCAGCAACACTGTCCCTGAAGCAGCTGGGCTGGAGGTATTTCCCCTCTGTGAAATTTGTTCCTTCCAGAAGTCTTGGATGATTCTTGAGGTTTCTTGAACAGTCCCCAGAGTCAATATCAATGTTGTAGTTGAGGATTAATGAGTGAAGGCTATTTAAAAGTGGAGGATATGTTTTTGTGGCAAAGGGTTGGTCCATAGCACCCAGTGGTTGTTAAGAGTGTCTTTAAAATAATTTTTTAAATGCTGATATTTGCATGACTACACATATTTCCAAGGACTATTGCTCTCTATTCATTAGCACTTCATGATCCCTCTTTTCTAGAGAATTGTCCTTAAAGCTGCCAAGGAGATTTCTGAGAACAAATGTGTAATTTGATGGCTAAATGCAGACTGAAATGACAATGAAAAACGCTCAAAAATATGTACAATATATATGTGTGTATTAAATAAAGTGATTATTTTTGTTTTGCTTTCAGCCACCAATCTTAAAAATATCACACTTAGGCTGCCTGACAATAGGATATGATAGTCTAGAACAACTGCTACTCCAAATGCAAATAGCTTGCCACAATATAGGTCTGGAGCTAGGAAAAGACGTGTACTTAGCAATAAATTGTGCTGCTCATGAATTAATGGATAATGTAAGTTACTTCTCAATTTTGATTTTCTTGAGGTTTAAAATAAATGTAGCTGTTTGTTAATGTTATTTATTATTATGTTGCAAATTCACCTACAAGCTCCTAACTCCATTTTTTTAAGGTAGTGATCAAGCAAACAGAAAGAATTATCTCTGCATTTATAAATTATGCCTGAATCGACTTGTTTTTTCTGTTATACTAAGCTACATCTCTTGTTTTCTTTAAACTATCCTAACATTTGCATGTATTTTTACTATGGTATGTTTGTATACACATTCCTGCCCACCTCATTGTGCATCAACATTAATTTTTTTCATTTCAGGTTTTTAATGTTTTTATTTGACAAAATCTGTTTATCTCCTGCCAAAGTCTTACAGTTCTTGCCCCTTATTCCAAGATGAATCAGATTTTTCTCTAAGCAGAAAAAGAAACTTCTGTTTAGTACCTCATGAGCTTTTGTGTGTTTGGGTGTTCTGTAGTACCAAAGCTTCCATTACCAGTATCTTTTGTGAAAGCAGTTTCTCTCCTGGCTGAGATATCGGTGTCCTATACCAGAATGTGCACAATCTTAACCATTGAATTACCAGTAATCCTGTAACTTTCTGCTGTTGAAGTATTAAAGGCACTGAAGCAGTGGATATCCTGGCACAGTTTCACAGTGTGCCCTTAAAATTCCTCCCAGGCTGCAGTGTGTGCTTCCCAGAATGATGAGAATGGTTTTAAAGAAGTCTTTTTTTTTATTTAATTTTTTTTTTTGAAAGGGGAAAGAGGCAGGGAAAGGCAGTATCTTGGTTTTGAGCACTGACAGTGCACTCCTTGTCCCAGCAATATTTTCTTTATGAAAACCAGGGGGAAATCACCTTTTTTTGGGGAAGAGAAAAATGAGATTTTTCTCACAAAAATGAGATTTTTCTCACAATAAAAATGTCAAATATTGCTAACTTTATGCTGTAACTGTGTCAAACTGGCAGCATTGCCTAGAAAATGCTGAAATCTCTTCCTTTGGCAGTGGCATTGTTCAGAGACTCTGGCATGAGCCCTCTGGAACCCACAGTGTCATTTCAGGCAGAGTTTTCTGTAACAATGTGCTGACAACTCAAACAGAGTGAAGCAGATGAGTGAAATCCTCCTGACTGAAGCACACACAGCTCACTGCCTTAGCAGAGATGTGAACACTCTGCTTTTCAGGGTCCTGATTTCCTTATCTTTTTTGCTTTTTACTTTACTTTCTAGGAAAAAGGGAAATATGAAATACTCACTGGAGCATTCAAAAGTCCTGATGAAATGGTTACCATGTATGTGGAAATGATTCACAATTTCCCTTTTATTATTGCATTAATAGATCCCTTAAGAAAAGAGGTAAGATACCACAGTGCAGTCCTTTAAAAACTGATGGTTCTGGTCAGTGGTGTATCACTGACCTCTTCTCATTTTTACAAAACATGTGAAATACAAAGGTTCTGATTTTCAAGTTTTTAAGCACAAAAATATCATTAGAAAATGCATCTAACAATTTCTTTGAATATATTTTATTGGCAATATCCAAATGTTTCAATACTTTTGACATAAATTCTGATGGAAAATCCTGGCATGAACAGAATAGTCAGTATACACACCTTAAAGAATTACAAGAATTTGCTTTTTTATCTCATTCTACTTGCTAAACCACTGTTATTTTGGTTACATTTTTCTCTTTACATACACTAGTCAAATTATAAGGTGAAATTCAAGTGTATTACAAAAATTGATGTGTAATGCCTTATATTATATTAAGCCAGAGAAGCAAAAAAATTTGAACATTGTTGTATATTCAGCCAAAAAATCACCACAATATATTATTGCTGAAATTCTTTGTGATGGATATTTATAACCAAAGTCCTGTCACTGACAGCATTGCTCAGCAGAATTTTTCAAGGGGGAGTAAGACACCTTGTATTTACCTCTGTGATCAAAGTTAGAGGAGTTAATTAGTGTGGCCAATCTATTGCAATAATAAAGCACAATAATATCAAGCATGTTATCATGCTAGAGATGGATAAAGGAGAGTGTATAACCTTAAATATTCACATTTATACATAAGGTTAAATTTCCATGTGTTAAAAAAAAAGAATAAAAACTTAATTGCTGCAGAACTTAAAATTGTAGGCCGAGATTCTGCAGTTGCACAACTTAATAAGAATTTGCTCTTGGTGTCAAATTTCACTTCATCTTCTTCAAAATAAATACAGGGACTTCATTTTCATGAAAAAACCCACAAATACTGTGCTTGAAGGGAAAAGCAGAGTGATGTTGGCTCTGTGAATCTGCCCACTGCCTGAATCAATAATTCTAAAACTGATGAACTGCAAAATCCATCTGATTTTGTCCTTAGCTGGAACTTTAAAAGTTCATATTTTGAGTAACTGTGTTTAGTATTCCCTCACTCTGATTAGCCTTGCCTTCCTACGCTGTTTCAGTCTGAATCTCTGAATTACCATGTTCCAAATCACCAGGTTATTCCCCACTCCTGCCAGGGCTGCAAACTTCCTTGAGAATTCTTATGAAGGAAAATATTTGCAAGATGAGAATCAGCAGGAGAATTACAGCAGCCAGTGAAGTGCAGTTGGGAATAGAGTACAGAGTTAAGGGAAAAGCCTTTCCTCCTCCTTCTCCTCCTCTTCCTCCTCCTCCAAGGTTTACCCATGCCACATCTTTGCCCCTGACAATTAGACCCTTGAGGATTAGTTCTGGTACCAATGCAATAATTCATTGCCAGACACCAGACCACTTTGGTGCTTAAATTTGAACATTGGTTCAGGTGTCAAAAACTTCATTTTCTCTTATGCACAGGTTTGAAATCCATACAGGAATGGCCCCTGATGTTGATTGCAAAGTAGATAAGTACAAAAAACAGACCAAGAATAACCACTGGCGGAATTGTGAAATAGAGATTTTTTTTTTAATGTGAGAATTTTACATTCTGTGGACACAAAGCACATTAATTAGTAAATTTCTTCTTTCAAATTCTTTACATATCCTTGTCCTTTATTTAGCCTGGACCATGTACCATGTGGACAATGCATTAAAATAAAGAAACAAAGACCCTGAAAAATGGAGCTTTGCTAAAAAAGAGAGCATTGTGTTCTGCTGTTCCCTATGAGTCTTGCCATTGAGTCTATGTCTCCTGTTCATTATTTTATGTTCAAACTACTATGACACTTGAAATATTAACACAAAAATGAGTCATTTGAATAAAACAATAAAAAATATTTTATGTTAAATTTCGGGAGGGAAACAAAATAGCAGATCCCTACGCTTAATTGAATTTAAATATTTTAACTATATTTTGTGCAAATAGTGTTGATTCATTTCAGATTAAAATTTATGTTTTCTAGAAAAATCTTAAAATCCAAGGAAAATCCAAGTGGTATGTTTTTCTTAGGCAGATAGATTTAAAATAAAGTATAAAATGTAATATGTTTATATGATGGGCATATTTAGGATTAAATCCAAATTATTATTCAATTTTAACCTCCTCAATTAGAGTTTTAATTTTTTAAACTCCAGTTGTTTGCTCAATTTGTTTATGCAGGACAGAGAACAGTGGAGCAGCATCTGTTTTGCCCTTGGTTCCAAATGCTATGTGATTGCTGAGGATGCTGCCACACAAATTTCCAAACTCAAAACTGAACAAAACATAAACATAGCAAGGTGCAGTGGTGTTGTCTTAAAATACATTAACCAAACCAAGGTGTCAGACCTCCTAGAACTGACTGGAATTCTGGATGGTGAGTAGAGGGGAGAAATGCTGAAACCAAACCCTCCAAGCTACACCTGTAAATATTTTGTGATTTTATTGAATTATTGACACTTCTGATTTAGAAAGCACTTGTCAGAAGAAACTGAAATTCAAGTTTTGATTCACAAATCCCTGTCAAGGGGCTTAAAACAACAGTCAAGGCTTCAGCTATTGTCAGTTAATACACTGTGAATGTTTTGGACGTGGGTGCCCTTTGACACTGCAGCTAAGTGTCATGCAGTTAGATATCAGAATTAAAGAAAACAAAAGAGATGTAAGCAATTCATCTCAATTTTGAATCATTTCAGCATTAATAACTTAAAAATTCAAGCATGTACAAATTGGATTTAGATAGATTATTGACTGCATATTATTGAGCCTTTGTGGTAAGTATTGAGAACCTGTGCAGCTTCATATGTAAGATTTCTCTTTGTATCACATTTTCTTTATTCATTTTTATACCCAAGGAATAGATGGACAAATTTAATATAGCTTAGTTTTTTCCTTGTTCCATAAAACCACCCAGAATCTCTGTATCAAATCGAGTAAATAGCAACTAAGAGATTTCATTCAGTCAGGATGGTAAATTATTTTTCAAAGAGAAGAAAAATCATTCCTATAGTGAGGAACAAATTTAAAATAAATAGCACAGCCTGATCAGACAGATCAGTGAGAGACAGAGACCAGGACAGGGTGTTAGAAGTTCCCTTATCCTTCTGAAAATAAAACAGAATGCTAACGTAGCAAACTAATAGAGTTTACATTTTTATCTGGTGGGGTACACTCCTGTTTGTATTTAAGCTTGGATAGCCCAAGGGTAAAAAAAGAATGAGAAGTCCAAACAATTTCTGTGTCAAATATATAAAATGCACTCCAATGAAGGTGTTCCCTCCCGTTATATATAGGTCAAAGACATATTACCATACTAGGAAGTCCAGATGGAGAATCTTCAGATGAGAGCCTCGTGGATCTGGTGAGTACTGAAAGCTGTTCAATTGCAGAATTGCAAAAATACTGCTTTTAACATGTACTATTTTTTAAGGAGAAAGCCTTTTTTGTGCTTGAGAAAGAAACAACATTTTACAAAATGGGCTTTTTCTAGAGGGTTGGTTTTTTTTTTTCCCCCCACAGAGAGTGGTTATTCTTTTGAGTTTAAAGAGAGCACACAGGAAATTGCCAAAGCAGGGAGTATATTCAAAAGTGTGTATGATCCATTTGCTTGCATTAAGTTTATAAAAAACCGTGAGTTACTTAAAACATTCCTGCATAGTAACAACATTTTAGGCAAATATCCTTAACACTACTATATTTAATCTTTCGCAAATAAAATTCCGTTCCACATGCCAGCGAAAATTACTGTTTACATCGGGCGGATCTTTCACGGAGAGGTTTTGTTCCCCCGTTTTTCTCTGCGGAGAGATGAGGGTGTTAAAGCAGGCTTAGGATACCGTGTTGAATTGTTGGGAATGGAGTTTTACCACCCTGTCTCGTTGCAGGCTGTGGGCCTGGGTGCCAGGTTCCTCAAGCTGGGAGGTCTGTCCCGAGGAGAAAGGGTGGCCAAATACAACCGGCTGCTGGCTATAGAGGAGGAACTGGCCGCGAATGGAGCGCTGCGTACGAGCTTCTTTCTTACTTTGTTTTCAGCCTGCCATGAATACGGGCACAAAGATTGGAGGGAGAATGATTGAAACTGCACCCCAGGAGGGAAGCGGAATCAAAAGGCTGTAAATAAGGGCTGACAAAAAAAAAACCTAGGATAGCACTTGCCACAATGTATATTGTTGTCCTAATGGATTATCTGTTTACTGAATGTTAAAATAGACCCCTTCTCGAGGAGTAGCCTACATTAAGCTTTTTTTTCCAGAATTAATTGGTTGGAGTCTTGAAGCCCACGGTGCAAAAGGAACAAAACAAAAAACCATGCATATAATGTGTCGAAAAGCTGCCAAAATGGAATTTTAGGCCAAATACCCCACCTCCCTCGAGGCTCGAAACATATATTGCTAACAAAACTTCATTTCACAGCCCTCTTTTGTATGTTGCATTTCCAGCAAAATGTGTTTGGAAAGCTGCAATTGCGTGGGTAAGTCTTAAATAAAACCCAAGAAAACCCCAAGTTGACGATGCACATTCAGCCTTGGCCACTTGTATGCATCTGCCTGGCTGTTTCAGGATCTGCATCTTCTTTTTATACAGTACCAAGGCACTGTTAAATGCTTAGCAGTTCATTAGAGCCACTTCTCACTTGCTCAGGTATCAATCAAGCCAGAATAAAGACATGCAGTCTGAAGGGGAGGCAGAGAGACAAGGAGAGGAAGAAAGGAAGGAAAGGGTTTGCAGGATTGTATTATGTATTCTTAAGAAAAGGAAACGCGAAGCAGAATTAAGTCATTTTACCCTCTTGTTTGTAATAATTTCCAGTGTTCTACACATAGGGTAGCAGCACTTGACATGCACACTATAGAAAAAAGATTTTAGTTGAATTTTTTTTTATTGAAAATATTTTGATCTTTTTGAAATCTGCGCTTTCTTATAAATAACCGCTGTAAAAAACAGAAACACAGAATTTTTTTTCTAATAGTTTCACAGAAGGCACTTTTCAAAAATAAGACAGATAATTATAGAACTATGAATTTTAACTGCCTCAGCAGTATTAATATATTCCCTCCTCAAATAGTATAGTCTAAACAAAGGCTCTCGAGTCTGACAAATATTTAGACCCATATCTGATGAAACGAAACAGCAACAATCCCCGACACCGTTAATCATTTGGCAGAAATAAGATCCAGTACCTAAATCAACAGCAGGGCAGTAGTGAGAGCAGGTCTGAGCTGCATACCAAGCTCCTCATTTGGCTGGGCTTGAGCTGGGAATACCCAGGAGAGCCAGTGCCCAGGGCACTCCATGGCCATGGCTGCAGGTGACACTGCAGGTGACACCGCAGGTGACACTGGGCCATCAGGGGTCCCCCGGAGTGCCTGAGGGCCAGCACCGGGCTCAGCAGCATCAAGCCAGGCCTGGCCCCTGTCCCGTGGGCAGCTCAGGACAGCCCTGGGGTGATGTTGGCCAGCACAGCCCCTCCTGTGCCAGCACAGCTCCTCCTGTGCCATGTGTGACCTGCTCCACCGGGCTGGGGCACTCAGCTGGGTGGGCATTGTGTGTGGGGCAAAACAGGAGCTGCTGCTGGGGACAGAGGGCGAGGAGTCACAGAGCTGGGAAAAAACAGAGAACTGCTGGTGATGGGATCAACACTGGGACAGGGGCTTTTATGAGGCAGGGATGAGGCAGAGTCAGCTGATGGGAACTCTGGTAGGATCACCAGTGCAGGGGGAAAACGGTAAGGCAGCAGGATGAGATGATCAGTGAAGAAAGGAATGCAATAAATACCCCAGCTCAGGCTGCTGTGCACCATGTAATCAGTAATCAGTAATCAGTAATCAGTGTTGCTTCCTTTCCAAGGAAGGACCAGACTTTTGAAGGTGTGTCAAGTCTTGTAAGCATCATGTGGCATTTTCAATATGTCTGAGTGCACCAGAGAACATTACAACAAAACCCATTACAGCAAACATGAGCTGGTTTTTTTTCCTTCTATTTCAGGTGAAGCAAAACTTGAATTTGTTGATTTTGCTGAAGAATCACAGCCAGAACAGCTTCCTGCCCCAGACCAGGATTAGTTGCCTCAGCTCTCAGCCAGCCCTGCAGATTCACAGCCTGCCTGCTCAGCTCCCACAGAACAGCACTCTAACCTAGGCTAGCAACATTTAACTTTGGGATAAATTTCTAACAAAAAACATTTTACTAAGGAACTCATATGTTAACTATTCCTAAATCCATTTATTTTCAAGCAGTTCAGCCAAATATCTCTAAGAGATTTCAAATACTGGCTTCTGTTTTCCCAGGGACCATTGCCTTCAGCTGGAACCAAATTAACTGAGCAGTGATTATAGTCTGAAAATACCACAAAATTCTGTGCTGCATTTCCAAATTGACAAAACAAATACTGCTGTGTTAAGTCCAAAACTAAATGTTTGTTTTGAGAAAATCAGAATCTCCTTCTATACAAAGAGCAAGCTGTTGACAAACAGCAAAAAAAACCCAAACACAAACAGAACACCACATTTTACAAAAAAACAAAGGCCTTGACTGTTATGCTGCTCCATCCCCCCACTCCCCCTCAATGCTGCTCTGAGATCCAGCCTGCAAAGAAGATTTTGCTCCAGTGAGCCCTCAAGACAAGTGCATCAGTGCAAACCCCCAATGTTGGGCACAGAGCTGGCAGCAGTAGGAAGCCTGCTCCAGTCAGCAGCAGTGAGTAACAAGGCAATTCCACAAGGTCTGGGAAACTTGTCAGGAGTCTTTTTAATAAGCAACAATGAAAAGTTAAAGAAATAATTTATGTTCTAGGTAACAAAACAGTGTCAGTAAAAGAAATGCTTCTTGAAAAACTCTTGGGTTCTGTATAATTTGAAAATCTGAACATACAGTACAGCAGCAATAATTTTAGGAAAAAATACATATATGAAATTTTGCATTTTAAGTTCAGTGTAACAGACAACTAAGAGAAAAATTAACAACCAGAACCAACTGCCCCCAAGAAATGAAAATATCAGTGAGAGACAAATTTCCACAAGTTTATGAACTGTATGTAATTCAGTAATTAGATCAAGTCCAAGATTTTTGTAGCAAACATGCAAAAACCACCAAAATAGATGTGAAGCCACCACACTCATTACTATCGTTTTATTTTTAGGAAAAGCACCAGACAGTTGCATGCAGAGCCAAACCAACAAACTCAGAACATTCATCCTTCAATACTATCACTGTTTCAAATAATTAAATAAAAAAGAATCCAAGTGCATTCAAGTACGTGCCCACCCAATTTCAGTTACACCAATCTTTAGGTAAATCCCTGATTCCATTTGTTCATTATAAAAGAATGAGATACTGTGTTGAATTTAGAGACTACAATGGAATGTGAATTGGCAGTGGAGCAAATCAATGATGTTCCTATCTCACTGTTGTCATAGGAAATAAGGGCTGAGGGAAACTGGGATTTGTGTTATCAAATACAGACACCTGAAGTGTCACCTAATAAAGAAATTATTGCCACCAGTGTGTGCCAGGTTCAAGGCAAGGGCTCATTTGTTAGCACTGTGAGCTTTCAGCTGGGAGTTCTCAGAATGGTGATGATTCCCAATAACTTGCAGTCCTCCAATGAATCCCAAACACAGCCCATACCCACTGGAGCCTAAGGCAAGTTATTTTTGTGCAGCAGTGAAAACAGACTCCAGTTGCAGCAGTTCCAAAAGCTGCTGTGTAACACTGAAACAAAACCCAGGAGCGACTCCAGTCCCAGCCCAGAAACCCTTGACTCTAGCTATCACTGCCAAAAATCTTGGTACCACAATGAGATGCTGCACTGCCTCTGCATTTCAGTCTCTGTCCCCTCTGTCTCTCCTGACAATCTGAGACAGAAGGGTTGTGCTTGTGCTTTTCATTTCCTCCCTGTGTGGGGACAGCAGGCAGGGGACCAACAAGATCTCGGTTTAAGTGGATATCAAAACATTTTTAGAGCAATGTGTCTAAACACATTTTTATTAATAATTAGTAACACCTTCCATACTGAAGCTGATGAGGGTGTAATCACTTACAGGATCTAACCCAAATCTATCCAGCTCAAGAGGGATGCAAGGGGCTTCTGGCAAGCTTTGGAACAGACCTTTAACAAGGCATCTTCTCAATAAAAGAAGAGTTAAAAAAGCCTCTTCAAATCCATTTTTATAGGTAATTGATACTATCTAAGAAATCAATGACCATACCTGCAAAATTAAAATGGGAAAGGGATTTTGAGTGACACACAGTTATTTAACACTTCAGTGCATGTAACAAAAACTGCATACAAAAGACCATTTCAATCTGTATTATTTCTGTCTGGAGTACAGACCGTGGCCCCTAGTAACACACCTAAGCAATTCACATGTCCAGATAATGATTCCCAAAAGGTACAGCCTTGCAGAGAAACAATTAACAGCTAGAACTATCTGTTTCTTTTATTTTCCCAACGTTAGTTTCTTTTTGCAGTGGCTTGCTTTTTTCCTCTTTCATTTTGTTCTGGTTCAGGGCGTTTTCAGACATTTGATCCCCACTGGTGGACACAGGATCTAAAACTACCACGGATTCTGTCTCTTTTTCGCTGCTAGAAGCTTTTCTTGTCAATTCTGTGTGACTAGTTGATCTAGAGGGAAAAGAAGAAATATATAAATACAAATGACAGATCACATATTCAGAAGAGCATAAAAACACCGAAAAGCATTTATATTAATAGCACATACAACTAAGACAGGTCTCTTAAGCTAATAAATAGATTTATGGATTTAACAGCTGTTATGTACAGATAGCAGGGCACAAAATGCAATAGTCACGTTCACCCTCCTGGATCATTTGTTAAGCCAGGCATGGAAGATGAGAAATGAACTCACAAGGCACTGAAAAATGGCTTCTGCACACCTCTATCCCAGAGCCACCTGCCTGGGGGCTGTCCTGCATGACTCAGGCACAGTGTAACCAGGTGTTCCCTTGGCTGCTGCTGGTCTCACTGGGAGCAAGCACTAATGATTTCTGGAAATGCACCTACTGGCTTTACTGAACCATCAAGGGCGTTTGACCCACACTCAGTGCTACAGAAATGGGGTTACACCACCATTGTTTGCAGTGCAGGGATTCGTGTGGATAAAAAGCCTCTGAGCGGGGAGGAAGGAAAGGTCAGAGACACCTGGGTTATTTGTCAAAGCTGGCATCAGCCTATGAACACTAAAAGCACTTGTCTGCATTCAGAAGCTTTGTACTGGTGTTGAAAACATGCAGGCAAATCCTTAGATTAGCTGGAATGCACCAGCAGAGAACATGGCAATCACTGGGAATGCTCAACCTGAATAAGTGGCAGGGGTGCTCCCACTGCCACCTTAACACTGCTGGGTGGGCAAGACAGAGAGCCTGAGAGCACAGCCTTGTGCCTCCTGCACCCTGCATTCCAGAGCCTGAGCCCCCAGAGCCTGAGCCCTGCAGAGCCTGATCCCCCAGAACCATGAGCGCAGTGCCTGGGCTCGCAGCCTGTCAGGCTCAGGGCTGGCAGCCACACTGTACTGGCCCATCCTTAGGCAGGGCCTTACATGCCACTATGGATGCACAATCCACACCCAAAGAGTCCAGACTGGGTGGGTGCTGAAATCCCTCAGGCTGGAAGGTCCTGCATGCTCTGCAGGCTTATCTAGAGCTTTCCCCCACCCCCCATTTTATTAGTTTTTTTTCCTAGATATTCACGCTTATTTATAAGGAGCAGTCTTCCATACTGGTAAGGTAAACCCTTGAGAGGAAAAGGCAGAATCAACTGGAGGCCAGAGAAAGAAATTCAGCTACAGGATCCATCTGCCATGAGCTGCCCTTTATTGTGACAGCCTTTGTCCTAAAGAAAATGAGTCACCCCACTCAACAGTTAGAACATTGGGTGGGGACTGCACCAGCTCCCACCTGATGGGGAGAGAGTAAATGAACAGGTTAAAAACAAAAAAATAATCACAGAAACAACAGTTGCTGCACTTTCCATTTCAGAAAGAATTTACTCAGCTTGCTGTTACAGCTCTGGATAGAGCAAATGAAATTCCATGTTCAAGCTTTAATTACAAGAATTGTCTCTAACATTAGAATTTTGGTATAAGTTAATTAATGCAGAAATTGGCACTAATAGATACAGTTTCAGACTCATTTGATTATCATCAGAAGCTAGTGATTTCAAAAGGAAAATAATGCTTATTTTATGCAAAAGTTGTCAATCATTCCAGAAAAATAGAAGGTGGAGTATTTTGAATGTTACAGCAAATTAAACTTTTTACAGCAGTGTAACCAGAAGAGGGTTATTTTAAAAAGTGCTACTTTTGAAAAGCTGATTGCCCAACACTACAAAAATGGTCAAAGCCATAAATGCCAAGTTCATTTTTATTTCACTTTGGAGGTAACTATCTTTCAAATCCCAACAGCTGGACTATTTAATACAATCTGGTGAATCAAAGTATAATTCTTCACTGGGCTCACAGTGGGGAGTCTGCATTAGTGTATGGCAGCATTCCAACAACTGATGCACAGCCAAACGCTCTGAAGTCTGTTTCATTTATAACAAAAATGGATAAAATGGCAATCATATTTACCACCTTCAAAGGACAGAAAAATGAAAGATGTCGATATAAAGTAGTTTAATGGAGAAAACCGGTGATTAAATCAGTGTTTGCCGCATAAAAATAAGAATTACTATCTGACTTTGTTGTACCAGTATTGCCTTCTTCAAATCCTTCACACTGCTGCAGCACCAGCCTGACAATGCTGCTGTTACAGCTGAGGCATTGTTAAAAATTATTAACCCTATTTATCAGTTATCCACAGTTTTCAACAGTTTTGTCAAGAGCAGAATGTTTCTGTGTGAAGAATGAACATAATTTTGGTGCTCCTTTTCAAAAAACAGCATCTACTCATACAAATAAAGCTGGGAAAAGCAATGAGTAAAGACAGAGTTTGCCACAGCTCTGAAAAACTCAATTTTGTCCAGCCAAGGTATTTGCATTTAGTTCTGTGCAAAGCTCTCCCCTCATTGAGACTGTTGCTGTTATCTATATTCTTGTTATTTGTCCAACTGTATATTTAAACCAGAAATTGAGACCCTAGTTCTATTGTACTCATTCACACAGAGTTGTTCACAAGCCTGCATGTATTTTTTATGACTAAACACATCAAATGTACACTGTGAAATATAGATTTAGATGAAAAATGCATTTGATATTAATACTATGGGATATGCAATGTTCCATGCTTTGTTACATAAGAGTATCAGAAGCAATCTGTTCTGTTTATACAGTCACAGAACCTACAGAAGTGTAAATACTAAAGGGTTACTAAAGTCTGTGAAGTAGCATTTCTGTGACCTTTGCATAAAATTTACAGTAGGAGTACAAAAGGACAAACTAAGGATCAGATTGTCAACTGAGACTTAGATTTTCTTTGTTTCCTCTGGTAACATTAGAACCTTGGCATTATTTAACCTGGGTCAGTGTTCTATTCATGAAATCATTGTGAAATCGTTGTAATATGTATCCATTAGAAAACAGAATTTTGTGTCAGTATTCATTGACAATAAAAGCAAAAACTGCGGATGTGTCTGTTATTTCAGAATTCTTAACAAGGCAGGAGAATAAATGAGAGAAGACCACCGGCTCATAATGAGCAACAGTAAAAAATACACCAATTGAAAGGTTTGAAAATTAGAGATGAACAAAGAATTCCATCACAGTACTACCAGTATTTGTCCAACAGTGATAAATATAAACAGTGACACTGGTGAATTAGCCCTCTGTTCCTTACTGACAGTACCAGTGCTACCTGCAACACCAGACATCTGTGGAGGAACTCAGGAAACCCTCTCCATTTCAGAATGCCCCTGCTAAACCCAGCTGAGCACAAAGGTGTCAGCACAGCAGCCAGCAGAACAGAACTGCAGACAATCTTCAGCATGGACACTGGTCCCATTTTCAGGTGCTTCTTTTGAAAAAGCTCCACAAAATCTGAAAATTTACCAAAATGAAGAATCTTGGAGAGCTTCTGCCTGCACTGAGAGGGCACACAAAGAGTATAAGCTAAGAAAAATGTCTCAGTAGCTTTTAAAACAGCTAAAACTGAGGAGACCTCCAACTTGCAGAACATCCCATTGTTTTCTTCATCTGTTGTTTAAACTAAATTGCCCATGTTCAAGCTGCACAGGAAAACCTTTGCAGTTCATTCCAGCTGAGGCTGAGCTGCTCCCTGCAGAGCTGGTAGATGATTTGGGGTACTAAGATTACAGCCGGGAGAGGGAGGACAAATCCTTTAATTGTATAAAATCATCAGATTAAGACTAACCCTCTCTGTAATGCACTCTGTCAGCAGAGGACTCTGCACCCCAGAAACACAATGTTTACCAAGTGCTGAAAAAAACCCACTGAACAACCAAAACCCCGGGGGCAGAGCCAGACACACCTTTCCCTTCTGTGCCTACACACTGCAGGGGGACACGGGAACTCTCTTTGCTCCCAAGGAAAATAAACTGAAAAACTGAAAATAAACCTCTTCTAAGCAGCTGTCCCAGTATTACACTCCTGCTGGGTTAAACACCAGGGAAGGATCTGCAGAGGAAGTTACCTGCACACTGAGGTAAGGCTCCGGTTTCTCCACAGGACACACGTTACTGATATCTCCCCCCTAAGCAGCACCTCAGCAAAATTTCACACATTCCAAACCATCCCCTTAATGGCTTCAGACACACAAGAACCTCTTGCATTGAAGTAACACCTCACCTAGGGGTTCTAAACTCAGATTTTCTACAGCAAGCTGTACAATAAAATCTATGTGAAGAAAAAAGAATAAACCCTGCCCTGCAAGCGACACCTGGCAGTTATGAGACATGCAGTTCTCCCCTGAGATGTGAAAGGTTTGCTCGGCTGCTGCAAACAGATTAAGAAGTCACACCTTGGTTAGATTTCAAGGAATTCCAAAAGATGAGGGAGCTGCATCCTTTAACCTCAGGTGGGAGGGAAAAAGGAGGATTTCTCATGCAGGGCACTGTGTGTTCAGTTAGCATTCCCTTAGGGAATGGAGTGGTGCAACAGGAGTGGAGTGCAGAGCACACAGCTCAGGGTGATCCACTGAGCCAGCTCTCATCTGCCCCCCGAGGACATCCAAAAAGGATGGATCACATGCCCTGGTTTAGCTTCATTCATGCAACGCATCCAGGGATCCAGGATGCACTAAGGGCACTCCAGAACACAAAGCAAAGCATAGCAAATGCAGACAATAGCAAGATTTGCTTCAGAAGCGCTCTGCTGATCCAAACCGAGCTGCTTCCAGGGAAGCCCAGAAAACTGCCTAATTACAGAGCCAAGTTGTCAGACCTGCTGGCCAGATGAGCTCCCCTCTGCTCCTGCTTCCAAAGAGCCCTGTTTCCAAAAGTGCTTTCCCACCTTGGAGTCTGGAGGCTGCTTCTACCAACCTCTGCTGGATCCAGGAGAGAAAAGAAAAACATCAAATGTCTGTAAGGTGGTGTGGGGTGTGCAGATTATCCCTGCTCCTCCTGCCAGCCTGGCCACACAAGAGTGGGAGAGCCCCAGCAGCCTCTTTCTTGCTGGAAATCCATCCCTAAGGATGAGTGTTCCCAATCAGGCAGGTTTACACCTGTGACTGTGCAAGGAAGCCCTGCAGCACTAAGGACTCTGGCCCACCACATTTGTTTTAATGCTTTAAACAGATAAATTAAAGTGAAATGTGTCTTTCGGGATGTCACTGACTAGGCAAGCTGAGAAATAAATTGAGCTTCACATATGCTTTTATAACATATAACAACTGTGACTGTCAACACAAGATCCTTTTCACTGTCAATTCACCACGCATTCTGCGAGACCTTGGGGCCTGCAATTATTTCATTTCCTTTCTTGTAAATGCAATTTCCACTTAGTTCGGTGGAATAAAGGTACACAAAAGGTGGCAGGAGTTGCTTGTGATTTCTGGTTTGTTCAAAATCGTAGAAATCCACAAACTACAAACACAATTTTCAGGAACAACCTCACCTTTCTGTCAAGGGTAGGCATTCGAAAAAATGCAATGGCATTATTCACATCAAAACAACTGCTGAAAATATCTTGATCTTTCTGATTAAATTAAAATGAAGATCATTTTTCTTCTAAGGATACTTAAATGAAATAAAAGGGGAAAATACATATGATTGAAAATGGCATTCTGCTTTTAATTCTCTGTGGGAATTAAATACAACTGTAGAGTACAAAAGGAAACTGGGCTCTTTATCCACTCAAAAATAAACGATTAAAGTACCTGCATAAGAGTGAAGTATCAGCTCATAAAAATAGATGCAAACTGAATATTCAGCTCATTTGTCATGACTTCCTTCTCTAACAAAGCAATGGAGACATGCTAGAATTGGTACTGGTGTTATTTTCTAACTGACAGAGCAGGAAATCAGAAGTTTAATTAACCATAACTACAATATTTTGCCAACCTGATTTGTCTTATCTCTTTCCTTTTCTTGAAATGACAAACTGCAACAAGTGCAGAGCCTAAATGCAAAAGGAACCTGGTATGTTGGAGAACAAATCAATCCTCCATGGAATCTGAAATAAATACTGCTGGAGTAGGTTTAACTCTGATGCTGGTTTCATTTTGCTGTGATGAAATATTCTGCTGCCTATCTGTGCAAACACAGAGCTTTTCTTTTTTTTTTTAAACTTGAAATTTCCAGATAATTCAAGATTTTTACCAAGAAAATTTTTAAGAGTAATAATCAGGACTCGTTTTGGTTCAACAGAAACTGCCCTGAACACCAGTACAGAGACCAAGTTGACTCACAGGATTGTATTTTTTTAAATACTTGCCAGAACTACTTTTAATCAAGAGTTAACAATATAACTACCATCCCTCTTCAGGATATGGAAACAAACCTCAAACTTGTAATTCTTGAGGGGTTTTTTTGACAGAGAAGATGAACGTTTTTTGAAGAATGTTCACAGGTTTTAGAGGGAAAGAACTTTATTATGGAGAATTTAATTTCTCCTTTCACATGAGACTGCAAATTATTTGGGGAGTCAGTGGTGAACAGCTGCAGACTGTACATTTATCTTGTTAACCAAAAATAATATTAAACCAGCTAAACACATCTTGTACTGCAATATATCTAGAAATCCATATTCAACTTACTGTAAAGTAGGCTTGGAGCCCGTAGCACCCTTAGGCTGGTTGGGGACAGGACCTGAGTTGGGTACTTTGGAGGTGAATTCTGTCTCCACATCTTTCTTGTTCAGTGCTGCCTGCTGGGCACTGGCTCCTGAACCCAGCACGGGCAGAGACTTTGATTCTGATGTGGCCAAGATTCCAGTGGGACCTAAAATACAAAGAAAGTTTAATGCTTTTGTTATCCAGACTGGTCTAGAAACAACACAAGAGCAGAGCAGAACTCAAGCTAACTGCAGAAATCAAAAAGGAATTTTAATGAACAGCATCTAGTGCAAGAGAATATCAAAATATCAAAGCACAGAGTAAAAACTGCAGACCCCTGGTCTGCAGAGGAGGTTAACTCAAATCACCAGTCCTAAATCTCATTTCTCTGGCTAGCATTACTTTCAAGAGTATTTCCACAGAAGGTTCAAGCAATAACTCCAACAATAACATCTGAGCTCCAGGCTGGAAAGAGGAATCTGAGCGTATGTGTCCACATGTGCAGAAAATCATAACAGAAACATCTCTTGGAGAAAATGGGATGAAAAGCAACAGGTGAGACAGGGAAGGGAGTCACTGTAGAAGAAGGTGAAGCTCTCCATAGTGGCTGTGCTCTGGAAGAGAATGTAAAGCTTCAAGAGTCAGCGCAGGGGCTGGAGTGCAGCACTTACTGCCGCTGTCCTGCTCCGTGGTGACTTTCCGGCGCCGCAGGACCCGCTCCAGCTCTGTTTCACCACTGTCTGTTTCCAGGGACTTCAAGCTCCGGGAACTGGTGGATTTATTCAGTGTTTCCTACAGCAAGAAAAAGGCATGAGAAACTCTCTGAGGACAGATTATGCCTTGCCAAGCAGCTCGTGTGCACAGCTTCAGAATTTTTCACACTGCAGTGTGCCAGGCTCTTCATGGGTACAGCTGGAGCATCTGGGACCTGTTCAGCATCCCACCCTTACCTGGATCAGTGATGGAGGGATAAACCTCACTTACTTAGCAGGTTGATGTCAGGCTTAAGAGAGATGCCCTGGCCCTGCCACTAATGAACAAATTCTAATGTTTGCAGGAAACTGCCAGCTTCCTCCCTCTTAACATTTGAAGGATCTTAAGAAGCTGCTGAAGAGTTATCATGCACACAATTAACATCTCCAAAGATCCATCTTTTCCTGCTCACAGCCTGGTCCTGTGTTCCTGCATCCTGCTGTATACAGGTATCTGCAGAAGTCAGTATCTATCAGCTACAGCTGCAGCATATTATATCCTATATGGAGCTGATCTGCCATAAACCTCACCCCATGTCCATGTACTTCAAGGCTTTTTTGCATAGAGTTAGACCTCAAGCTGAGACAGTTATAATAAATACATTAATAACAAACAAACAAACAAACAAATGGTATTACTGCCTTATATCAAGGCTAGCATGTGGTATCAGTGAAGCTGCAAGTCCAGGAGCACTTTTCTTAAAGTGGGAAGAAAAGAGGCTTTAAGCAAAGCTTGGAACCTCACAAACTTGCCTACAGGAATTCAAGCAGGTATTTAGTGCATACTGCATGCATTTCCCAATTCACAACAATCAGTTGCTGGATCAGAACCTACTTGATTGTAAAATTTGCCCAAAATGTTTATAATGCAACTGGAAATTTGTACTCATATACTATTTCGTTCTTCCTCTGAGTCTTCCCATTAATCTTGTTTGTTCAGCCTTCCAAAACATGTCAGACTCATACAGCATTTTTCCAGACCATAAATAACATTCTGTTGACATCTTTTGTTGATAAGCACAGAACTTTTGAGCAGAAATAGCCAAGGACAAAAGCGAATAGCACTGTTGCACAAGTTGCAAAAGCTGTGCTATTCTCAGGAGCCCTGCAAAGAAGCTCCCAATTCTTCACTTCTGCCTAGAAGTTAAAAAAAAATTCTTTCAAAACTGTTTGAATTTAACTGAGCAGGTTATTCATTAGTAGTATGCTCCAGATCTGTACAAATGTACATGCACAAAGCAACTTAAAAAAGGGAGTCGCTCAAACTCTGGAATTTGCACAACATAAATGTGTTTTGTTTTGTAACAATTATATGGATGTCTACACAAAATGCATAATTAGCATAGTAACAACAAATGTTTACTCCATCACATTCCACCCCCATGTTTGTTGTCTGACTGTGCATAATCACTGCTCTCAAGAACAGACTGGAGCAGCATTTTATACAGTTTGTCTTGCACTGCAAATGCCCTGAAAGGCTCAAAAGCAATGGGCCTGACACAGAAGTGCAGTGCCTGCAGGTTTCTCCCTGCTCCCTCTCAAGTGCACAATCAAATGTCCCCTGATGTCAGTGACACAGTACTGAAGAAATAAAACAGCTATTAGAGAACGAAAGGACCCTGGGCAGGATTGCTCTGTCCAACCCTCTCTGGTCCAAACAGCACACCACATCCCTCTATTCCTGTAATTATGGAATTCTGCTCAAAGTACAGTCTCACTGCTGCATTTTATTCCTTTCCTATTTACCACCACATTTAATTATGTGTCCCTCTAATTAGGGCTCAGCATTAGGGTCTGGTGACTCTCTAGACCATTTCTTCCCTTCTTCCTCTGCTTTCACATGACTGGAGAACAGCAACTTTAACACATCACTGGTGATTTTAAATCACTCTGCTGTACTGTCCTGCATCCCCAAAACACCACTCAGCTGTTTTTTAAGGGCTGTTTAAGCACAGGATGATGAGAATGATTAGCTTCACCTTCTGTAGAGTGGAAGTGAAGCATTTTGCCTCAGTACTGGCAGAATTTCACCTGACATGGCAAAGAGGCACTTCAAAAGCTTCAGGGTTACAGAAGTCAGGGAGCAAGGACTACAGCTCCTTCTCACTGACACAATTTAAGCTCTTGTGCAAAAGAAGCAACCAGTTAAAAACAATGCAACGCATGAGTAAAGAACACAACAGGAGCAAACCTAGCACACTGCTATCAGCTGGACCAAACATGGCTAATGATTTATTTTGTGATAAGGGATTATGTGGACAGCTATTCACAATCCATTTTTTCTACATATAAATGCAGAGAGACCAGAGTTATTTAAATTTCACCTACACTAACAAGAAATCTGGTGCCACAGAAAAGAGACCAGCTGATGAGGACATCTCCACATATACTCTATGTGCAGTCCAGGGGCTTTACTCTGGATTAACACAGCTGCCTCTCCATCCCTAAGCATCCCCACCGTGAGTATTTGGGAAGTTTCCAAAGAATCTATGGCAGACACAGACCACAAAATCCCCTCTAGTGGCAGGAGCACACAAACCCAGAGTGCAAAAATAAATTCCCCTAGCAAGACCAAAACCAATCCTTAAGTCAAACCAAAGTCAAAGGTGGAATTGGAGGATTTGCTCCAAAACTGCTCTATGGCTTCAAACCAAAATGCAGAAGTTTCACAAAAGGCCCTGTCAGCACAATGAGAATAAAATGAAATATTAACATTCTCTTACCAGAATCCCTTTTAGTTCTTTCATTGCACTTTCAGAGGGCTTTGGTGTTTCTGGCTGTAAACAAACACAACACACAGATGTTAAAAGCCAAAGAAGTGGCCAGGACAGACTCTGTACCTGCAGACAGACCTCACCCAGGGCTGCTGCCCAGGCCTATGGGTGTGTGACATTCCTCTGTCCCCTCCTCCTGTGGGCTCAGGGCTAACATTCCATCTTATTCCATCTGTCTCCTTACTCACGTGAACAGAAGAGCCTCAGCTCTCAGCAATGTGAATCACAGAATACACATCGAGATTATGCTCTTGTGAAGGAGGTAAGCAATGTTCTACAGTAGCCACATTCAGGTAATAGGTGTAAGTGTTGCATAAATGAAAAAAGAGTGCTAATGCAGTTTACTCATTGATCATCCCCTTTAAACACTTCAGGTATTCCCTCTGTGCTTTTTGTTTCTTGGCAGCTGTTTGTTTACAAGCTTCTTTCCTGTGTCAAAAAACTGGCCTTTACTTACTTACTCCTGCCTTCATTTTTTTTCCCTGTTCTTCAGGTATATGCTGCTCTAAATTAATTTTACCCAAAATCAATCAAATTAAATTAGGGGAGGAAAATGTATTCTGAATATTTAACAGAAAAGTTTTCTTTCAGTGTAAATTAGCTGAAAATACTGCACTTAGATAAAATTATTGGTCTGCTACTTATTCCAAACCTTTGTTTTAGGCCTGCTTGACTGGTTGACTGGTCTCAGGTGAACTCCCTTTTTAATCCTGTCCATCATTTCTTCCACAGCTTGCCTCTTCAAATCTGTAACTTCTTCACCTGCTAAAGAAGTCAAAGAGAAGATCACATTTCAGACAGGAACTGCAGGGAAATGGTACAAAGTAAAAACCAAGCTCTTGTTCTGGATCCAGGGATCTTTGCTATCAGCTCAGCTGTCCCAAGGATAAAATGCCACTCCACACTGAGGATCCTGACTTTGCAAATACCCAGCTGCAGAAGTTTGGACAGAAGCAGAGCCCACATCCTGAAAAACACAAAGCTCCTGAACTGTTTGGGAATTGCTAAAGCTCAGTGCTCCAGGCTGAAGCAGCAGGGGCTGAAAGAACACAGCTCTGCTTCCACTGTGGCTCAGCAGAAATTTCCACAGCTCCACTGACACAGGAGGAGCTGACACTGCCCCATGACAGTGACTCCCAACCACATCTCCCATTTCACATGGGCTTGAGGACCTGGCTGGAACAACACAGCAACACCTCAGCCCGAACTAAACCCAGCCCTCCAAAAACCCTGCATCAAGTTAAAGGGGAAAACTGAAACACCATGAAAGGAAATGGCTGCTTTTTTCAAGAGATTTGGTATCAGGACTGCAGAATATTCAGATGACATGGGAAGCTCTGTGATGAACCTAAATAATACCTGTTAACTTATCAGCATTCTGGATAATAAAAGAAAAGACCCCTAACATACCAGAAAGGGGAGGGGCAAGAGCACTTAAAGCAAATACTTGGAGAAATAAAGTTGATGCTATTCAAAACTGCAACCTTGTACCTTATGTAACAGGAATTTTAAAAAGACTTCTGCTCTCTCACTTGTCAGGGTACTATTGATGATTCACAGAAATGTGGTTTCTGTATTCTAAGCTGATTTAATGTCAGGCTTTAATTTCACAAACAGACTGTTTCAAATATAAAAGCTTAATTGGTGGTATGGGATAGAAACCACTCATTCTAAGTCTTTAACATGGGTCAAAACAAGCTTCAAGTTTGATATAATAACTAGATCAAGAAAGAAAGAACTTTCTCCCTTTTTATAAATTTTTATTTTAAGAACAGCTCAACTATTAAGAGGAAAAGCAGTTTATATGTAATTGAAGAAAGGTCAGAACTGTTAGTTTACTAAAAAATAATGAAAGAATGGGGAGTACAGAACTTGAGTGAATTTCATAGTATTTCCTGCAATCACTGTTTATGACAGTCTCAACAAAAAGGTGTAATCAAAACATCCAGGATGCTTCAAGGTAAGGAACTCTGACAAATCAAGGCACCATAACTGGACTTGTACTGAAAGGTAAGAGTGACTCTTCATCAGAGATCTGGGTACAAGGTCATCCCTCTAAATATTCTACCCACACCAACAACCTTGTTTCTCTCAGACTGGTAACCAGTTCCCAGAAATTCCTCCAGGGACCTGCCCAAGTCACTCCATTCCTCAGTTCCTCACCTGAGAATGGGAGGAGTAATGCTTTCCTTCCCCCACTTCCTGCCTGCTGGTTCCATGCAAAAATCCAGCCTGACTTACATACCATTAGTCTGCTAACAGCAGGGGTTTTTTTAACAGTTATATCCTATAATTTCAGCCAGGTTCCCTTCTTTGTTTAAGTGGCAGTAAATGAGTTAAGCAATTCACTACAAACAAACTCCTGCTGTTTCAGAAGGAAGAGAGAAACAGCAAGAAAACCCTTGGTTATTTAAGTGGCAATGCCTGTCTAACTAGCTCTGACTCTTCAGGCACTCACAGTCATTTGTAAATCTGTACTTAACTCCTGTTCTCAACCTACTAAGTTTCCAGCTTCCATTAACAACAATAAAATGCAATTTCAGCTCTTACTTTGCATGCAGAGCCACCTTAGTGCAAGACTGTTTTGTTTTAGGTTTTCAGTGTTATTAAAGGATTAGAATTACAGTCAACTCTGAGTGGTAATTTCACAAGATATGAATTGAGGGATGAAAACTGAAGTATTTAACAAACGAGCTCTGTGGAGAGGCTCTGGACAGAAGAAATTGCTGTGTGGAAGTTCAGAAATTTCCCTGTATTATGCTGAATATAACCTGCTCTCTGTTTAATGCTCATAGGTCTGGTCTTCTGCCTCTTCCAGGTAACCTGTGGAAGCACAAAGCCCTGCACATGCTGCAGCTCAAGCAGGAAGATTAGAACTTGTCTCCAGTTATAGCAAGTGGTAGGTGCTCCCTTGAGGTTTTTGACCTGCAGCCTCAAAGATTGTTCATACTCAAATTCCCTGGGAGAAAGTAAATTGGATTCTGATGACCAGTTCAATTGTGGAGGCAGAGATGGCTATGAGGGCCACAAAAATTTACTTGGGGTCTTGAGGAAGTTTGCAGTAGAATACAGAATGTTTCATTTGCAAGGGCTCTGCAGTGACCATCTGGTCTGACAGCCTGACCACTTCAGGGCTGACCAAAAGTTAGAGCATGCTCTTAAGGGCCTCAAAAACTTACAACCACCTCTCTGGGAAGCCTGTTCCAGTGTCTGACCACTCT
Organism: Turdus rufiventris; assembly: GCA_013186435.1. Taxonomy (NCBI): domain Eukaryota; kingdom Metazoa; phylum Chordata; class Aves; order Passeriformes; family Turdidae; genus Turdus; species Turdus rufiventris. Next base: position 2,416,894 of record PYHW01010658.1, on the reverse strand, counting down.
CAATAAAAATAAATTCTTCCTTATGTCCAGTCTAAGCATCCTTGATGCAGTTTTAAACATTCCCATGTGTTCTGTCACTGGATCCCAGGGAGAAGAGCTCAGCACCTCTCTCTCCCCGCCCCTTCCTCAGGAGCTGCAGGGAGCAATAAAATCACTCCTCAGCCTCCTTTTCTCTGAACCAGACAAGCCCAGATCCTCAGCCACCCCTCACAGGAGTACCAAAGCTATAATAGTACCAAAGATAGCCCTTCCCATCTTGGTGCACATATTCCCATTTCTGGGCTGCAATCCCGAGCAATGAGCTGGGACATGGACAATCAATCCTGGCAATCAAAAGCATCTCCAATGAACCCCCATCTTCATCCCCAGCTCCCTTCCACCAGCTCTTCCTGCAGCAGCAGGGGATAGCCCACCTGGCTGGAGAAGGATGAGCCATACCTGACTCCTGCTGAGGAGGTTTCTCCTTCTTGCTCACGTTGGTGTTGGAGTGAGATCTCTTGCGAATCATTGACATGAGAGACCTTGGGGGGAAATGAAACTGCAGATTGTCATTCTGTCCTGGGGCACCCACTGTCAGAACATTTCAAACCACCAGCCTGCTGATACCTGATTATACAGCCTCTTACAAAAGACTCACTTAATGGTTCTTGAATGCAGATGCACTGAAGTACCCCCCACAATGCCTCCCATCAAAATGCACCAGAGAAATTTATTTCTTTTTAACAAGCATTAGGCACAAATCAAAACACTCCAGATTTGAATATTAAAAGCCAGTGTCTTATTGTGACACACGACAAACAGAAGCTGTTCTGGCATAATAAACAGAAAGAAGAGCTGTAGCTGTTGAAGTATTGTTCTCCAGAGGACACTTAAATATGGAGATCAGTATCTGCTCACCATTTCCAAGTTTGTAATCTTCCTACAGTGTCAAGTAATTACCCCCTCACTATATTCACAATGTAAAACTCCACAACAGCAAATGATTCATTTTCAAGAACAAGTACAAGCTCCTGGGCACATCTGATGTGTCAGCAAGACCAGTCACTCCCCACTGAACCTCATTCCTTACACAGCAGAGTGACATCCCTGCCTCAAATGTCAAAACTCTGACCCAGAAAAATGCAGCATCCAGTGCCTATGTCCTAAAACAACTTCCATCCACATATACAGCACATGAGGAAGTCTTTGCTTCTACAAGGTTTAAAATTAATAGTTTCACCTATTCCAAACAATAAAGGGCACAAATTTAAACAAAAAAATCCCACAGCACCCCTAGACAGTTAATTAATGCTATCCATCAACAAGAAAGGAGCAAGCAGGCCAAATGAGTTAATGGACATAAAAAAAGCAAAGTCCAAACACAGTATTTCTGAAAATATTTAGTTTCTAAAAACAATGCAAGATGCACAAAGGGATGAATTCTCCTCAGTAATCACATCTATTCATATGTTTAGCACAGCAGTTAACAAGACTTGATGCCATTTCTATTACAGAAGTTTGCAAACTGTCATCAAAGTCTGCTTATTTTTAAACCAAGCAGGTAACATGAGGATTACCTGAGTTTTAAAAATTAACTAAGCACCCTTCAGTGTATAGTTAATTCATTTGGGTCTAATGCCTGACACATCAGCATAGACTGATCATCCTTTTACAGTCCTTTATAGAAATGAGGCCAAATTTTGGCAATTTTGCCCAACACTGCTTGATGACTGGGTGGTGATGTTCTTTTTTATTTCTCCTTTTTAACTCATGAAAGTAATTGTGGGAACTCGATGGAGTCTGCATTTTCATCATCAGTACATGACATGAAGGGACACACAATAATCTAACATATCCTTTGGTTCAAAGGAGTTTTCTTGGCAATAGAAAGCATTTCACAAATCTGTAATTACAGCTATCAGGTGAAGAGGAAAAATAATCTCCTAAATTTAGAGGAGACAGGTATCCCTCCTCCTCCAAAGTCCCAGTCTAGACAATTTGTCAGGCTTGGCAAGGCAGACACTGCTCAGAATTGGTCAGGGTGTGACCAATGGGGGCACTGAGCATGTCCTGCTGCTCAGGACAGGTGGAGAGAGTTTTTTTTTTCCTTTAAGACACTCTTCCTGCTTGGATGGCAGCTGTTGTAAGGAATTCTGGTTGTGCAGAGCAGCCCTGCTGTGCCCGGGGTGTGAGCACTCACCGGATGGGGTTGGGAGGAGGAGGAGGAGGAAGAGGAGGGGGCGGAGGCGGCGGAGGCGGCGGGGCAGGATTTTCAGACTGCTGGATTCTCTTCTGAAGTTCATCAACTGCACAGGAGCAACGAAACAAACACAGTGAGCTCCTCTAAAACACAACTTTGACGGTTTAAGGAAAAAACTCTATTAATGAACTAAAGAATAAACAAGACTAAACCACACAACTGACACAAGTCCATTTTTGGACATTTTCTACCAAGAACAATGTACAGGATTCCCATTAAAACAGCTGCCTCCAACTTGAGTTACTACTGGAACTGAAACTCTCCCTCACACAGGATTCTTCATATAAAATAACAGAGCAGGGAAAACTTGATCCCATTTCTGCAACAGTCCATCTGAGCTTGTATTGGAAAATGAACTAACGAGAGATGAAAGAAAATGACAATTTCAACCTCCTCTGTCTTCCTGATGGTGTGGGCTTTCCCCATAAAAATGGTCAAATTTGGGTTGTGGCAGAATGGATTTTTTTCTCTCCTGTTTTCATGGCAGACCTAAAATGCAGAAATTACTTTTGTGCACTTGAAATGCTGTTAGATATAATTAACTGGGGAAGGGCAGAAACAGAGGGAAAAAAAAAGTCTTGAATTTCTTTTTTAGGTTATTCCTTCACACGCATTTTGAACTGAAGGCAGTTGCTGTGCTTTGTCTAGTGAAGCAAAGGTCTGGATCACAGCTGCACAAAAACTTCTGGGGTCTCAAATATAGGTGTGCACCAACCACCCCACACACACACTTCACCCCTAAAATGAAAGCTATTACACAATTTTACCTGAATGCTTTAGGTCTCTAGCTTTTTCTTCTGCATGCTGACATTTCAGCTCCAGTTCTTTTTTATCTTCTTCCAAAAGTTCTAGTTGCTGTTTAAGGCGACTAATCTCCTTATGCAATGACTGATTCTCTAGCTGCTCTTCTAATTCTTTAATCTGTAGTTGGCAAACAAGAGCATTCATCACAATAAAAAGCATTTTCTGTCCCTCCCTTTGGCAAATAACTCACCAGGCAGAGTTATGCCTGAAGACATCGTGTTATAGGAGTGAGGCACAAGTCCCAGAAAAAGGGAAATTTTTGAATGAGAGCTGGAAAGATTGTTCTGAGAGATGCCAGAATTTTCTGTTATGACCCCACCTTGCTTCATCTCTTCTTTAAAGTATGTCTTTAGCTCCAAAGCACTAAAGTTTTATGTTGTTCCCTTTTCTTTTTATAGCATTTTTATCACATAATTATAATTTAATTTCAGAACATTTCCTCATTTGAAGCACGAGAACATTGACATTTTTGTTCTCTCACTGCTTCCACTGACAGGCTCATTATTTAAACTCCCTTGTCTCAACTCATGCAGATGCCTCATGCAGGGGGAATTATGGAATATTTGATTCAGAGGCAGCATTCAGATGCAGAGTAGCAGTAACTTCACAGCTCCCTAAATATATACATTGTGCTCTAGACTTCAAAGGAGCCAAAGATGCAGAGGCTTTCTATGAACTGCCAATTATGCTCCCAAAATACTCATTCAGAGCATTTGAGATTGCATAGTCTTAGTATTGCTGCATTGATGAAAGGGCAGGAATTGTTTATCCATCCCTAGTATTACTCAACTGACAGAATTTTAGGAACAGGTTTCAGGGCTAAAACAAAGCTCATTTTGAGGTTTTCCTGGGAAGCAGTGGTCATTTCTCCCAGTAAGGAGACTGATCTAGTCCAGCTTCAGAGAATGTATTTGTTTACATCCTGTCAGTTTAGACCCTCTCACACCACTTTGCAGATTCACCTTTCACTTCCCTGCTCCAGGATGTCTGGCTTTCCCCCATCCATTTGTTCAGCAAGACCCAGAGCACTGATGTGCACTGCCCACCTCTCACCTCATGGTCTTTCCTTACACCCTTTGTATTACTCAGTGTCCAAAATGTTCTCTTGTCATCTCTTCACTTAATGGAGCCTGACTCATTGCCTGTAACTGCATTTTACTGGCACCCACAATAAAATACTTGCCTAAACCAGAGCCTTCAGCTCAGGAGCCTTCGAGTTCTGTACTCACATCTGAACAGTGACTCAGAAGAAGGAAATCACAAACTTCTCTGAAATTTAGTTCTTAAAATCAAAGCTCTTACAGGAGATATGAGCTCAAGTAATTCTGAATGTAATTAAGACACAGCACTCCTTAAATTCAGGAGGTTTTCACAGACTTCCAGATGAGATGAAAAGAAATTCTGTTTTACCTTTTGCTGGTGTTGAAGCCTCTCTTCTTCTAATGCATGGGTTAGCTTAGCATTGTCATCCAAAGCCTTCAAAAGCTGTTGATCTGGAGCATAACTTTGCAGAAGCAACTGACTCTGCCTTTTCATCTTGTTCTGTTCAATAAACATCTGCCAAAACAAGCCCACCCCCAAGAATAACAACAGTCAGGCAAGCAGAGGCTAATGCTAAAATGGCAATTGGAAAGAAAATGAGGTATTAACATCATGTTAATGTGGTAGGACTAATGAAGAGAATGCTGAGAAGGAAGGAGAAAGGAAGGGGAAAGGAAGTTTGAGAGCAAAATTCACAAGAGCTAAGCTCACACTGAAGGAACCAGGTGTTTGCTCAGAACCACCCAGTGCTACACCTCAATTACCCTCATGTTGGCAGCATTCAGAATTTAAACACACCTCTTAATTCTGTTTCCTGGAAATGGGAACAATCTGAGCTCTGGAAAGACTAAAAGAACTCTGGGTGGAAGATAAAATATCTGTGAATTCACAGGCTATCTGCTCAAACACATCTGCAAGCCTTGGCACAAAGCCACTTACTTGAGGGTTAGCTGGATATGTGAATGATGGAAATCCATTTCTTCAGGAAACAAATTTCAGTTGACACCTGTGTAATCAGTGCAGGTACTTGCCCTGGGAAAAAGCTCCTTAGGACAATTTCAGCCTTTTAGTTCTGATCCTTGTGTTCCTTCCTCTTCCCAAGTTATATTTTTGATGTGGCAAATTAATACGTTGCAGGAGGTGGGGAAAAATCAGAAGGTGTAGAGACTTGACATTGATAAAAACATCACACATCTTTAGGCTTAAGAGGTGCAGAAATTGTCTGCATATGCAGCTTCCCTAAGAGATCTGTTTCTCCCAGACTGCTTAGGAACTAGGAAAAAAAAAGATTGCTTCCTGACAGAAAAATTCCTAGTGAATTTATTCTGCACCTTGACATCTCCTTTCAGGTAGAGTTTGCCCCCAGGCAACACGGGCTTCCACTCCACAAACTCAGCTTGTCTGCTCCTAGAGCACAAACAGGGACTGGGTCATGCTGAGGTTTCACGTGAGTGTGCACAGGTCAGCAGAGCCACTTCTGGCAGCAGAGCAGAGAACAGCCTGAGAATGCAGGGACTCCCTCAGACTGCAAAAACACTGCTGTAGAGCTCAGCAAAAGCAAGGAGGTATTTTATCAATAAAGTATTAGAAATACAAAAGTGCCATGACATCTTTTCAGATTCCCATCCCGTTTATTCACAAACCAGAATTACAGATATTACACATGGTCTATATGGTCTCTTCCCCTCCGGTGCCACTGCAATGCTCTGTGATTTATTTCTTTTAACACAATTAGATATTAACTATGAGCTGGTGTTTGTGGCAAGCATTCTTTGCACAGACACTTCAGCTGAGCCTTCCCAGCGAGCAGCTCCCAGCATAGCTGTGCAGACAGACCAAGAAAACCACTGACCGTGCTGAACTTTTACCTCCCCTGGCAGCCTGCCTGACCCTGCATGCCAGGAGGAGTCAATTGATGCAGCCCTAATACCAATAAAACCTGCAGTGAACACTCCACTGGGCAAAGCTGTGCCATGGGGGCAGGCAGCAAAGGACTGGAAGCATTTGATGGAGAGGAAATGATGAACGTAGGCGCTGGTGCTGCACTTTGCTATAAAGCGAACAGGAACAAACTGCTGAGAATGCAAAGTCAAATGTGCACTGCACATCAGCTCTCTGTCCCCAAATTCTGCCAGTCGAACCAATTTATGCTTGTGTTACCTTATACTAGTAGGGCTGTGGCAAAAACAATTCAAGGGCAAGAGAATTTCAGAATCAAAGCTACCCACAACAATCCATAAAGCTTTGCCTTTGTATTGCAAGTCATTTATTTAACACTTCATAGTCTTAAAAAGAAACAGCATCTTTGAATATAATACTTGAGAAAGTCCTTTCAATCACTTCAGAACAGCTCAATACTGTCTCAAAGTTTTCTGTGTTCCTGTTAAGTCACTCACAGAAGTTATTTAACCCTGACAGAAAACAATCTCTCTCCAGAAGCTAACTTCAGCAAACATCACAGTTTACCCACTGTGAACTTTCAAAGCAAAGTGAAAACGTGGATTTTTTTTTTCTTTTTTTGGAATCTGAAAAATAGTTTAAAGTGATCAATTCCACATTTTTATTTACCAAATTTCTGACACTAAATCCAACCAGAGTTGTTCCAGCCTGAGGGAGCAGAAAGCTGCCAAAACAAGAAGAAATCAAGTAGAGCAACTTGATTTCTTCAACTTGAGCAGATACTTCACCAAGTGTAGAAAATTCATATGCACTTTGTTTCATGTTCCTCTGCAACAAAATGATAAAAAAACCTTTTGAATCCTGGATGAAAACTTTTTCATTCAGAAGCTTTCACATCAAGTCCTGCATTTTCAATTAGCTTTATAAATTGTTTTCATGATATTGCAAATATGTTCCTGCTCATAATATGAAAGTGTCTTCAACATCACAGAAAAAAATGTTTGATTGTCAGGTAATGCTGCAATCAGACACATGGGAACCAAATTCTCACAGAGAGTCCCATCTATCTCCAAAGTTACCTCACAATTTCTCTAAGTACCAACATATTCTAAGTGGAAAGGACAAAACCAGGCAGGACAGTTGTATCAATCAAGCTGGTGGTACTGATTCCAAATTTTTGGAAAGTTGCGCTGTTTGACATAGGACAGAAAAGACCCTTGCAAATTAATTTTAACTTAAAATTTAAAAAATCAATTCCTGCTTCAGCAGGGCGGAAACCTGCCTGTCTGCACAACCCTGAATATTAATTAAAGTGACTGCTGAAAGGGCAAAACAGCTACTAACAAGATTATTTGGACTAGGTGGAATTTAACCAATTGATGGATTAGTTCCGACTTTGCCACCTGCTAGACAATTATCTGCAGAGCATCCCAATCAATGCTGCAAACACAAGTCCATAGTGCAGGAATCTGCTGAAAACCACGCCTGCAGCTGAAGGCAGAGCACAAAGAAAAACGGCCTGCTCACACCTATCGGTCTAATTTTTCAAATCACCCATTGTGCAAACCAGTTCTGTATCTTCCTCTCCCTGAGTGTACAAAGAGAAGCTGCAAAGCACAGGAAATCTGGGAGCTGGCCACTTTTCCATCAGCAGAGTTTTCATAAGAACTGGGGAGGTGGAAAGAAGGGGGTGAAAATAATAGAAGTTTTTCCCTTGACCTCGATGAGGCCATACCTCATTCTCAGCCCCTTACCCGACAGAGCGTTCACTGCAGCTGTTTTTTGTTTACAGCAGGGCTGAAAAAGGAATTCTTCCTCATTAAAAAAGTTAGAAAGCAACTCTGTTATAGTGTCAAATCCCTGGGAACACCAACCCTTGTTCAAGTGAGGTTCAGGATAAAACTGGATGCTTTCCAACCAACCCTTCTCCCAAGAGCAAAACAATGACAAAGGAAATTCTTTAATATCCATGTGTGGCTGCACTTCCATCTATATATGCTTTGGGTATTGCTGTGAGCAATAACCTTTTTGTCTTGTTACAGCTGGAAGGGAGAAAAATGTCCCAATACAGCAGGTGTTGTTCTAATAAGTGATTGCATGAAGTAAAATAAACATCAGTGGCACGATGTACCTTATAAATAGAGTAACAAAAGGTAAGTAGCAAGGTAGAGTCAAACTTGGGAAGTGTCAAACAGAAGGGAAGATCACTCAACTGAGCAGCTGGTCCTTTTTTCAACCCTCAGCAGCATTGCCCCATCCCCTCCACAACCCAGTGAGGAATCAGTGAGTCACAGAGGGATAACCCATTCACATTTGATGCTTTTTGCATTATGTGTATCCTGAAGCCTTACAGCTTGTGTTCAGACCTCAAAAAAGTCCCAAGAGAGGTAGGATCAAGGTATTTTTATCTCCCCAAAAGAAGGATTTATGTGATGGGAAAGACAGAGTGATCATGTTTAATTATGGCTTGACAGGGCACTAAGTGGCTCTAAAGTTAGGATTAAAAGACAACTTCAGGTATGGTTTTTAGTTTAATGGCTAATCAGAAAAATACAAAACTCCTTTAGTGGAGTCAAAGTCTAATCTAGTATTAAGTGAGCAGTATGACCATGAAAAAGGACATATGCATAATATGGACAGCCAAGAGTCACTCATAGATGATTCATAATATTTCTGACTAATAAAGATACAATCCAGTTGATTTTAGTTACCTGGCTAATTGTCAGACATTTCTGAAGGGACTGTTTCTAAAGGTACAATCTGCAGCATTAATAAGTTTTGTAGTTCAAAAGAAGAGGGCTAATTCAGCCACAATGGGAGAACTGAGTAGATGAGTTAAGCCTATTTTTTGTCCATCATTTGTTTCTCACTCCAGAGGTGTTTGGAGCATGCACTTTTGAATGTGAGCAGACTGTATTGCCATCAACAACGTGACTTCCTTAAAAACAGAGCATTATTTATTTTACCAGCCTGTTCTGTAAAAAAGGATTTCTCTAACTATAGCACTCATTCTTCACTTATGAGGCATAACTGCACAAAATACAGGGGAAAAATAATTTCTATTGTTCTTTATTTCTTTATTTCCTGCAGTTTTCTTTTTGTCAGGGTAGAAGCATAGTGATACATTCTCTAATGCTCACAGCCTTACAGCATTAATAGATTCACAAGTAGATCATACACCACACAAAAAAGGAGGAAACATCTTCACTTTCTTCTCCCCACAGCCTAATTGCCTGAGCAAAAAGAGATGGGGAGGGAAAGAGAAAAGGACCAAAGGGTTTCCTAGAGCATACATCTGTTACCATTCCCCAAGTCTCTTCCTGGGAAAAAGCTTGATGAAACATATTAGCATTACATCATGCTTCCAAAGTGGTAACATCCAAGCTCAGGAGAATTCAAGTACTAACTACTTATGTCTCTTTAATTATTAAATCCAGTTCAGTCAGCTGGACTGTGAATTAATTATCTTCAGATCCCAGCTGCAGTTGAACTATCCTCAGTAAAGCACAGAGTGTGGCACTTGCAAGCATGGAGCGCTGGTTTTGCAGTATCCACTTACAGATGTAATATGTTAATGCAAAAGTTCTCACAGATTAACCCAAAAGGTCACAGATGCATCTGAGGAAGAAGTCTTTGGCAGCTCATGCAATCAAGACAACCATTGCATGCAACCTCCTGAGTAGTGCAGTCAGCTGCTAAGAGTGACAATGATTTTCTCCAACTTGACAGCCACCTTTGTCTTTCAATACGGGAAGATTCAGTCCCAGAGAAAGTCAAGTCAGCTGTGCACTGGCCCAGGTATGGGATGCAGGTATGAGGAGGAAAAACAAGTTAAATGCACACATTTTGTTGTGCAATAGTTGCTTAAAAGCACAAACAGCTGTAGGATGGTGTAAGCATCAAGGAGGGAAAGTCAATGAAAAGATCAATGATGCACATTAGAGATTCACTGAATTAATTCATCTGGATCATAGTTCTTTTGAGTGCGGCCTTTCAACCTCTTAACTGCAAACTGTTTTACAGGTCACCATAAACACTTGGGAAACCTTTCTTTTCTTTTTCCAGTTGTGCATTTTGAGCAAGAGCCTGTGTGAGCCTCAGAAGTGAAAGAAACCCTAAGAAACTGTTCAGCAGTTTGACACTTCATTTCTATTTGTCCAAGATACAGAGGGCAGGAAAAGAATCAGCTCAATGTTGAGAGCACACTGCTTCCTCCCCATGAGGTTTCCAGAGCACTTCAGGGGCAGGGATTATCTCTCCACCGGCACACACTAATAGTAAACTGTTCCCTTGTGCTGGTTTTGGCTGGAAGAGTTAATTTTCTTCATAGTAGCTGGTATGGGGCTGTGTTTTTGATTTGTGCTGACAACACTGATAATAGAAACATATTTCCATTATTGCTGAGCAGTGCTCAACATGGGATCATGCTCTGCCAGGTAAAGCTGGGGGAAGAACAAGGAAGAAGGGGACATTCAGAGTGATGGTGTTTGTCTTCCCAAGTGGCTGCTCCCAAATGGAGCCTGGCTTTCCTGGAGAAGGCTGAGCATCTCTCTGCTCATGGGAAGCTGCACATGAATTTCTTATTTTGCTTTGCTTTTGGGTGCAGCTTAAGCTTTTCTTAGTATCACATCCCATGAGTTATCTCATTTTTAACTTCCAATTTTCCCCCCACCCTACTGGGGGAAGGTGAGCAAGCAGTTGTGTGGGGCTGAGTTGCCAAGCTGGGTTTAAACCCCAACTTCACTTTACAAAATATTGTTGCAAGGCAGGATGTATGTTTAATAAACCACTTATGCAAGATTATTTTGTTAAACTCATAACATTTTTACATCGTTAAGAGTTTCAATTTGCTTCTCACATCGTGTTCTTCTGCTTTTGGCTTGCTTTGGCTGCATGTATTGTATTTTGCTCATCTTTGTGGGAGAGTGCTTTTCAGGGCTATCTCTACATTATTGCAATGGCCTTCAAGATACTCTCTGCCTTCCTTTGTTTTCTTATAAACTGCTCCACAAACAGCTGAGAGATCTTCAAGTGTCTCTTAAAACCTGACACTAGAATTCTGGTTAAGCTTGCCAAGATTCCGGTGTTAACAGCCCTGTTTTATTCAGGTAGGCACAGATTTTTCCATGCCTCCGCCCCTTACACACTCTATTTATTTAGTTCTTTTATGCAGATTCCTGTACCTTTCACAATGGATTGTGACTCACTTCAAAACCTCTCTCCTCTTCCTTCCCCCTCTCCACACCACAGCTGACAATATTTACTCAGTTTCTTTAGAACCTCTAAAGAGCATGAATTCTAATGTTTGAAGTTAGATCACTTTTGATTAATTAAATATATATTATGGTGGTGCCAGCAGCATGACTATAATTAAAGCTGTATTGGGTTTTTTTTTTTAATCAAAAGCTCTGATTTTCAAGTGTTCCCACTCCTATATGTGCCTGCTCCCTCCCTCTCTTGCTCCATGTCTCTCCACTCCCCCATCTGTGCTCGCTGCTGCACACACGCTCACCTGCCCGTGATGTCTCACACCTGCACTCCCAAGTGCTCCTGTTCTGTGCACAATCCTCCTCACCTGTCAGAAGGGCAGGAGGCCAAGGGCATCCCTTTCAAACGCAGCCCCCACCAGCCCTGGTCCCTCCCAGGGCAGCTGTAGTGCAAAGACAGAAGATGAAGCCATGCCATGGAGAAAGGGAAAGGGCTGAGTCTGAAAGCATGGGCTAACCACACCATGAAGGCAAATTTAAGGTGCTTCTGCCCCTTGGACAGACAATGTGCCCACCTCCACAGGCACCAGTTCAGTATTTCACTGAGCTAAAACACACACCTGGCTGTTTGAGACATCACAAACAGGACTACAGAAGATGTGCCATTTTTCAGCTGCAGTGACAGCCACGTTACTTGGAGCCTTTTTCCTTTCTGCAAGTGCTCCAAACACATCAAGAACAAAGCACTGAACATGCAGTGTTGCCCTTTATTCAAAGCTCTTCCTTCTCCCAACACTGCACAGCGTATCACAACTGACTACTGTGGCTTTTGCAAAATCCAAATGAAAATCCAGCAGAAATCTTAAGGTTTAAAAGAAGCATTTTATAGAGACAGAGAAAACAGGTGGCTAATGAAAGTAGGCAGAAAAATCCCTGAACATCCTTAGCATAATCCAAACACAGCTACTGTAAGCACATCCCAGCAAACTTAGCTCTCCAAACACAGCTGTGACCTTGCGCCACGATGCCGGTGAGAGGAAGCTCACACAGCCTCACTGGAGCAGAAAGCTGTGCTGCTCTGGATGCACTTGTGGGCCAGAGCCTGCCTAATGTCTCAGGTCACTCAAGGGACACCAGCAATGTGAAACCAGGCCAATGATAACAGGTTTTTAAAGTAATTTTAAATACTGGTTCCCTAAACATGAATGAGCAATGCCTTTGTTGTCACATGGTCGTGTATTTTAAAAAAGGTTCTAAAAATCTTTCTGAACACAATACCACAGGAAGACAAGCAGGTACAGGAAGGGAAGAATAATGCAGGCCTGAATTTCACTGTTGTGATTTTGTAGTGATTGTGTGTTTGTAGTGATTCCATTTTGGGTAAGAGAACTTTATGGAATGAAGACCTTCAAGTGAACAGCTACTCTGAGAGTCTGCACCAAGAAGGGCCCATATTCTGGAAGAGCCAACAACTAAATAATGACAAAACCCAAGAAATACTTGTTTGCAAATAATCAGCACTCCTTTGGCATTGTACTTAAGTTGCCTGTCAGGTTGTCAGTCAATTACAAAAAGTACTTTCAATATAATCTTTCAAAATGTGTCCCTCAATTGATACAGTAGTTCTGCAACACCTTTTATAGGAGTCCACATTATTTTTCAGGAAAAAAAAAAACAGTCCTTCAAATTTTATCACTAGAAAGACAGCTAATCCCTCCCAGTTCCAACCACTACATATTCCACACTGGGATGCTGTAGCAAACTAAGCCCATGAAAAATTTAAAGCCTTATCATGAAAGGGGACATAGGTAAGACTGCATGAAAAATTCCAAAGTGATTTACAAATGCTTGTTGAAACAGTAAACTGTTATGGGTGAAATAGAGAAGTTACCTAAGTAGTATCTGGGGCTGGATGAGAGTTGGGAATTGAAATCATTTAAACTGGTAAGGTTTTGCCCACATGCAATGTCCTAATTTTTTCTTTGACTACTCACCTCTTGTGCAAATGACTCTGCTTTCTTCCGCAGGTTCTTCTCCAGCTCAAAGTTTTCATGAAGCTCTTCATATTCCTCTACTGCCAGCACAGACACTGTTTATAAGAATAAAACAAGATCAGAAGGAAAAGTGGAACAGATCAAAAGAAGAAGTACTGTTTGATTTACCCAGTTAAGCTGCTATTCCCTAGCACCACGAATCCGTGACTGACAGCATGACCTAGTTTTACATTTCTGTATACAGTCTTCTTTGCAGTTTTGTCCTAAACCTCACCACATATATGTACAATTACTAATCTTCTGAATAGAGTAATACTCTTCCTCTTCAGACTCAAAATCTCCAGTAACAGGCATCAAGTACCACAGACCATATCTGGCCTCTTTTTGCCTCAGAAGAGCTTTGCTGAATCTATCAAAGATTATGTTATTCTTGAGAAATCCGTATTTGTTTAGCTGGTTTGGAGATGAGCTAAGTGGTAATTTAGACATCCCAGCACACCTGACTCTCAAAGTGATGCTAACTTAAAAATGCAAATAAACAAAACCAACCACACACACAAAGAATACACAACAAACAAACCACATACTTAGATTTAAGATAAATTCATCAACTCTGACTGAAATGCACTCAGTGCACAGCTCCAACACAGTGCCACATAAGCACAGGATACAGGAGGTATTGAATACTTCAGTAACTCATTTAATGCATACAAAAATATCTTGCTTTAATTTAACTCTTCCTTCCAGGAAAACAGGCAAAAGTGAAACTAGCGGTTGTTCTTTTGACACTGTTTAGAAAAAAGAAAATTTTCATTTGCCATAGTATGCCATCAAAAGCTTCAAGCTAATGTGTTTAATGAACTGTTCTGAAGTCTGGTGTTGTAAGAGCCTTCAAGTACTGCCTTTCATAGGTTTAAGAAATGCAGACACATGGAAAGGGTAAGAGAGTAAGAGATGGACACCTGGAGAAAGGGAAAAGGATATGCCCTACTGTATCTCATCCAGACCCACTGTCTTCCACTTCAGAAAAATGGGAAACACTATTCGAGTGAGGCTCGAGTGAGGCTCAAATAAGGCTTTTTATCAAAGAGCTTTTAATTTCTTAAGGGCTTAAAAAGCAAGAGGAAAGGGCAGAGAAATCCAAGGCATTAAAAACTTTTCCCTCTCCTCTAAATTTCTTTGGGATCAACTATTACTCGTGTAGAAACACTCACTTCATTAAACAACAGCTTTCCTTTCTCTTTTTAGACTTTTCCTACCCTGGTTTCACCTCTCTTCTCTTTCATGTAAAGGAAAATTTCTGATTTCTTTTCTTAACATGGAAATCTTATTTCTCACATTCTAGCACTCCTGCCTTTTTCTCCTCATCCTCTGAACACAAAACAAGTTCTCCTAAGACTTTCAACATTCAAAATTAGAAGCTGTATCCCAACTAAAATGAAGACTGGTGTAATGATTTAGAAAGGCAGGAAATTAAGGTTCAAACCCCATCTCTGTGAAGGACTGTGCCCCTGCCCTACTTTACCACTTGTGCCACACAAGAAAACATTTCCCTATTCTCACGTAACACCTGCAATTTACATTGTCACATTTTCCCGGAGTACAGAGTCTGGAACAGTGCATGAGCTGATGCAGTGCCTGCAGCAAGGTCGAGTGTCACATCTGGACCACAGTCACTGTTCTGTAACCGGCTCTTTGTACTGCAGCAGAAAAGCTCTGCAGCTTCTGCAAAAGATGGGGCAAACTCTCACAGAACCTGCTGACACTACACACCTCTGTTACATTTCTCCAGCAGTTTTTGTTGCTTATTAACTTCAGTTGTCAAAACAGCCTTTTCTTCTTTCAACTTATTTACCTAGAAAAGTATAAAACACACATGAAAACCAAGAGCATTTTAGTTAATTGCCTAAGGCATGCAGCACATACATAATGCAAGCAGTATTTTGCTGTCAGTAGCTCTGTTTCCTAAGTTTGGCTTGATGCTGGGGTTTCCAGTGGGATGGAAAGCATTTTCCACTCCACCTTACAGATGTTATAACAGATGTCACAAAAGGGTTATGAACTAAACCTCCCACAGCATGTTCCAGTCACAGCTGCAAATATATGATCTTTGGAACCCTTCAGGATCAGGTGCCATAGCACCTGGGTGGGAAGTTACTTGACTGTTTGCATTTTAATATAGTCAGACTCCGTTTTGTTTGTTTGTTTGTTTTTTCCTGGGCTCTGTTTATTGTCCAAGTCAGCTCTGTGTTTCTGAATGCAAGTGCTGCACAGACAGGAAAAGCCACTAAGTCCTGATTTGGATCAGTACATGGCTTATTCAGTTTTCAAGCAGGAATGAAATCCTGCTGGCTTGAAAAGCCAATCTGTTAGTCTAATTATCATGACACAGCACTGCCAATGGCTAAACTTAAACATATACTCAATGAAGCAGCACCAGTGATTAAACTACATGTCCTACAAAAGCATTTCTTACACATCTATGGGTTTAAGGAAATAAAAAAAAACCCCAGAAGGCTGATGAGTGAGGGCTGTCAGGAAGGGGAGGTGACAATAGGTAATACGGTCATTGGAACAGATCAAACAGGTAAAGAGAAGTGCTACAGGGGCAGACTGGACTGTGACATAGAGGGTCCCTTCCAGGGACATGCCCTAAGTGATCCATCACTGGCAGGGCTGGAGATTAGACAGTATTCAATTAACTTCACAACTGAGCGTTTTTAGCAAAATAAGCTACAGAAAGTACCGACTCCACGCTAGCATGGTCTTGCTTTCCATGCTACAATACATACTTCTTCAATTACTTCTGCAAGTTTGCACCTCAGGTTTTCCAGTTCAATGGCCAAGGTCTTCTTTTCCTCATGAGCAGATACGATTTGATCTCGCAGCTCTAAGTTTGAGGGAGGAAATGAAGAATATATTTTATTTGAAAAACAACAACAAAGGAAATGTCACAGCAATGCAAGTACAGTTGAGTATGAAACACCTGAACTAAGTATCAAGCATCAGTTGTAATCAAGGAACACCCTCAATAATTTATGAACTTTGCATAAGTGTCAAGTAACAGATCTATAACTGGGCCACAGTTTCAGATCTACTCTGTTGAGATAAGCTCCTTGTTCGTTCCGGATGTCTTTATTTGCATTTTGAATGATTCATTTCCTGCTCTAACAGGGCCAATCCTGCCACCACAAAGGGTCCTCAGTCCTGCTCTTGAGACTGTCACATCACAGAGATTCTGGTTTGGAGGCAGCAGAAAGTAATTTTTAAGAAGCATCCTTTCAAACAAATTAATGCACTTCAATTCTTTTTGGATCGTGAGTTCTTGTCACAAGGGAAATAAACAAAACAACAGGCAGTTAATACTTGGGAGGTTTTCACAGAAGAAATTGTCCTGAACAGCTGCCAATTTATAGTCTTTGTAACATTATGTGAACAGAGTCAGAATATAACCTTTACTGATGGAAGAGCTAATGCTTGTAATTTTCCCCTCAGAATTTTTGTTCCTTAATTATTAAAATACGAAATAAATTAAATTCACAATGGAATAAAACATTTGATTATAATCGCTTCTTAACAGGAGATCAGTTTGCATACATAATATATCAAGGTTTAGGTTAACACAAAATCACCACAAAAATCAAAATTTATTGATATATATTAGCTTTCAGTAAGTGCTCTCATTCCCCACCTGCTTCCAGTATTTCACAGCACTGCTGTTCACTGAATACTAGCCTCGAGTTGAGAAAACAGTGGCTAATCAATTGCAGATGATGATGACATGCTGGATGTCATTCTGTTTGGTCTCACATCTTGAAAATGTCCATTCTACACCAGCATCCCCCCTCCCAGATCTGGACCCTCAGAGTTATTGTCCTCTAAATGAAGAGCATACACTTTCTAAAAGAAATAAAAAGACCTGTTTGCCCAGAAGATTCTTGATACACACTGTACAGATTATCCATTGCACTAGATATACATTGTCCATTTTATGGATTTGTGCTCTCCAGAGAAATTAATGGGAAAAAAAAGTCTGACTTTAAATTTATGGGACTTGGATTAATTCTGGTTTTACAATACATATATCAACCTCACTATGCAGAGAAGAAAGCATATCCCCATACCCCAGAGAGCCTCAGGTTTTATTTCCGTATTTGTGTATTCTTACAGAAAGTGGTGGGAGGGAAGAAATCATTCCAAGAAACATCCAAAACTTCCTTGAATGGAGAGATTCCCAAAATACCACTTTTAATGCTTTAATGAAGACAGAGAGCAGATACATCGAAACATTTCTTCAATATTGCTCTAATTGGACCCTGCTACCCTCCTAACAATGCTCCCATCTGGTCTGCAGCCAGTGCTTGCTCTCTAAATATATTCTTGACACCTTTCTCCAGTAAAGACTGGAGGTATTCCAAAATCTTATTTCCCATTCAGATGGGTTGCATGGTGTGCCTTTTCCTACATCTAGAGGATGGAAAACCGATTGTAGAAGGGTACTAGGACACCTTATTTCTTTGGTGGGATTGTTTCACAAGCATTTTTACACCACTCATCATTTTTCCTCAGTGATACTTTGTACCACTTCAGCTGCTGTGTTAAAAAAGACAACAATTAATAAATTCATAATGAAAGTCAAAAAAAGTTATACTTAAACATCATTTGCTGCTCAAAAGTGAAAGCCTTTTTTTAAAGAAATTAAACACTTAATCAGTCTTGCCACAAAATCCAGCATGTGGGCATTCCCCTTTTTTGGATACTATGACACAACAATATAGAAAATCACAGTGACTTCATCATAGGGATGAGAAATAAGGCTGATTTTGGACAATGGAAAAATTACGTGCCTTTCAAAAAAACAACCAGAAATTTCTGGGGGAGGGAAAAAAAAAAAAAAGCACAGATCTGCCTTATATTTCCATGCTCTCCAGTTTTGCTGTTTTACCCAGTACAACAGTCACTCTTCAGGCTGCTTGTTTGGTAATAGCTCTGGAACTTCATGAATGAAGTTTGTGCACACAAAGCTACATAACAGAAACAGAAATGGAGAATTCTGTCTGACAAGCTCTGCAATAATGACACTGCAGTTGAAGGTGACCTTGCCCTTCTGCTTACCTTTTATTTTGTTAAGGGTTTTAGGAAATGCTTCTTCTACTGATTCAGCAGCACTGAACTCTCTTAGCTGGGTAGATCTCATTTTCCTATTGCATTTACTTTCCTCTGTAGGCTGTGGATCCCCCACCATTTATGTTACACACCACCAGCCCACCATGTTTCTCAGTCATTCCTGCAAATCATTTGATTCTGACCACTCCCAGAAACATGACTTGGAACAAGAGCAGTCTCTGCTCCAAACCAACACTGCTATTCTTCAGACAACTTCTGCCTTGCATGATGCTGCAGGATCAGCAACAGTGCTCACCTTTTATCTGCTGCTGACAGTGCACAGAATTGCATGATCCTGAGTTATCTTCTGTATCCGTGGATGATTCATCCTCATCAATGTTAATCTCTTCCGTGATAATTTCTGGGCCCAGTTTGGCCATACAAAGCATACTAATTCTTTTCAAGGTTTTATTTTCTTTGTTCAGCTGAAAGGTGAGAAGTACAAACAGTAAGAAGTTAGTCAGTCTGTCTTTAGGGTGCTGGGCAAGAAAAAAAAGGCCAACTGTTTTTTTTCCTTTGTCATTAAAAGCTCTATCAAACAAAGAAGACAAAATAGCATAAGATTAAGTTCCACTCAGGATTAGAATGGTCTGAAGATGGGATGCTTGTCCACTTTTTCCTCTGAGAGGCTTGAATCCAACATCATGCTCTATCCATACCCCTTTTTCCTCTCCAGTACTACTGTTAAATAAAGACTGTGTAGGTTTAAATCAATCAAATCAACTATCAAGTTGACTTAATGCTACACATGCTTTGTGACAGCTGCTTCAGCTCCTCACCTTTAAACATGTACCAGGAGTCCCAACTGAATGACCTGCAGAAGAGTTTGTGCCCTTGAAAGTTCATCTGGTTTTCCAGTTTGGGTCAACTGGTCAAATAAAAATTCTTACTTTCTCCTATGCTCTACTTTGCTTATAAACTACAAATATTGACTACATTCCTAGTCACAACAGAATTATCTTAAAGTTATTTTGAGTTATTACTGTAGAGTCAACATACACAAGATGAGAGCCATCTCATGAACCAATTCTTCATGGGTCAGACCACAAGTCAGATACTACTTTGAGCTGGATGTTTAAAACACATGACTGGTTGGTGGATGGTACAGAAGAGATTCTACAAGGCATCTCTGTCTTGATCAAGAAAAACTGAACAAGAGTCACAGCAAATGTTCAATTCTCATCATTTCTTTCACTGCCCTGCCCCCAGACACCCCACAGCAGCAGTTGTGAGTGCAGCACAGCCCCAGGGGTGTTCAGGGTGACTGCCCACCCATCAGCCAAGTATTCCCTGTGCTCAGGTTTAAGAGTGAGACTCAATTTTCTACTAATGCCACACCACATGCCAAAGTCAACACAGACTTCAGAAGTCCAATATGTATCTTCAAAGAAAACATACACTGTACAGTTCATCTGACCCTGAATTTTTACCTTAGCAATCTTTGATTCCCCTTATCCTCAGCCCTTCAAATATGGGAGATTTATTATTAATTGCTTATCTCAATCCCAAAGAATGAAAGTGAGCAAGAGAGGAGAGTGGTGTGAGGAACCCTGCATGGTGTAGTCAGCTCACACACAAACAGCCCCACGGAGCAAAGCGAGTCTTTGAACTGCCCTTGGACGTGCATTACAGGGAAAGTGCAGAGAAGAAGACAAGTTGCATAAATGTGTTCATTTTCTTACTTATATGCTGATTGTCTATCTTATGAATTCTAATATAGTGTCATTATGCAAACAATTAAGTAAATACCTCCAGAAAGTACATTGCTAATGCATCTAAATTAAAGTGATTTCTTGCTGGTGTGATTTTTACCATATCTAAGGATGTACTTTGGGCAGGGAATGGGGAGGGAGGGGAAAAAAAAAAGGTAAAAAAAAAGGCAGTCAGCATTGCTAATGAAATTTGGTTCAAAATTGCTGTAATCCATTTTCTGATGAAGTGGCTCAGATGCATTTTACACAACCAAAAATATATAAGAGAGATAAAAACATTCTTTAATAATAATGCACTTCTGATGAGATGGAATATAGAAAATTACACACTTGCTAAATTCATCAGACTAGACGCAATCAACAGAGCAGTGGAGGTCACCTTTCCCCTGCCCTTGCTTTGCTTTCATAAACAATCACCTGAAATGTAATGCAGTGGTTGACTTTTTCCATTTGATTTAGACACTGAAATGCTCATTATTGTTTTCACACAGAGGAGTTCTAAAACTTATTTTCCATTTAACCTAAATGCATATGAAAACAAGAGATCAGGATGCTGGTCTATGAAAATAGAAACTACATTAAAATGGGGATTTTTTTTTCTTTAAAGGTAGGAATGGTATTTTGCATCTCACATCTGGCTATTTGTTTTTTGCCACTTCCAAACTATTTCACAGCTCCACAAGATTACACAGAAACATATAAGGGTCGTGCATACATCTCAAGTTTTAAATAAAATAGATAAACAGGCGAATAAATAGATCAGGAAAAGCATCACCATAATTCTCCTCACCTTAGAAGCCAAAGCCTCAGCACTTTCACGGCATGTCTTCTCAATTTCAAGATGGTTCTGAATACAGTTCACTTCCTCAATAACCATGTGAGAGACTAAGGGAAAAGTTTGAAAATGAGTCAGTATTTTCCTGAGATTGACACATGCCTCCCATGATCAGAAATAGTATATCTTCTTCTGCTAACTTTCATTGTAAGCATTTCAAAAACAGGGAAGTACATACTTAGATCATCTCCATAGATAGGAACTGTTCTGAGCACTGAATATTTGGGCTCTTCCTTTAAGCAATTCTTTCAAGCCATGTTTGCAGCATCAGAGGGGAAATTGTAGAACAGAGCATAAACTTACGAAGCAGAAGACCAGCAGGAACCTCCTTGACCATCCTCATTCATCATCTTTATTTCACAAACACTTGAAGAATCAGAATGACACCTTTAGGATAATCCCTTAAGATTGCAATCATAACATTTTCAGAAGACTGGAACCTTTGTATTTTCAAACAGCAAGATTAATTCAGATGGATTACAATGTTTATTTTTACTTTCTGGTCCGTTTCTTATTTGAAGTCTCTCTATGCTTGAGCAGGCCCTAAGATGAGCACCAGGGTCTCACCTACCTTCAGTGTTCACAACACAGATCCCAACATGCTCACAAAAATCTTCCCTGAGACCAGGGCCAAGACTGGGCTGACTGCAGCTGGAATGCACAGCTGTTCATTTGCTGTCCCAGCTGGAGGAGGAAGAGACACATCTGTGCTCTGCACTTAGAGAATCCCTATTACAATTGGGGGTACACATCACTCTGTCAAAGACAGGCAAAAGAGTGACCAAAAGTTCTGGAACACATCTTGTTTTGTAACATAGGAGACCAGTGTGAATCAGAAAGAATTTAGAAGTACAGATACATTCTGGCTTGCAATTCCACCCAGCTTCCAGCAGTACATATGCCCTTTAGTAGGTTTCAAAGGCTAAGGGACAGGTGTAAGGTTGCACAGGGGAGGAAAGCAGAAAACCCAAGGATAGTTTTCCATTTCTCAGGCTCATTGATGCAACTCCCCCTTGGCTCCCGGCACCCTCATCCAAACCTAAACTGGAACTTTGTTCTGCAAGACATTGCATGGCACAAATTCCTTCTCAGTGTCAGCATTTCAGCGCACAGAAAGGAACTACTTGCAGCTGAACAACACTTTGGAGCAGGAACAAGGCTGGAAAATACAGTGTAAATACAGAGGATTTTTTCCCTAGCATTTCCTTTCCTTTTCATCAAGGTAAGCTTTAAAACCTAGGGATTTTATACCACTGGGTAAAAAAATTCCCCTCGCCCTCTTCCAAGAGTTTTGACCAAAGACTGAAGAGAGAGATTTAAGCCCTCTTTGATATACAGAGGTCATCTTAATGACTTCAAAACAAGACTTCATGATAGGAAAAAGAAGGCCTTAACAAATGTTATTTATGAAGCTTTATACTTAATATCAACTGAAGTTTTCATTATTAAAGTATTGTTGTCACCAGAGTAAACCAGCAACACATTGGTTTGCTGAGTAGCTCCATGAAAGACACAAAATCCACAAAAAAGAAAAGGCAGAGCAGCATACTGGTAAATACTGGTCTAAAAACCATATCCACATGAAGTCTTCTACCAGCAGAGCAAACAGACCTCTTTCTTTGATTGTCTTTTTATTTCCATTTCTCTTGACTATGGAGAAATTATCTGTTCCAAATGTGCCACACCAGCTGCTACATTTAATCTGAGAAAGGAAAAGTCTCAGGTAGTACATCTCCCTTTCTCCTCTGTTTTTATACTACTGAGCCCTGGGAGCTTTGAGCAGTGAGATGCTTTGGGCTGGATGAGGGAGCAGTGGAGATACAGAGCTGCTCCCATTTTACAGGCAGGAATCTAAGGGCCTCAAGCAAGGCTAAAGTTAGGAAACAAGGATCGGGCTCTCAGGGCAGAACTAGGGATTACTCTTGGTTCATTTAAACTTAATTAACCTGCAATTATGATTAACTCGGGGGAAAAAAGTCTTTCCAAATTAAATACAAAAAATATATTATTTCCTAAGTCTGTCCAAAGTTCTTATTATGTTAATATTAATATTCATAAAGAAGCACTAAGTGGCCTGAAACATCTCTAACCTTGACAGTTTTTTTCAGGGGTAATAATAATCCGCAGCAAATGCAGGCCAACCAAAAACCACTTAACTAATTAGTAGTTGCAGTCACCGAGAAAACATGAATCAACACTGTTATTACAAGTGGCACATTTGAGTGGCATCTAATTATGACTTGATGAGCACGATACTTGCATTATCAACATTACTACTGCATCCCATCAGGGACTAAAAGCCGCTGATGGCATTGACTGCGAGAAACTCCCCCTCAATGGTACTGCAGCACCCAACAATCTCCTTGGCAGGGGCACCCTCACTAAATGACATGTTAAGCATAATTACTGGTAGACATTGTAAATAAACAGGATTGGAAGTGAAAATTGTACCAAGTGCATAAGACACAATCTGACACATTGGAAGTGGCAGCCTTAATTGAGAGTTTCTTTGACTGCTCAAGATCATTTCAACTGCATTTCTCGGAGGACAGTGATTATAACTGTGGAGACAGACGGCATAATGGTATCAGCACTGCTGACAGAGCAGTGAATTAAATTGTATCTGCTGTTGTGTGAAAGCCTTGATGAGAGGTACAGATCCTTAGTGGTCTTATCATTATAACACAATGGTCATGTTGTCATCAACCTTGCTGGCTCCAATTGAAAAGAAATGATTGTGTGTTGAAGCTTTCCCCCCCACCACCACCTTCTATCTCTTGTGCTCAATAGAACCAATTTTCAGAGAGCTATGAAATCACGCAATAGGGCCTAAAATGCAGCTGCTTGGCATACAAACGGGGCCCCATTAAACTGGAATCACACACAATATGTGTTTATGCCAGGAGAACAAATAGAAGCTGAGTACAGGCCAAGTTTATTCACAGACACAAAGCCAATGTAGCTCTTCATCAATATAATTGCCTTTTATATTGTCGTTTAAATAATGGGCTCTATTATTGCTTTAAAATCCTAATATTCCTGGCATTTTATCACTATGTTTACAAGGTATGTCCTTTAAAAATGTGAAAGGAAGATAAAAGAAACCTATAAAATCTTACAACATCAAATATTACCTCAAATTTTGAGTCTTAACTACTTGACATTTTCTGCCACACTCCAGTATTCCTCTTATCATAACAAAAACAAAACAGGCAGCCGTTTTTCCAGGGAAATTATACTTCTTAGAGAACATTCTTACTTCACAGAACAGTTACCTAAGATCATTCAAGGCAGTAGACAATTCCTGTTGATTTCAGATTATTTTCCATAATTGTATCACACAAACTATTATAAAACAGAAGTGAGCAAACTCCTCTATTAACACAGTCACACAAAAGTACACACCATGTGATTTCCTTCTCCTGCATTAACTTCATCCACATTTCTGATGCTTCACCGTGCAGTTCACTGTACTGGCACAAACCAGACATAACAGACCACAATCCCATTGTAATTGTCTCTTCTAAGGAGCTATTCCACTAGGATACTTCCACTCCCATTAGATGTGCTTTGTTGCTTCCAGACACCGTAGGGTTTCAATAGAACCATTACCATAAAAGTGTAAAACTGAATATTGACGTTCTCACAGCCCAGATGAGATAGAACTTGCTCTAAAAATTACTACAGGAGAGCAGTTTGTCCTAAAAAACCTTTCCTGGAGTGTTTATGCTTAAAGTAGTATTACTCCTTCATGAAAAAAAATTGCCATTATTATTGCTATTGTTATTAAGAATCTTAGCAACATCATCAAATCCTGCTCACTTTAAGCATGCATCATTCCAAAAGTCACTTGCAGAATCCAGGTGAGATAGAGCCACATTTGTACCACTGTTTTTTCACCACTTTACATCTTGACAATGACTACCTGTGCCAGAGAGTACAAATGCTCTAACAGCATTTATTCTGACTGTTGGCAAAGTCTCACTGGATTAGCTCCTTAAACTCAGCTTTCAAGGAGAAACAGCAAGTGGACCTGAATCTCAGCATTCTTAACGCTGCTGTAAAGTGGGCAGAACTATGTTCATAATGGTCTACATCAAGAAAATCCCACTGACATTATCAGCTTACTTTTCTGAAACTCCTCCAGCTTTTTGACAGCCTCATCTCGTTCTTGCTTGATTTTGTCACACTGCAAGAGAAGAGAAAATTGAAATGAAACACTGATCCCAGTTATTTAATTAGCAGTCAGTCACAACATGCAAAATCAACCAAGATCAATTGCAGCACAATAATGTACAGAAGCCTATCAAAGCATTTCTTTTTCCCTTCAACCATGTAAGATCAATGGAAATTATGCATAAAAAATTCATTACTCAGAGTATTTCCTAGCCAAACTGGCATGCTGTACTTGATTTAGGTTCTGATTCAGAGCTACTGAGAAAGTATTTTAAAGAGACACATTATCCAAAACTGATAGAAACAGTTATCCATGTTACACCCACAACAGAAGCAAAACTTTGCATGTCAAAAACAGGCTTTAAGTCTAGTTTCTTTAACACAAATAGACTCAGAAAAGAGGCCTACATTTCCATACCCACCATGTGCAAGGAAAACTTCAAAGCCAATCATCAGGGCATGCTGCTTAATTTCATTACATCATGAGCAAAGTTTCAGCTTTTTAGAGAAAGGCTCTGATTTTGATGCTTTAAGGAGTTCCCATCATCCCAGTTCTATTAATTTTGTGGTTACTGCTAACACTACATAGGCCTGGAATTACTGATCTTATGATGGAACCGTTTCTTCAAAAAGAAAGAATAAAACAGATGTTAAAGAGACTTCTCTAAGAAAACCCATTCTGTAAGTAAATGAAAGAACTCAAAGAAATGAGTAAAATTCACAAGAAACACAGTCAGTGATTAACCACAGTGTGAAGAACACATGACCCAGGGGGAAGTATGACTGGCACACAAATGCCTTACACACACACCCTTCCTCACATGCGGCTGGGCATG
This sequence comes from Turdus rufiventris, assembly GCA_013186435.1. Taxonomy (NCBI): domain Eukaryota; kingdom Metazoa; phylum Chordata; class Aves; order Passeriformes; family Turdidae; genus Turdus; species Turdus rufiventris. The sequence continues at coordinate 2,390,985 of PYHW01010658.1, read as the reverse complement.
TTCACTGCAATAAATCAACCTGAGACCATGAGTTAACTTCTGGAAGAGATCTGTGTGACTGAGCTCCTTACAGTGCAACTCCAATTACAAGGATGCTGGCCATTGGAACAGAATTGGGTAAAAAAAAAACAAAAAAAAAACCCTGAAATGATTTTGCTCGATTTTGAGTTTTTCCACATGAGGAGCCACTTTGAGTTAGCTGGGAAAGGAACCTGCTGTTAAGCAACAAGAAGAGGGAGAGTCTGATTCAAAGGCAGCCAAATTCAAGACAACTCTTCCATCAGCTACAGAGGACGCTGGATGAGATCCAAAGAAGGATCTGCTCTCAGGCAAGGCGAGGATGCCACTGGTACTGGCTCAGGGGAGCTGATCTGTGGGACCAAAAGGAGCAGCATTCAACAAGCAATCTCTCTTCTCATGGCACTGGGGTGATGAGGCTTCAAGCGACAGGGGCTGAGGAGGGGGACAGCTGCTGTAAGGACTGTGAAACAAGGCAGAGCTGCAGAAGGAGCAAAGATGTGCTGAGCAAGCAGCACTGGACGAGGACTCCCCATTCCCTGGGGCCCTGTTAACAAAGAACCTGTTAGGAGAACCTTGCAGAGGAGAGCTGGGGAAGGGAAATCTGTGCATGAATCTTGCTGCTTGATCCCCTCCCTCCGTTTCCTGAGCAAAAATTTGCGTTACCTTTGTGGCAGAAGTGCGGTCTAAGAGCAGAAGGCAGTGAGAGATGCAGAAGGTGTTTCTGGCTGTTCTGCAGAGCACAGTTCTGCTGCAGAAGGGGAACTGGTGTGAGCTGCTGCCTCCTAGGATTTCCCAAGAAACACACTGGAGCCACACTGACATACCTCACCCACGGATTTTTCTGCACACTGCAAGCTTTCAGCCCACTGCACATTAAGTGAGCAAATGCCTTTAGTGCTGGAACATTAGCATTTTAAGGATCTCACTTGTTGCCTGTGGAAGCCAAAAACTTTCCTACTGATGGAAACCTTGATGTAGAGAACATAGAGTACTCCCTTATCCCAACGACAGGAAAAACTCCTTTTAAAACCCTCCAGGCAGCAGGCTGTAAGGCAAAGCAGCCTTCCCTGTGCAGTGAAAGGAGAAGTTAAATGACCTATTCCACTTCACCTCGAGTGCTATTTGCAGAGAGAGCTCCATTTGGACCACGGCAAGCTGACTATTCTCCTCATAACTGCAACATTTCTCTGCACAATCAGGGTCTCTAGGCTTGGGTCTCTGCAGAGCAATTCCTGCTCCCAGTTGCAGTTTTCTCAATACCTTCCTTTTGCTGCTACTGTGCTTCAGAATGAAAGAGGAGGAAGAAAAGGAGAGCAGGAGATTGCTGCCCTTGCTGAAATGATCAATGGAAAGCACTTTGCCTTCTGTCTTGCAATCAGAGCCATGCAAGCAGAGCTGTTACAGGTCCTTCCAAAAAATACTCTAGCTCATCTTCTAAGAATAAGAAAAAATTGAGATTTTCTTTAACTACTTAAAAAAAATAACACAAAAATAAAAAGCCTATAAACTATGCTTCATATAAAAAAAAATATTGTCACCCTTTAAAATAAACTTACTTTTTAAACTGAAAAGTTTAAAAATAAAAATTTAGACATGTGAGCTGTTCATAAAATGCTCCACAGAAGTCTTAAATTTCATAACCATCTCACTTTTCAAAAAAGCAATCTGAGGCATACACAACAGAATCATTAATCGACAAAATATCACTACTCCTAAATATTAAAAGGCAAATAGCATAACATTACTAAAACATCTACTGTTCACTTTCCACATTCAAGCACATGCAACTGCTGAGGAGAAACAGTTTCCATGTATATACCAAGGGATAGCTCCAAACTAAAGGGTTGAACAAAATTTAAAAGTTTGTCGCTCCTGGATTGCCAGTCAATTTTCTGTTTTTAACTTAATTAAGAGGTCCCGCTTCTCTGCAAAGTAAAATCACCATTTATTCTACTTTATTTACTATATCTAGTATTATAAGTAGTAATCTAATATCTATATCACCATTAACTCACTTTTAAAAGCCCCAACAATGTAAACAGACAATACTGCAGTCCTGAATTGGCTACAGGAGTCAGTGGCAATCTCCCAGCAGTGAAAATACATTGCATTTGTATTTTTAGAAATTAGCAGTGCAGTTGCCAAAATTAATTTTGTGAATAACTCCATATACACTTTATCTTTGCAGGTGCAAGTTGAGAAGATTTGTCAATCCCACTCCTTTCAGATTTTAGTCTTCTAGGTACCCCATACACAAGGCAATACTTTAATTTCTAGTTTCTTGTCTATTCTCTACTAACAGGCTTCTTTTTTGCCAACTATTTTGCCAACATAAGCTCCTACAGACTTCAGTAAAAGGCCTTCAAAGGGCAAAAACAACAGGGAGATTGTTCAGTCCAGATATTAAGATGCAAGAAGTTCACGTAGTAGTCATATAGTCAATTAAACCATTGCTAAGCAACACAAGACCCAATTCTTTCCCATTTCCACAGATTGTGAAATGTATGCAGATTTAATGCTTGTTCTAAAATTGTGAGTTTGGTGCAGCGCTCAAAAGTATCCAATGACATTTGCAATACTCTACTTAGAGAAACAATGAGTGTGTTATCAAGGCAGAATCCCTTCCCCGTTCCCACTTGGTGACAAAACATATAATCCACTCCATCCATGTGCTTTAACAGAGCAAACACCATGAATGATATATCAGAGATACAGTATTATACCTACTGTTTTGGATAGCTGTCATGCTTTTTTTTTTTTTTCCCTACTGGCAGCATGACAAAACACTGTCAAAACCAGCGTTCGGAGTCATTTCTGTCTGATTAGCAAGTAGTCAAATATTTATTCATGATCTGACTCTGAATATGTCAGAACTGCATATTAAGTTACCCACATTTGTGTGCAGCTGAACATTAGTTTCTATTTTTGGGGGGCTGGTATGAATGTTTTGTTGGCTACATCAATAAAAAAAGGTGACCTAAGAGATGTAATCTGCCAATATAATTTTGGCTCTGTTGTTTCTAAAAGTATTTAAAAACGCTAACAAAAAATGTCCAGGGAAATATTGTCAGAGACTCCACCAGTGGTCTCCAAATTGGCAGTTTTGCAAGGCAATGAGGAAGAGACACTGTGGATCAAAGACCTTGTATTTTGCTCTTGAATTTTCGTGGTTATTAGCATCCTTTAAAGCAGCAGTGCTTTGAACAAAGTAACCCACGTAAAAGTCAATTTACTTCCTAATTTTAAGAAAAAATACAGAACAAAGAGCATAAATTTTCAAAAATTAAAATTATATCTTAAGCTAGCTGTCCATTATCCACTAAGTTCCATGTGTCTAATGGAAACTAGGACAATTTCTGCATGCACAGCTCATCTTTCAGAGCCATACAAGTACAGCAGTGACTTAGAAAAGTATTCCAAGTGTACCAAAAGCACGTACACAAAGAGTGCTATTTAATTCCTCTGTGGTACTTTCCACACACAGTCTGCAAGTCAACTGTTAAAAAAAGTAACTTCTCATTCTCCTGCCGACGCAATTATGTGACCACAATTGATACAGAGGAAGCCATTTGCCGACATTCACGGTGACAGACAGTGGCAGAAACTGGAACAGAAGTGACCCACAACTTCCCCAGAACCACAGACAGAGAAAGTCTGTGCTACATTTCTCCAGCAGCAGGTTTGAGCCTTAAAAGCACAAAGACACAAAGCAAGAGATGCTAAGGACCTTCAGGATTACTTTGCCCTGCTATAACACAAGGAATAGTTTCTTCCAATACTGGCACTGGAAGCAAATATAACAATGAAGTCTGTATCAGATTTATTTGGTTTTTTGTGGAAGAAACGCACTTAGAGCCTCATCTCACACTGAACCACTTGAGTGCAAGCACTTGAACAATGAACCATGACTGCTTACACAAGCACACCCAACCTGCAGGATGGAGTTTCTGGAAGGAGAAAACTTGCGTAACAACAGAAAATCCAGCCCTGAGCACGTGTTTAACTGATTTGCTCAGCTGGGAATGTAATCCTCATGTGCTCAGGCTTGGAAGATTTTTGGGTGTTATGCAAGCATTCTGGAAAAGTTCAAAGTAATCTCCAGATGAAACACACAGGAGTAGCTAGAGCTAGAGCTGTAGGAAAGAAGTCTTGTGAGAGAGAGGAGCAAGAAGGCAAGAAAAGCAGAATGGAAGAAACAACCTCAGAACATCTCATTCCATCCTCAATTTCAGAAATAAAATTTTTCATTGAAATTCCCTTTGAAGAAAAAGAAAATTAAATAAAAGTGTAACTCAGGGAAGTCTCCCCATTCCTCCTTTCCCAAGCTAAACAAAGCTTTGTTGAAGAAACACCAAAGCTGATACGACCTGGGTTCAGGGCAAAGCTGGGGAGCCTGTTTTTCATGGGTGTACACATGTCCTGGCATGGCACTCCCCACATGTGATAGAAGCCAACAGCCAGCACAGGACAAACTAGAGGAAGAGAGCAGTGCAGGGCAGGATGCTGAAATCACTCCCAGGCTGTAAATGGTTTGGAGACTGCATGAGAAACCTGCCCAGGTGTTAAACATGCTCCTGCATGCCTCCCTTTCTGCTGCCAGAGACAGCGTTCTGGGCTGCATGGGATCTTGGTCTAACTCAGTTCTATTCTCTTTTTCTTCAGAGCATTTCTTCCAAACAGCAAACACAGGGGACAGATTTCCTGGGATATCCAAGATGTTGGTGAAGGACAGCAGGGCAGGAAGGCAGCAACAACCAAAGTGAAAATTTTGGACAAGGAGGTCACAGGATAGGAGGGAATGAAGCACAATAGGCCGACCTCGGTAGAAATACACGTAATCTTTGCTGAATCATAAGTGAACATAAGTTTCAAATTTTCTTTAACAATTAGAAAAGAGTAAAGGACAAGGTCTTCTCAATACAGCCTTGAATTGAAACATTTGTAACTAAAAATGACCCTTCCAAAACGATTTCAGAAGAAGATGAATTAAACCTACATGTCTTGGCAGCTAACAGGGATTTGAAACTAACAGATTTCGTACCTCTTCAGCTCACTCACACTGGAGAAAGGAGAATTTTGCTTACAATACAGTGTAGCACTGACTTCCCTGTACTCCTCCCTACCTTCAGAAACCATATTCCTACATAGTGAATGTTCAGAAGCTGAGGGGAGTTGTTCTCCTTTTTTCTTTTCAGTAATTAAGTCCCCTGTGCAAATGAATGTCGTAATAAAACAAGACTTGGATCAAAGAGAAACAATTTTTTCTGAACATGTGACTATGCTCCCACTGTAATCACAGGCAAACCTGGTAAAGCAGCAATCACTTAAAATATATTTACAGGAACTTTTTGGGAGTGGGACAGCCAGAATAGTTTCAATAGTTGCATTCATTACTCCTTAAAACATATAGAAACAAGTAATAGTTATTATTACTAAGTAACAGTGAACTCAAAACAGCACTCAACAATCAGCTACAGTCCACAAGGTATTTAGCATTTTAGTATTAAATTAATAATTGATATATACAAACCTCTTCTTTCGTTTTCTTATTTTCTGCTCTAAGCTCTTCATATTCGCCAATGGCTACACAAGGAAAAAAAAGAAAAACGTTAATATAGCAGTACCTCTTCCCAAATTAGCTCTTCATTTTGATGAAATTGATAACTCTTCTGTTTTTCTACACAGACTTCTTATATAACATGGTCATAAACTTCATTAACAGCTATGAACTGGATAGCCTTCTAGAACTGAAGCAATTAGGAAGTGTCTGAAAAAGATGGTAGCTCCCAAAAAAATCAATTCTTGATCAATGTAAAGTTAAACAATCTTATGGATTGAGTTCAAAAATTACAAGGTGAATATACTACTTTGCAGTGACCATTTTAAACCCACACTGCCTCAGGTTACAGACCAATCCTAGAAAGAATGGTTGGTGCAATATATGGGTACCTGCAGAGTAGCTGATCCATGCACCAGTAAAACCAGGGTCTCACATCCATGCCTTTACTTTGTCCCCACTTCTCATGTACCCAAAATTCCTACCCATCACCCATGCCCAAGAAGCAGGAAAAACCAACCAAACAAAAATCCAACAGGTAGGTGAATAAACAAGAAACCACACTGGTGAAACAAAGCATTTCCTCCACAGGAGCACAAAGGCTATGCATCTTGGTCACTGCTCCACTGCCAAGCTATTCCCTGTTCCCTTCAGGAAAACAAGGCAAGAGACTTCTACCATCCAAATGCAAGAAAAGGAATGAAAACTGTACCAACAGACACAATTCAAGTTTCTCCATACTTGGAAACTGCTCGTGTTTGCTCACCTTTACAGCAAAGTCATTCGATACTTTACAAATGACTGAAAAATGTCAATATAGATTTGCCCCACCCTCGACAGCTCTCTTTACAGGCTCCATGAACAGAGAACTCTGAATCATCAGCCCTGAAGGAGAAAATAACATTCTGGGCTATAGCTCTTAAGCAACCCAAAATATATTCTCAGCCAACCCTGCTGCTCTTTCTTACAGTAAAAGAGTAAAACCCCAAAATAGCCAACACGAGTGAACACAGCATGTTCCTTCACACCAGTGACCTCACTTATTCACCAAGTACTCACTCCACAGCTCAGCTGGCCAGAAAGGACTGTCCTGTAAACATATCAATGCCCTTTATCAGTATTAAATGAAGTAGATAACTTTTTACGCAGAAACTCCTCCAATTGCAGCTTAGTCTTTTGATTTTCAGTTGTGAACCTGTGTCTCCTGAAACTGAATTTGCTAACAAAATGTATTATCTAAATTAGGTGTTTTATATACTAGGTACTTACTATGGCTGAAAAGCACTTATTACTAAAACAAGGCCATAAGGCTAAAAGTATATAATTACTATAATTCACAACCAACAACAGGAAAGACACCTTCATTTACACAGAGTGAGGTGGTGACTCTTCCTACTCTTTTGATTAAAAAATTAATCAACCCCTTTCCTAAAGCTGTCTCTTAAAAAACACGAATTAAAGATAAAAAAACCCCAAACTTTAAAAATGCTACATGCATATACTTCAGTATTTATCTTGCAAACCAGGGTAGCCTTGAAGTCGGTTTAAGAGCCATTGCATGCCAAATCAATAAGTAATGCCACTTCAGGATTTCAAATCTACATATTTACTTCAAAAATAAGTAGAGCTGTCAAAGGAAGCAAGTGTCACTCCTCAGTTTTTGCTTCCATATCATGGACCAGGCATGTCTTTACTGGTACAGCAAGAGAAAAAGCTGACAGTGCACGAAGTCCTCTGCTCCAGATGAAACAAGCTATGGTGGAAGTAAACTAACACCTGGCTTTTTGGATGTATCATTAGAGACAGAATTACCCCTGTGAGCACCAGAAGCTTTAACAGAATTGCTGTCACCCCATTGCTCCTCCCAGTGTGCACGGAATGGAAGAATCAGGCCAAGAATGTTGTGAAAACTCTCGAACAGCAATGGCCTCCTACATGAACAGCATGGACAAGACTGTGTTGTCAAAAAGATCAAAAAAAGCCAAAAGGGATCAATTTTTCCCTTGTTCACCGTTTTAGGCTCAAAGATCCCTTCTGCTAAGTCCAACTAATCGGTATTTCAACAGGATGCAGTCAGGCACCAGCAGCACCAGACAGGTACAAACTATTTTCAAACAGTGCCTGGGTCGCATTTTTAACACCTCGTTCTGTTAAGGGGAACCTATGGGGCAGCATTACACTCATCACTTTACAATGATTCTAAATCTTGACTCACAATACACAAACCTGTTATCAGGCCTAAAGCTTACAGCAACCCAAGCTTTTGGTCACATATCAGTTGCACTTGCTGAAACCTACACGGCTCGATTACCTAACAGTTGTTAAAACAATAAACATATAAAAATCACCTGTGTAAGTACAAAAGGTAGGTGTTAGGTACAAATACTTTAAGTCAGCTCCTGCATCTCTGTTCTCATATGACTTGATTTTACTCAAATCTGTGAAAGTGTGTACATGTAAATTTAATTAAACCCCGAATTTGCATCTTGCAGTCTTACAGCTTCCTCGAAAAAATAGGGCAGGAAAACTAAACACACCACTGCCTGTTAAAGACCAACCACTAAGCTCACACCAAAAGATTTGCATTCACAATTTTCTGGAAAAAAAGATAGGGTTCAACACAAGAAACTGAAGTGGGAAAAACACTTGAAGGATGAGTGCTGCTGGGAAATGATGGCTGCTGTGTATCAAGGTGTACACACAGGTACATGGGGAAAAATAAATTCTAGAGAAGGTGACTGCAGAGGGGAAGATGGCCAACAAGGTGTCTTAAGAAATTCCTCTGGCCATAAAAATTACCCATCTGCCACAAAATACAGTAAATTTGTCAGACCACATTAGGAGCTTGTCATAGTACACATTTAGAGGTACTGCTCTGAGATATTGCTGTCAGACTGGCAGTCTAGTCTATTCTAAGAAGATACACAGAAGATGTTCCCTTTTTCATAGGTGCAGACATTATAAGAAGAAGTTTTAAGAGATCAAATAGATCATGATTTTTAAAAAAATGTATACAGAGCCACAGTGCTTGGGACTGGGGATTAGAAATCATCACACTTCATCAAATCCAGCCAACAAACACAGAGCAAAGTCAGACCTTTCGAAAATGAAGAAAAAAATGTAGGCAATATAAATACTTTTAGTATATGTGTGGTTAACAGCAGTTGTTAACCACTGTAATTTAGCAGTGACCACAAATGTGGCTATGACGGTGGCAGGGCTGAAGTGTAATTTTACCTAGTTTATAAATCCAGACACTTTGATCACTGACTCCTGTTTTCAACTGAACAAAAAAGGGACTATTGCAGAAGATGACTCATTCTTTAAGGGCAAGGTACCAGCAGTGCCAATAAAACCAAAGATAAACAAGGCAATCTTCCAGGCAGGTAATCAACTACTGTTATGATTCAGCTCTTAGTCAAGTCTGCTATCATTCCTCAGCTTCTACATTCTACAACCAACCACTAATAACACAAAGTTTTGCCAAACTGCTTTTTTTGGGGTTTAAATCTTATCAATAGGAATATAAGGGCCAGTTGAATAGAAGTGTGCCTCACTGGAAACATCCCTTAAAGTGCAGTTAGGTAATAATAATATCTATAGCAAAGCTGCTTTATTAAACCATGACATTTCAGAAAACTATTTGAGGATTAAAACTCAAACAACACTATTAAGTCCAAAATATCATCAATACAGAGATCTTGTTTCTCCATGATGTTCACTTAAAACTTGGTAATGGAGCAAGCTGAAGAATGATCAGTATCAGGTATCTGACTAACACACAGGACTTGGAAAATTCAGCATGGGTGAAAGATAAGAGTATCCTGCACACAGACAGCTTCAGTGTCCTTGTTCCTGCTCACAGCTCTGCCAAACAGCCAAGCAAATTCATCCAAGCCCCAGAGAACTTCACAGCTTCCACTGAGAATTGAGTGGGCAGCTACAAAACACCTCAGGTTCAATCTCCTGGCTTGGTTGAAGTATGAGCAGTTGAAATGTGACAGCAGTCAGCACAGACGCTGCTACCTGCCTTCCCCTCTACCTACAGCACCACTTCCCAGACACTTCCCCTACCTGGTGCAAGTCTCTCAAGACTAGAAAAACACATCCTGAAAAAGAAACCAAGGCAACCACTACTCAATGAGTATTTCCTGAAACCTCTCCAAATCCATTTCCATTTTTCAGAAATCTGACTACACATCAAAATGTCAGAAGAACCTGAAGCCGTACACAACACTGAACAAAATAAAGATAGGACGAGTCTGTGTACCCATAACTCCAAATATTCAGACCCAGCATATCCTTCCACCAACTGCATTTATTTCCCAAATAATACTGGTATCCACACTTGGAAGAAACAAACAAGAAAATTCGAGGCTCTGTTTAACAGACCATCGTAAAAGTACTTCAGGGAAGTTGGTAGTATCTAAAAAAGTCTTGTTTTGTTATCAGTAAGCATAGAGGGAACACTATCTATTCCAAATTATATACAGCGTAAGCAAATTTACTTATCTACAGTAACAATATATTTTATTTTACTATTAGAATAATTTCATTTATCTCATTACTTTTTTATTGCTTGAGTTTTTTACTCTTAGGTACCAGACTTGTCAGTTAACACAACTTAACTACTGATTTAACTATGTATGCTACCATATTTTTTTCCATCATTTTAGACGTAAAACAGAAGAGTATTTTAATTTCTTTTTTCCACTGGCTAACATTTTGCCTATATAAAACAAATTTCTCTCCAGCCATATAATCACAAAAGTGTATTTTAGCCTAACAACTAACACACAAAAACTCCTGTGTTTAAGCATGCACATCCACCAAGAACACAGCCTTACAGGACTGGGTTTGCCAAGTACAGCTTCTGTTTCAACAGCTCAGGTGGATCTGGGACAGCCAGTCCTCAAATTACAGTAACTTTCCCTTGAACTAATTCCTCTAGTCCTGTAAAATTTCCTTAGACATTAAAGGATACCCAGCCCACTGGAGAAGAAGATTTTCAGAGAGCAGAACTGCTCCAAACAATTTCAACAGGCTCAGTTTTCTCTAAAGAATAACACAAACTTGTCTTTTTTGCAACTGATTATTGTCATTTTCATAAATGCACTCTTGGAGGCAACAGTACTGGAGGGAACCAGTCAGTTAGCAAGAGAACCAGATTTTGAGCCTTGTTTCTTGGTCTCAGATTATCAAAACACACAGTTGTAAGATTATCATTTTAAAACTAATGAGTTCTTCCAAGTCAGAATCTGATGGTAATAATGAATTCCCAAAGCTGAGCGTACAGGAAAAAGCCAAAAAAGAGACAAAGCAGGTCACAAACAGTCCATTAATGTCCAAATGAAACTTGGTTTAACAAAAGTTTCTGCTACACAGCAAAAGTGGTGGAGCACATTTATGGTCAGAGTGAATGACAAAGAAATGGGAACTGATGAACCTGTGTAAGTTCACTTTTACACAACTTTGTCCAATAGGTGCTTTCCAAACTGCCCCTTCACGGCTCACAGGAGACCAGGAGAGCTCAGCTATGGGAATCACCAGGTGGGAATTCCAGCGTGGCTCCTTCTCACCTCCCGCACATGGAACTGTGGCACAGGGGCAACACTGACCGCCTGCTGCACAGGACGGTGTTCAAAATTCCAACGCACCTTCAAAAGCTGCAATGTGCCTTATTACTTTTTATCATCCTGACTACGGTCCATCTTTGCTAGATCAGGGACAGACTGACCACAGGGGAGTTAAAAATGACTTATGAGCACCCAAACTCATCCATGCGCCTACCTGCAGAAGATTAAACATGCCAATGTTCTAGATTCTGAGTCAGG
>PYHW01010658.1:2353913-2378301 GCA_013186435.1 Turdus rufiventris | reverse complement strand
GGCCCTCAGGCAGCCCCGCCGGGCGAGTTGTGCTCGGAGCGGGGTCCGGCCCCAGTTGCAGATCAGTCCGGCTGGAATAGACTTCTGAGGTCATTGAGCCCGACCACCTGTGGCCAGACACAATCCATGTCAGCCACACCACGGCACCGAGTGCTAGGTTCACACTTTCCTTGAACGCCTCCAGGGATGGTGACTCTGCCACATCCCTGAACAGCCCATGCCAATGTCTACTGACTCTGTAAAGAAAGTCTTCCTAACTTAAACTTCCAACTTAAACCTCCCCTGCCTTAAGACGGTGGCCCCTTGCCCTGCAGCTGGTTTTCTGGGAGCAGAACCTGACCCCGATGTGGCTCCAGCCTCTTTTCAGGGGGATTGCAGGGTGAGGTCTCCCCATAGCATCCTCCAGGCTGAACACCCCCAGCTCCCTCAACTTCTCCACATATATGTTCCCGACCCTCCACCAGCTTTGCCCTTCCCTGGACACCTCAGTGTCCTTCCTGATTTGAGGGGCCCAGGACTGGGTGCAGCACTTAACATGTAGCCTCACCAGTGCTGAGTACAGGGGAAGAATGACCTCCCTGGTCCTGCTGCCACACTGCTCCTGGTACAGACCAGGATGCCTTCTTGGTGTTGACCAGCACTTCCAGGTCCATTTCCACCCTTTCACTTCCCAGCCGCTCTTCCCCAGTGTGTTCTGCTGCAGGGTTGGTGTGGCCAGCGAGCAGGACTCTGTGCTTGGCCTTGTTGAACCTCATGCTGTTGGTCCTGGCTCATCCATCCAGCCTGTCCAGGTAGTGCTGCAGACCCCAGGCAGGGTCTCCTGCAGTGTCAGTCCCCCAAGAGCCAGGATTAAGCCCTCCTGCTCCACTCCGCACAGCTGCCCGTGTGTTGCTGTATTTTTGATATGTCCTTTAGCAGAGCTTGCACGGCACAGCTTTGCAACGAGGATCTCTAGCACAGAGGAGCGGTGGGGACATAAAGCAGCTGTTTGGGTGCCTTGGTACAATGAAAGCTAAAAGGTAAAAAAAAACCCAAAACTGGAAGGTTGCATTAGTGTTTGTGAGGATCCAAGGGAAACGATTGCATGCCACTGTCCAGCACTTCAAGGAAACTGTGGAAGAACATTAGGGCAGAGGGCTTTGACAGAGACCTGCTGTGTTCACCTCAAAAGAACACACTTCTCTCTGCTATTCTCTGATGATCCCTTTCTGAAAAAGGAGGGGATCCAGTGGTAATCTCTGTATTAAAATGGTTACTTTTCCCAGTTTACCCCAAGGCTGAGATAAATGCAATGCAGTTTGTTTCTGTTTATACATTTTGCTGAGCTCCAGCAGCAGTCAGCTGAGCAGCAGCTATCTCTGGACTGGCCTGGGCAAAGGTACAGCTCATACACCTCCCTCCCTCCCTCCTTCTTTGGCAAACACTCTGGGCAGGCAGGTCAGAACACAGAGATGTGGCAACATTAGTTAAAAATACCAGAGAGTGAAAGGAAAGAGACCCTGCTACAAACAGCTGCTCCTGCCTCCTTCCTCCCCAGCAGTATTCTCTAGTTTTCTCATTTTTACCTAGTAAACCTTTAAAACATGAAGAGATTCTAAATTGATGCTTTGCAGCCCTTTCTGTCCTACAGGTGGTTAATGACACGTGGAGCATCCTGGAAAGAAGCCATAAGAGCCACATGAGCTGTGCTGATGTCTCAGAAGCGTGGTATGCTCCACGTAAGGCAAAGGAGGCAAGTTCGAGTCAGCTTATTTTGGACTAGTCAGCACAACACACCTTTAACTGTACCAAATGCAAAGTTATGAATTCATGCTCCTAGTCGTATGCAAGGAATGGGAAATGACCTTGGAAAACGAAGGCACTGTGGAGGATAGTGGGAGACGAAGTGCAAGTAATTTTGTAAGTGCTGTCAGTAAGGTGCTGCAGCAAAAGAATGAGGGTATGCTTGACAGAAGGGTAAAAAGTTTCTTCTGTAATATTCACTGGACCAAAATAAATTTTCTGTATCCAGTTCTTCAAAAAATGGTACAAAAATTTTACAGAGAAAGCACAAGAGGAAAAAATGACATAAGGTTTGAGGAGGGTGCTTTGCAATGAGAGACCTCAAACCCTTGATCTTTTCAATTGAGCAAAAAGGAAACAAATTATTTGGTTATGGCAATTTCAATACTCGAGGGCTTTTCAGCCTAGTGGAAAAGAGTCAACCAGAATCTGTGTCTGTAACCAGAAGCTGAACGTAAAAGCTACAAATAAAACCACACATCAATAAATGCCTCCATTGGAAGGAACACAGAGGTCCTGTTTAGCTCCTTGGAGTTCTGGGATGACCTTGGTTTTGAATAGCCCCCACTTTAAGTCAGAGCAGTTTTGCCAGTGTTTTTACTCGTTAGTGTCCTTTCTTGGGCTGCCTTGTTGGCTTCCCTTCAGCCACAGGTCTCATTCCAGGTCCCTCTTCCCACTGCCCATATCATTCCCTTTCATTTCCAAACCAATTTCCTTTATGCAGTGTAATAGCAGGATTTGCAAAAGAGTCATTGTAGGGTTGCTTATCCCTGCACAGTGCCAAGACACCGGACATTTTCATCCTCCAACAATGTTCTGTCTGTTGTATGCAGCCAAAACACGGCATAAAATCCCTTTGATATCTGCAAAGACAGCAAGTCAATTCTTCCATTATTTTATTTATTTACTCAAGTTAAAGTAGTATGTCCACATCAAAAGAATTCACTTCCATAATTTCTATATTAGGGCTTCATAAGTTTTTCTTTTTGTTTTTATTCACTTATATTTACATCCAGTTACAATACCTTGAAAAGTCAGCATTTAAAACAAGGATCTCCTTGTTTCAGACAACCTTGATGCTTGCAAGAATAGCTGTCACTGCAACAGTATTATTTATTATTATTATAGAAGTAATAATAATAATAATAATAATAATAATATAGTAATCAATTGTTGCTAATATTTTTCTAAGTTAGAAGATAGCTGAAAAGTTAACTCTATTTCTGCCTGGTATTCTCAATTACACAGTAGCCATCAACCATATAAAGTAGGATAACTACAAAAAAACCCCAAGAAAACAAAAAACAAAAAACTGGAAGTTCTAACTTAGTCTTACTTTGGGACAGATCTTAGTGAGATATTGGACACCTCCTGCTATTCTGACTAATGCTTGAACCTGATGCAAATGATCAGTTCCCAACATGTGTATGTAACTCAGGCTGTTGTACCTGCTTGCATATCATATATTCAACTTTTTTTGTGGTTCACCTCTTGGATGGGACTTTGATGAGTAGTCAAATGATAGAGTTGGCAAGTTGAAAATATCACAGAATGGCAAACTGGATCACTGGTTGCAGTGATTACTTGCATAAATCCTAAATTCTTAGGATCTAGAGTGAAGACCTTGGAATTCACAGCATAATTGAATTTTTGAATTTAGAAATTTCAAATAATAAAATTTGAAACAATTAACCATATCTATGAGTAATTTTGTCCTTGGACCACCTAGACACAGTAAAGTGTGAATTTTATCTATAAATCCTTAGAATTTTTTTTTCTCATACATTAACTATTTAGCATAACACTCATAACAGAGCATATAGAAGTAAAGATTTTGGTACCTTACCAAATAGGTACAACAGTCAGGAATTTGGTTGTTATCTATCTATCTACCTACCTATCTATCTATTCCCATTCCTCGTTTTGGGATAAAATTTACTCAGACCTTTTAATGGCTACCGAGGCAGCCTTACCTTACATAAACAAGCCCTCAGCATCTCCAACAACCAAGAGCAAGGAATGGAGCAGAGGACCGAAAGGCGTTCCCATCGGAAGCAGTGCAATCCATCAGTCCCTGCAAAGCCAGAATTGACTCCTGAGGATTCATCACCCTCCTGTTGAGGAGAGCTACCTGGTGGAAAGAGCTGTGACTGCAGGCTGAGCATACCCTCAGGGCACAGCTACAGCCATATGTTTACTACTTTCAGAGCAGACAGATTTTATGAGAAGTGGGGGGACAAGATAAAATTAACTACATAATCACTGCACAGATAAACAACTATCAATAAACTGAAAAAAAAAAAAAAAGAAGTGGCAATAGCTATTTGAACATCTAATTAACACCATGAATAAGACTAAGCAGCTTGTCTTGCTGAGGTAATGTATATTTTTCCATCAAACCAATCAGTGCTGAATAATGACCGGCATAATGTATCAGGGTAAATATAAGCACTTCTTGTCTCCCTAGGATGGAAACTAACTAATCAGTATATATTCAAACTGGAGTATAAGTATGATTAAAGATAAAAAAATCTCAGATAATACAGATTCATTTGAAAAACTTTAACCATTTAATTAGAGACGCTAGCATGATCTTTGCTAGTCACCTCCATCTAGGATGGTAAACATGTCTGTCTCTCTGCACAGCAAAAAGGCACAAATTGATTGGGGATGAATCAGAGGAAGATGAAGTATTTATCATGGCATTTTTAAATGATCTAATTGTACCATAATTGACAATCCTGGATATTAAATTTACAACTGTAAAATATAACTAGGCAAATTAAATCTACTCACCCTTGCTAGCAGTTCATCATACTTTATGGATGCTCACCTCATATAATTTGGTTGAACCGGGTGCCTCCTCTATCTTCAAGCACAGATAGGTGGTGGATTTCACCCACTGAGGTGTGAACATCTGCCAACACCTGCAAGGACACATATTTAGAGATAACAAGTAGCTCACTAGTGAGATCTGCCATGCTTCCAGCCTCTCAAAGACAAATGCAATGCTTTTGGAGAGGTAGAAATTGAGTCACTTTCCAGACGCCTTTCCTGAATTGGGGGACCTTGTTTCACCAGTATCACTGGGGAGGCTGTTGTTGCAGTGGCTTTTATGTTCTCCACTGGGGTTCTTTATTTTGTTCTGCAGCAATTTGGATAACTGGGCTGCCAGAGCAAAGAAGAGAGGTTGTATAGGAATCTTTAAACAACTAGGTGTTATGTGATGGCAAATGACAATAGGAAAAAATCTTTTTTTTTTCCCCTAGGAGGAAGGGATGATCTATTAAGAAAAGAAAAAAACCACAGCAACTTAGCCATATAGGATCAAATATCTCTGTGCTCATAATTTCATGGTGAAACATGGAGATAATCTGATTTTGGTGTGTACAGATGTTTATGATGGGAGAAGTCTTAGGGAAACTAAGCACACTGCATGCTAATGAAGTGTCACTGAATCCAAAAACTTATTCCTTGATAAGTTATTCCTGGAGCCTGCAGTGCTATTTCATGCTTTGTTCTTTGATAAACAACTAACATCATGTCAAACTAAATAATAAAATCAGTTAGTTAGGAACTTAAATATGTTACTATACAACAGTCAAGGTCTTTTAGTACTGATCATAAGCGTCTTAGTAGACCATTCATTATGCATAGCTTTTGAATTCAATGCCACTGTTATTTTGCATACATCTTTATTATGCTGCTCTGCAAAGTTGCCGTCATAATTAATTTCTACAGAAAGGGCAAGTCATCTCACTTTTATTAAGCAATTTTGCAGCTTATGAAACATAACCCATTGCCCTGCTTCCTCAACACACTTTCCATCTAGTATTTATGTGCAACTGGAGCCACTTTGTCTGTCTCTCTCTCCCTCTCAGTTGAACTTTGCATACAGCTCAACAGCAGTTGATGCTTTTGTTCCTGTTGCAGACTTGTCCCTTTTCTGGTGCTTGCACTACCTCCATTTTTCCACATAATTAGGGTCAGATGCTAGTTCCCTGAATTAAAAGGCATTTGGGCTCTCCTTCCAACAAGCCTTTCTACTCCCTTCTTGCAAAACAAAGCTGTCACATGCATTCTTTAGCTGGTGTTGGATTACATTACACCACTTGACCACACTTACTACACTAAGATAATTATGCCAGGTATTTTGCTGATAAAAATCACCATGGTGTTATTGTATGCTGTGGAACTCTATCAGCAGAAAATTAGGCTCTTTGTAAGAATTTAGGGACAAACCTCAAAGTTACCATAAGGATTCTCACCAGCTTAAACCAAAATTTCTGGAAGTCCTTCAACGACACAGAGGCAAAGGGACAAGGAGTAAGAAAATTTATTTCCATAAAAATATCACACAAACTTTCTGCCAGTTTCCCAACTGTACATCATCAAGTAGCAGAGAAATACATCCTTTGCAACACTTGATTTTGCTGATTTACAGTGCCACAGGCCAGCTCCTACAACTCACACAAGCACTGCTCCTGGCTGTGCTATTAACAGATAAAGAAATTATGTAATGAATCTTGAACTAGAAAGCCTGAGAAGCTTATAAAGGGCTGCTCAGAAGGATAAAAAAACTGCTCTCAGTGGAGTTTTACTGGTATTAAACTTGGCCCAAAACATTAAAATTTAAGAGAACTCCCTGCTCTTGGAGCCCATGCTGGGCAACATTTGTGTGAGGCTGGAGCTGGGGTTTGCCCTGTGGCTTCTCAGCATTAAATGGCCTTTCAAAAAGCTGCAAGTTCCCACCAGAGTTTGAAACCAAGAAACACAGATAGTGAAAATGGAATACAGTGGATGTGCCCACAAGGGATTGGTCCCATGGAACCTTTTGGTCAACAGCACACTCCAGAGTGTCTTCTCTATTCTCACTCTGCCAGTGTTTTTGATTTTTGTATTAATTTTCTACCCTAAGGTTTTGTAATTAAAATAGATGACAAATCAGGCATCAGCCAGATCTCTGGGCTAATCAGTCATTTATGTGCTGGCTTAATTGCATTACTTTTAACTGACTTACTTCACATTCCAAATATCAAGCATATCATTAATCATATATAATAAATATACAATAAGTATAATAAAGTACCTTAAAACTATGTGGAAATACTACTTTTATGCAAAACAAAATGGAAAGAGTCTCAGAGAGGAAAGTTAGTTCCTACATTGTACAAAACTAGTGCAATGAAACAATCTAATAAATCAGAGTGTTCTCACAAGGTGACTTGTTTTGTCAGTTGAGTGCTTGAAATGCTATCTAATGTCTCTGTGGAAATGGCTGAAAGAAACAACAGATGTCTCAGATTTTTGCCTTTCATGTCTTATTAAAATCAAGAGAAGATGGAAAGGCAAACAAAGGGTTACTCATCATTTTTCTCTCCCTGGAAGAAGTTCCTATGAACACCGCCTACAAGAAGAGGCAGTGATAACTGAAAGACAAAAAGCAATTTAGATAATGAAGAACATTTATAAAATAAAAGATTAATTAAGAGCACTATTCCCAAGGATAAAAGGTGGAAAGGAGATGAGAAATTCTGCAAGCAGCTCCTGTGAATAACGTGGCAGTGCCACTGCAGCCTTCAGCAGAGCCATCTTGTGTTGTTCCCTGACACTCACATTCAGCTGAGGAACCCTGAATGAGAGGCTTGTGATCTGATTTGTGCTGGGTGGTTTTGACTTCACTCCCTCATTCAAGCTTGCAGCTCTGGCCTCTACAGGGACTGAGAAGCTCTTCCCTGAGTAAGGCTCAAGTGATTTGGAGAGTCTTGCTGGATGTTTACATCAGGCTTTTCCACTGTCATCACCTAAGATATCTCCAAATCCCAATTTCATGTGGATTGCATGAGCCTTGCACGTGAAGCAGCAATGTTTGCCATTGTTGATTATCTGCTAAACAACAAGAAATATTAAAATCTGCTTCATATCACTATGGCAGCCACTTACACTTTGCACTAGAAGCCAAATAAACACCCAAGCCCTTATTCTGTTGTTTTCTCCTTTTGTTGCTGCAGGAAGATGAGTATGTGATTTGCATTGGCTATGCCAAGCATCTCCTGAGAAGATGAAAATCTTATCAGGCTATCTTAGAGAAAATGAATATGCAAAATGTGACCCAAGCAGTATTTCTGAGCCCTGTTTCAGCACAGCCTTGGGAGCACATGTCCAGCCACCATGCCCTGTGTGTGTCACTGTTGCTGGGTGTCACACAGCCCACCAGGATGGCTGGAGGTGCTGACATTCCCTCAGGATGCCTCTCCTGCCACTCCCACACCTCCACAGGCAAAGTTCTGAATCAATCCAGGCTGTGAATGGCAGCACTTGATGAAGCTTTAGAGAAAAGTTGCCAGAAAAAAGATCAGACTGTTCTGCAGTAAAAGCCACTTATAGGAGATGTGCAGAAATCCAGCCAAGGTACTTGAAAAAATAGAATAATATTCCTGTTTTTGCATTCCTGAGCCAAAATATTGTAGAGGAGTTCACACAGAAAAGGTTGGCTTTGATCTTAAAAGTTTTACACTTCAAATAAGGAAACTGAAAACGTTTCTTAGTTATTTTCATTTAAGGCCTGAGTCCCGAGGTGTTGATACCAATGGGATGTGCTGATGCTAAGTGCCACTGAGAACTGACAAAAGCCAGTTTTTAAACCATTTAGTGAATGATCTCATACATAATGCCAAAAGCTTCAGGCACTGGAAAAGATAGGGCTGATGGATGGTATATGTGAACTTGTCTTTAAGGAAGGCTGTCCTCAATTAGAGAACCATAGAACAATTTTTAAAACCCCAAAACTTGTAATAAACTAATTTTTGGACACTCCCTACAAAGATTCAGACCTTTTATTTATATACAGATGCATGAGAATCACAGCACTCCTGTACTACTGTAAAAGTTTTTTAGACTAACTGTAAAGCTGTGTCACATACCTGTCTTTATAAGGCTTACTTTTGTTTATAGAATTGCCAAAAATATGATAATGTGAACTAAAGCATTCAGTGACAAGTTTCTGAGTAAAACCAAATTTTGGGTTTGTTTCAGTGATTACACTGCTGCCAATTCTTGGTTCTTTAAGAAAAAAAATAATCAAACCTAAACTAAAACAAATTATTGCTGCTTGGTTGGGAAGCTGTAGCACCTCACCACCTTGTGGCAGCTCTAAAAACCCAGCCAGGCATCCCTGTGGTGGCTGGGAGACTCCTTGGCCACACAGTTTGGTTTTGCCAAGGCAGAACACTGGGAAAGATGGGGCAGGAGCATCCTGGAGAGCCCTGCCTGAGTCAGAGCAACCCAGAGATGGGCTCTGGAAAATTCATCCTGAATGATCACTCATGCTGGGGGGGGAGCTGAAGACTGTCCTTACCTGCCTCCTGTCCCTCCCTGCCTAGGTTTTAATATGCTGTAAATTAGGAAATACCTCTAGGTGATGTTATAAGACAAACCCAAAACAACTACCCTTTTGAAGATGACCTCAGGTGCTCCACTTCCAAAGAAAAGGTTTGGGCATGTGTGCCTCAAACAAAGGTTCTAATCTTGACAATTCTTTGGTGGAGCAGGAATTCACAGCTGCAGGTGCAGGATGAAGGAAGGGAAAGGGAATGCTGTGAAGGGGGCACTAACCCCTCTATTAGGCCAGGCTGCTGTAACACGCATTCCTGTCTCGGGACAGGATTACAGCTACAAGTCCAAGCAGCTGCATCCCCTCCAGAGAGGGGAAAATGTAGAGCCATTTCACTCTGCTGTTCTTGAAATCAAGTCTCCCATGATTATAGCAGTGCTCATGTGAGACAAGGGATTCATCCTTACAGTTCATGAAGCACCACCAGCTCCAAGGTGTTTCCAGACTGGCTGTTGAAATAGGTATAGAATGGCTTTCTAGCAAAAATGTCACACCAACACGCTTCCAGCCTGAGTCCTGGCCCTAAATGAACTGACCTACAGCCACAGCAGCATTTGAAGAAACCACCCTCCTTTCCACCTAACTCACCCGCAGGCCTCCAAGCCTCCAGAGGCATCAGAAGAACCAAAGCCAGGCAGTCTGTATTGAACAGCAGATTTCTTTTGGAACAAATGCTTGGCAAAAAAATGCTTTTACATTTTTGCTTCCTACAGTGCCTCAGAATGGTGTCTGTTTAACTAGCATGTGCTTATTAATCTGGTAAGGAAGGCATTCTGCTGTGGTTAGTGAAAAACACAGGCAATTGTGTTTTGTGTGGGAGACAGTCCAGCTTGCCAAGCTTGTCTAAACAGCCTGTTCTGTCCTATCATTTATGAATAACTGTTTTACTTCTATAAAGGAATCTGGCTCTATTTTATGGAAGTAAAGGTGATCCTCTGACCAAATCCATTGGTAGAAAGGGTCTGTAAATGAAGGCAGCTTGCAGAAGTGAGAATTGCTGCCCATCTGGGGTGAGCTGGCACTGTGGATCTATGAGATCTCCAGTCCTGGCTCTGGTGCAAGCATCAGAGTCAGTAATGAGTCTCAGACCCATCCAGATCTGATAAAGTCCTTGACAAACACCAGTGGTGATTCAGTCTCCGTTATTTCTGCTGAAGAACAACAGAGTGCAGTCTAAAAACTCTCTAAATTGTTTCACTCGCAATTCATTCATACAATTTACCAGTGTTGACAGATGCTAATACCTTTCTGTTTCTTTCTAGAAGTTAGATTTATTTTATCAACAAATAAATCTTGACCCATCCTAAAGATGAACAGTTTGAATTTCAGTTTTCTCTCTTATGTAGCCTCACCAGAACACATTCCTGTGTATCCAGAGCTACTGAAAGCCAGCCACCCTTTCAATAAATATAAATTTTCTAACTCTTCTGTTTCTAATGTCCTACTGTCTTTGTCTCTGGTCTCTTAGTATCTCAGTAATACTTTTGAAATATGTCTTAGGCTTGAGTTCCAGGTTAAGAACCAACTGGATTTTGTCAAAGAACAGAAAATCATGCTCCCATCAGGAGGAAATATGTTCAAAATACCAATTGCTTTCCAGTTCTCTGATGTGTGGGAGGAAGCCAAC
Source organism: Turdus rufiventris (assembly GCA_013186435.1). Lineage (NCBI taxonomy): Eukaryota > Metazoa > Chordata > Aves > Passeriformes > Turdidae > Turdus > Turdus rufiventris. Next base: position 2,367,499 of record PYHW01010658.1, on the reverse strand, counting down.
TGTCTCAGTAGAGCTGCAGCAAGTTCAAGGTGTGTGCATTGATAAGTAATGCAAATTGGACAGAAATGTGTGAAAAAGGATGTAGCTGGGGAAATATCAAACAAACAAAAGACTAGGTCAAATCCCAGTAGGAATGAGAGTTCAATGAGTATTTAGCATAGGAAATCGACCTTCTGGTGTGTACTTTGTCTCCCCCTGCCTTTCTGCCCTCTTCATTTCTTTCAGCTGCTCAACCACTGGGAAACATGGCACTGGTCAGGTTTTTCCAGGTCCCTTCAGGGTCCAGTTTCCCTCTGCTCATAAGACCCACCACCCCTCTTTGGAGCAATGGGATTACACACCTGGAATTGTTTAGGGTTGTATACAGTCTGTTTGCACTGCAATGGCACCTGACCAGCTCTAGCTGAACCCTGTGCTCATCATCCTAACTGCTATAAAAACTCTTGCACACTCTATACCTGCTAAACCTCTCCACACTAATCTCCCCCCCAAAAAACTAGTCAGCTTCAATAGATAATGCAGAGACTGGTGTAAAGGAAGCAACACCAGTGCTGTCATTAGACTGCCTCTGTTGCTGTTTTTTTCATTTCCTTTTGCCTGTCAACAGACCTTGAGCTCATGACTCTGGCCCTTTTGTCCTTGCTTTGGCACATTCAACATGTGGGATTCATCACCCTCATAAGGGTAGGCATCTGCTTTTAACTATGCAGGAATTCTATAAAGCATTGTTATCATTGGCCCAAGAGAGGAAAGCTATCAGCACAAATATCACAGATGAACTGAAATAAGATTTTCAGGATATATAGGTCTGAAATACTTCTGACAGGTCAGCTAAAAGATGCATTAAGGCAGAATATAACACTCATCAATCTCAAGAAATGCTTTTCTTTCCTTGACTTCTACCCATTGGAGCAAATCCTGAGCCTCTAAGTCAGCTTGACATATTGGGCCAGAAAATGAGTGAAAAACACTTGTAAAAAAAATTGCAAAAGCTCTGTAATAAACGTCTGTATCTTAACTCAACATTACTGATATATACAGCAGTCATTCTTCATAGGTTTGCTCAGTGTCCTGGGCAGCCAGGAGCCACACTCATTTTAGATTATTCTTATTAAAGTACAAGTGCATCTCTATTGACATAAACTTGGAACTACATCCAAGGAACAAGTCAGGTCTTACCTCCCATGGAATTAAATCAAGAGAGATGAGTGCAGTAAAGGACAGGGACAGAGAACCTGCTGTTGAAATACTGGTGTTATAACCAGCTCAATTGTCTTCTCACTTTGTTTTGAAGTAGGTCAGGAGAGAATCTAGCACTGTTTTCAAGTGGTGAGTGGACACCTTGCAGGAGCCACCAAGAAGTCAAACAGGGCAGTTTTTCACAGGTCCTGGCCATTGTGTGGGTCAGGGAGATTTGGGCTCCCAGCCCTCAGCCCCTGAGCTGCAGAGCTGCCTAAATGGGCTGGAGCAAAGCAGCCCCAGGAGAGGCTTTTGGGCTGGTGGAGTCTTGCTGGACTGGAGTCAGGTGTGGTCTGATGGTTTAAATAAAGAGCATCTTTATGTCTGTAAACCAGCAGGGATGTCTGACTGGGAGGTATTCCTACCTGGGGACAGGGAATGTCCCAAAAATTCCTTAACTAAGACAACTGTGTCTTCGAAACTCAGAGCTCAGAGCAGGAGCTGCCTCAGGTGTCTCTGGGTGGGCAGGGACACTGCACTGCTCCATCCTCCCTTCACTCATAGGCAGACCACAGTGAGGTTCTCAACAATTCAGCTTCCCTAAATACCATTTATCCCATGCAGCCGAGTTTGCTGTTATGGAATTATGGAATTATGGAACCCTGGACACTTACAAATATGAGGACTGCATTGCCTAATGCCTCAGCCAATATTGCATGAATATAGTTTAAATTTAACTGCAATACCAATTCATACTGAAGGATGGCCTAACCCATCCCAGGGATAAATGTATGTTCTGCATAAACTCACTTAGCTGCCAAATACAAACTGGAATATGGCTTTATTCTGGTATGACTAAAATACCAACTATCTCCCATAATGGTAAACAGGAACTATATTTAAAGGACATAAAGTACATGATGAGCAGTCTCAACCATTTTACAAAAGCAAATGTAATAATAGAGGAAGAGAGGGGTCTTACACAAATATTATAATGAAAATGGCATTCAAAAATCCATTAGCAAGTGGCTGTGCTTCATTACAGCACCAGGAAAGTATTTCAAATGTAAGCAAGGATCTTTGCTTTTAAAATCCTTAATGAAGATGTAAAGTACTAAAAGCCACTGGGAAATCTTAAAAAATGAAAGCAAGACCGTGCAGCAAAGCTAGCACCTTGGTTCATAATGGATTACAAGTCGATACTGTTGTTCTTGCATACATTACTGCAGACTACTGTTATCTGAGTGAATGAAACTGCAAAACTCACCTGCTTTTTTTCCTTGGCCTCCTTGTTTCTACAAAGATTTGCCTCATTTATTGATCTCCCTGAGGATGCCGTGGCAATGGATGAAACAAGGCCATTTATTGAAATTTCATTTTATTAAGTTAAACAAAATGCATTCAGGCAAAAAAACAAATGGAAAGATAAAACAGGCACTGAAAACAGGTAAGGGGAGTACTTGTGGAGGATTGGGTTTTGAAACATAGCTTAAAGTTTGTTCTTTTGGTAGAAAATTCAGTGTAATCTGTATATTGCAAAGATACCAATGGTTTTTAAGGAGAACATTAGGATTTATTAGGTGTAGAAGCTCCTGGTTGCTGTATCCTGCAGAAATATCTAGAGATCAGAGCCTCCCTAAGCAGATGAAGACACTGCTAAAGACTTCTTCCAAATGTCCTGCACTAAAAGGCACCTTTTTCCTGTAGATGTACACTTCAGACAAAACCTGTGATTTTTTTTTTATGACCACGTTTTTTCCGAGTGCTCACCCCCTGTCATTTTGTTGTCAGGTATGGCTATAGCAGGATGTGTTGTGCAGCCACTGAATGTCTCTGAGGAATGCAGGGGCAGTTTATAAGGGCATAATTTCACTTCAAACAAGTCATTCAGTAGTACATTGCATACTCTGCCATGTCAAGGAAGAGAAAATGCCCTGGAAGTTGCAAAGCCCTGGAGTTTATCCTTTGCCAGTAAATGAATTGAGGAAAACCAAGCTGTTACCTCATATTTGTTATTGTAAACCACAATTAAACGAATCCTGGTTTCCAAGGTTGGTGATATCTGAGAAAAGGAAAATTGGAATGTCTTGTGCAGCAAGAACAAATGTTGTACTCGGGCTAGTAATGCTGGGCAGCTCTCCTCAGCAAACTGGTGCCCACTGCTGTGCTTTAAGCAGAGCAGCTGTGCTGCAAGCCCAGCTTAACCCACGTTTGTTGTGCTGCACAGAGAGCTCTGGGATGTCCCAAGGCTGGTCAGCAAGGCACATCCCTCCACAAGGGCCAGCTGTATGAAAAGCTCCAGCTCTCATCACTGTAGCTCCAACTACAACAAACTTAGCAATTTAATGGAGTCTTGTATTCACTCTGTGTTTGCTTTCAGGCATGCTCACCATGCAGGACTGCTGGGTAGGTAAAGCATCATGCACCCAATAACTGAATATTAACTGCTTAGCTAGGACTGAACTCCAGCACCTTTAGAATGAGTAAAAAAACCCCAAATCCCTGAATGTAATCACTTGTAGAACCATCCCCAAAGTCTCACCTTTGGCTGTCATTCTGTCAGAAGTCAAAACAACCCTGGACTCGCTGGTGGCTTTCTGCTACAGGCAGCGTCTGCTCCTGGTTTGCACTTTCTGAGTAGCTCTGTAAGTAGCACAACCTCCTTGCATCCTTGCAGGAAAGGTTAATGTTCCACCTAGATTGAAGGAACCTGGCTTCAAGATCTCAATTAAATACAACCAAGTACACTTTTTTTTTTTTAAAAAAAAAGATGCTGTAAGAGCACACAGCTGCATAAAGGATGAATGGTTCACTTCCTTATGCCTGATGGAAAAGAGAAGTCAATGTCTTGATTGTAATAAAGTTGATGAATTATGGGCTTTAAGAGGCAGATCTTGCATTGGAATAAAGAGAATGTAGCAGGCAAACAGTGTGAAACTACTGTTTATGCACTTCACAGCTTAACAAATAGCATAACAATGTATAGAGATTGATTTTAAAATATCACAGAGTGATTTCATGCACAGTAGCTATTATAAATGATGTATTGTTTATTTTTTCTGTTGATGCCCAGCAGTACCTGGTTATTTGTCTCCATGTGCAAGAAGGGTGTTGGCAGAATCTTACCTTGAAGTCAGTGCTGTTTCTAATGCTTGACCATTCAGAAGGTGCTACAAAGGCTGAATCCATGTTGATAAATAAAGGAAGTCCAGGAATAAACCACTGTCCCCAGGGTCAGCAGGCTCAGCCTGGCTCATAACCTTGCTGCTCAGGGCTAGGTCATCCTGATGGGCCATGTTTGCCCTACACTGGAGGTAGCCCTTGGTATTTCCTGGGTACACTGTGGCTTGAGACAGAAATAATTGCAGTTTTAGGGCTTCTCTTTGACTTTCAAAACACATGAAATAATGCAAGGGCAGCGTTGCAACTCACTAAATTTGGTGTTTTGGGTTTTTTTTTTCTTCTGGTTTGGTCTGGTTTTTTTTAATTAGCATAAACCAGCCTATGTGTTGGGCAGTGAGATGGAGACATGGGTGTCACCCAGCTATCACCCAGCCCCCTGCTCTTTCCTGCACTGAGATTTTAGGCACTCAGTGTCACTTCACTGACACAATTTTTTCAAGTGGCTGTGCCTGATAATTTAGGGCCAGAAGTGAGGAAGAAGCTTCTCCCTGCAAAACCAAGGTGGGCACTGAGGGTGGCAGATTGGGAAAACAAAGCAAAGCTCATTCTGAGCATGAGAGTCTGGACATGCATCTTTTGAATCTTTCACAGGGCTTCACAGTGACTTATCACATTGCCATGTGCTCAGGCCTGGGAGGTAGCTGCTTGTTTCTCGTGGGTCACGGGTGTCAGACCCAGTTCTCTCCTCAGCTGGGTTATGCAAAGTCCCAGTTCAGTTCTCTGAGGACAGTGGCTGTGTGGTTGGACAAACACAAGGGACAAGTGTTAAGAAAACAAACATCCAAAGAATGAAATGGCTTGTGCAGACTGATGGAGGGAGCATGTGTGTGCAGGTGTGTGCAGCAGCTCTGTGAGCACATGCACCACTTGGGCTCTCTCTGGTGCATTTGGTAGTTTGAGTTATACCTGTTAAACCCCAGGCCTGAACCTCCTTCCTTCTTTGGACAATCTATTTCCTTTTTCTTTGAATTTTACAAAAACCCTTTACTAGTCCTGGGCAGTGGTAGAGAGGACTAACTGTCCCAAAACATTTTTTATTTGTAGGATTTATTCTATTTCATATCAAGCTGCCTGCTCTTGTGGGCACTGGTAGAATCAGAGCTGTGTCTGTGCTTCTTATGTAGTAGCAGGGAATTAGGATTTCTATGTAGGATCTCAGTGCCAAAAGGCTTTTAGCCAGGCTGGTACCAATGGAGAAATCCTGTCCTGTAGCTGCTGAATCTTTGGTCTGGTATTATTGGGTCAGCAAGGAGTTTGATGGTGCATCCTCAATGGACCCTTTTTATTCTCATTATTTTTTCTGCGAGAAAATAAAGCTTTGAAACTGCTCAAATGTTGTTGGCCTTGCCTTATTGCATGTAATTTTGAAGCATTTGTTCCAGGCACACTACAATTTTTGCCATTTAGTGATTACCTTTAAATTCCACGAAGCCTTTTCTCATGTGCCCTTGTGCAGTGCTTTGGGAGATTGTCTGATGTGAAAGGCACTATTACACATTGAACTGATTATTGTTGTTTGTTGCTGTTAACACAGACAAGAAACCCTCCTGGCAGGGAAACAACTTCTTTGCTAATAAGTATTCATAATTTGTATCTCAGCAAAAGATGTAAACATATATTATCATTAAATAGGCTGTAATTTTAATTGCCTATAAATGTTATTAATTCTGATTGTGATTATTCAATAGGTAATAAAGATAAAGGCTGTCAAAATTAATTAAGTACATATTCATTAAATTCAAGGTAGCTTCAGTTTCTTTATTGCACAAATACAATTAACACTTAATCTGAATCTCAGTAAGTTACATAATCATGTGACTCAAAATAAAGGGAGGATACAACCTTGGCCTTTTACTTTTTACATGGGAAAACATTAATGATGCTGACATTGGAGACAATTAGACAGTGTCGGCCAATTGTTTTTAGTCAGCTTTCTCTCACATCTGTGGTGTCTACAAGCAAGAAGGGCCATTGTTTCTGCAGGCCTCCGTCGCGCTTTGGCTCTTTGTGCTAACCGTCAATCTCTTGCTGAATATCAAAGCTGTGAGGAAATTAGAACAGACCAGCTCTACTGCACCACACTAAAGCTTAGCAGGGTGCATCCACTATGCTACTAATTAGGCAGTGGCCAACAAAATAACCTGTCAATGTGTGCTTGCCATTTCCCACACACCTGCATTTCATACACTAATAAGCGTACAGCCGTGGAGAGAAAGGAATAACTGCTGAAGTGTGAAAAATGAACAAAATATAACAATGTTTCTCTCCCCACCTATACTACTGCCAATTACCATTTAACATTAGGTAGAATCAACATGTCGGAAGAAATACAATACAGTATCTGAAACTAAAGAGGGGGTAGGAAGGAGCAAAGCCACACATAGCGAGTGTATTAATGTTTGCTGCAGAACGTGGTGCTAAGTGGAATCTCCCTTTATTTGTATAAACCAGGAGGCTGAAAATGATCGTGATTAGGTTTTTCTATTCACGGCAGCCCAGAGAGAAATCCATATTTTTGTTGCTCACCAAAAATATGTGAATAAAACCAGTGGCAAATGACTGCTGCGGTGCTGTTCTAGCAGACTGCATCCTTCCTGTGCAGCAGTGCAGCCAAGCCAGCCCAGGCTGCCTGGAGCTCTCATCTCCTTTTGATTTACTTGCAGCCAGTCACTTGCAAGCCTCTCTAAAGCTTCTGTGTACCATCCTTGCACCTTACCATTCCTTCATTTGAAATCATATCAGCCAGGATGTCAGTGTGCCTGCTTGCCCAGTGAACTCATTCCATTTGTGCTGTTATTTCCTGTCATGAGACTTCCCCCTACCCTACGCACAGTTAGAAAACTCTTGGAAATTATTTTTCTATCCGAGTGATAAAAGTACACAAAAGTGTCCTGTTATTACTGTTATGAAAGTGGGAGGAGGAATGCTCATGCAGTGATTAGAAATATTGTGTTTGAAAGCAGCTCATCCCAAAACACAGAAATCAGTTTTATTACCAGCGCCATGGCATCGCTGTGAGTTCACACAACTCCCACTTACAAGCCCTTGTAAATTGCTAGGTTTTGTACCACAGTAATTCTCACACCATATATTTCTTTCCCTTTCCCTTTGCTTTAATGCCTGATCAGATTGCAGGAGTGATGATTTAGAAGTGATAGGCACTGAAAACAAAGCAGAGCAGAAGTAAAGATATTAAGTCAGGTGCAAAGCACCCAGGGCCAAGCTGCTAAGGCCATTACCTTTGCCAAGGGTCTGACTCAGCTGAATTCAGCACTTCAGACTTGGAGCCCTTTTTTTTTTTTCCCTCTTTGCACAAACCCAAGGGTTATAAATGCAAATTTACTCATATGAAACACTGCAAAACTCCCTCCCCCTCCATCCTGGTGCATATACTTAAATTCTCTCTTTTTTTTTTTTTTTTTCCCTTGGACTTGAGATTTGGTGGATCAGGTAAATGAAGGGCAGAATTCCCTTCAAAAACAGATTTATGGAAATATATCACTCCTGAGTAGTCATTCTACCAGGCGTCTTCAACATAAAGCTGAATTTAAAACACAAAATGAAAACCAGAAGGGCCAACGCTATGTGTGGATGAAGCTGTTTTCCTCTACAAGAAAAATCACTTCATCTCAATATGTAGGAGAAATGACTATATTGTTATGCTATCCTTGATGGAAATCATACAATAAAGGCCAATATTCAAATGGTATTTGTTAGATACTTTTGAACACCACTCTGCCTTTCATTACACTTTATCCAGGAGCAGCATTTTCAATTATAAATAAAAACTTTCTCCGCCTCTTCCCACTTGAGCTCAAGTACAGAAGGCCCCTATTTAAAATGCAGCTCCCGAGCAGGCCACCAGGCCGCCTGTTCAGCTGCCAGTGGCTTTTGTGTACAAAGATGTTAATTGGTCCTAATCCCCTCCTAGAAGCTGTTTTGGTAGCCTGACCTGGCACCCCAAAGGACACCTTGGTGTGAAAAACTAAAGGGCCCATTGAAAAGAGAGTGAAAAGCAGCACTGAGCATTCCAACACATTTTAATTTCAGGAATTAAAAAAAAAAAAAAAAAGAAAAAGCGAGGGGAGGGGAGGGTGTAGCCAGAGGGGTTACGGCAGAGGGGGGGATGGCACACATCATCTTGCTGATTCTGAATTGGTCCTACAAAGCTCTAGTAACCATAAAGTAAGATCTACAAACACCCTGTACACACACACATGCACACATATCCAAAAAAAGAAAAAGAAAAAAAAACCAGCCAAGATCTTCTTATATTTCAGCTTCAGGTTTGGATCTTTCTTCCATTTTGTTGTTTCCAACGCCTGAACTCTGTTTCGGAGAGGAACCCAAGGGTCTGACATCCCTTTTTCTGTCCTCCTCAGGAGGAGCTGAGTAAATCCAAAGTTAGTTTCCCTACACATTCTGCTGACCCTTTATGTGGCACAAATAAGCATCCAGGACCTGGGGTAGAGAGGACATTTTTTATTAGGTACTTACAGAGCAACCGGGGTGGGGGCAGGGGCTGAGGGGGAGGATGGGAAAAGGAAAAAAAAAACAGCTATTATGGCAAACTTATAATCAAATGTACACAAGAAATGTTAGATATAAACACTCCCCCTTAGAAAGTTGTAAAATGCTATCTGTTCAGCACTCCATTGTGCAAAATGTACATTTACAGCTTGGGTGGTAAATTATGCTAATAGAATGCACAAACCTCAACCGTGAGGTTTTGAATTTTTTGACACAGTTCACAGATCAACTTCATAGGTCAAAGGAGTTTGCCTCCCACAGCCTGATAAAGTAGAGACATATACAGTCTGTGTATTATTATAATCTTGCTGAATGCAAGTTTTTGAGTGGGATATATTTGGTATATTTTCATCTCCGAATTTGCTCCTAATGATTATTTTTCATTAGACACTGCTCTAGGCAAGGACAAAACACTTAGGAGACTCTTTTCATGGAAGTGTTTCAAGGTGTTGAATGCAAAACCCCAGTAATAGAAGCTTCCATAGCACAGCAATGTACACAGAAAAGAAGCTACAGTAGCAATTCTTTCACCAAAGAACAACTGCTCTGATGTACTTTATTATGAGCTTTTGCAGTACGAGGGGGAAAAAAAGGCATATAAAATGTTAGAATCCTTAACCAGCAGAGATTTTCTGCTCGGAGAACAGGGGCCCATGGTTAGATTGGAAGGTAAGACAAAGACACGATTCTTGCACAATTACTGTAAAACAAACAAACCAACCCCCCGAACACAAAGCGCCTAAGAAATGTGGAGTATCCATTTGGAGAGAACAGCCAAAAGTGCTGCATTCTCCTGCCCATCTCCTAAAGCACTTCTGGGCATCCAAAGTTTGCAAATAACATTGTTAGCTTTTCCCAGAGTCATATAAAAATACGATTTAATGCCAAATTAAGAAAGGGTAGCCATTATAATTTAATCGTGTTCAGTTATCTCAAGGTGTCTTTGATTTGAGTGCCTGACTCACTGCTTTCGTCGTCATAAAATTGCTCTGTCTCTGGCATGGCATATTCTGGATCAGCTGCTTAAAAATGTTATGGTAAATTATATCTCAGAAACAAGGTGGGACCACAAAAGCACCTTAAAAATGGATGAAAATTAGATGATCAAGCTAAAAAAAATTTCCCTTAGAAGCTGAAAAGTTAAATGAAAGGAAATGTTAAAACTTCAATGCAGAGTAAAAAGGCTGATAACATTCTTTTTCCTAGAATGTATTTGTCTTTTTAAAGTATACAGACATATTTTAATAATTTTGGATGTTTCATGGGTTTATTTCTGTTTCAAATAACTTCTTTGCAATGAAAGCAAAGGCAGGAAAGAACTCAAAGGGATGAGACAGGTTTGGGTGAGTGTTTCCATGTGCAGCCCCTAAGATGTGCTGGAGGAGCTGCTCAGCAAGCACAGAGCGTCTGCTGGTTAAAAAGGTGGCATGTTTGAGGAGTTTTAATAAATACAAAAATCAGAATCAGCTCTTAGACCTAGATCTCAGTCTGTGAGTCATCTGCAGGTGAATCATGCTCTGTCTCCGAACTGAACTGATTATTCACATGAGTAAGATGAGCAGGGCTTGTTTCAGGGTCATCCAAGTAAGTTCTCATTATAGAACAACGCTGAAGTTGCCTGAACCGCGGCAGCAGAAGACACTGGACAAACTAACCCCAAAAATCCTGCTGCAAACCCCACTGTGTCTCCCCCAGCTCTGCAAGCTTGTCTGGCACTGCACAGGGTCAGAGCAGAGCCTTACCTCAAAGCAAGGGCTGTCCCTGGAAACCATGGCTGGTCATTAGTAATATTTTTAAAATAGTACTTATTTTCAAGGGGATTGAAAAGTAATTGCTGCAGGGCACCAAATGGTTCTTGTTTTTCACTGGACTGCTCAGAGAAAGCTTTCAGATGAAGCCTTGCTTGTGATCTGCTGCTGATGTGTGTGGATCTGTACTTTCCCCTCAGAATTCCTGCACTTTAAACAAAATAACAGGGAGAGAAGCAGCCTCTGAAAACCACTCCTTCCTCTTTTGGGAGGTGAGTGTATGGTGAATATGTCAAACTTTTTTTTCTCCCCATTCCAATCATTTCCCTCCACTCCCCCTCACATTTACAGCTCTAGTGGTATTTCAATGCAGTTAATGTTGTAATCCAGTGTTGTAAATGTCACAGGGGTTAATCTCCACCAAGCTTTTAAGAAAATAAATCAGCATTTTGACTGATTTGATACTTTGAAAAAGTTTCCACCCACTCCTCCTTTCTTTTCCTGATGTGGCAGGACGGGTATTAAACTCTGGGTGAGCCTATAAGAAACTGTTGGATATTTTCTGTGATCCCTGCCAGGTGGCAGAGAAGCACAAGAGTATACAACTCCTTTTTGCAGGAGATTAGTAAAATAGAAGGATTCCTAAATGAGGGCCTGATCCTGATGGGCACCCATCTGTCCCCCTTGAATTCTGGAGCAACTGGGGAAAAAATATGAAATAATTTAAATGAAAGTGAAAAAATGAAAAAGGAGAGCATGCAGTGGCATTCCTTGCCCTTGGTGCACCCATAAAACTTTGAGCTGTCTGCTGCACAGCTTCCAGGAATTTCTAAAGTTGCAGCTTTTGAATTTACATCTGAGGCATTTGAGGGGCGTTGGTGGAGATCACAACCACACTCACACCTGTTTACATCTCAAAGGATGCTACTCACTCTGAACATCTCTCTAGCTCCCAGAGTAGAGCTGGGGAGGGCAGCACATTTCCAGGGTGCAACAAATGTCCTTTTTCCTCTTTCTGTGGATGTCAGCAAGCAGCGAACGCAGGCTGGGAGGGAGGGGCTGTGCTGTGTGTGGTGCCAGCTGCTGTGCTGGGGGAAGGAAGGCACACCAGGACCAGCAACCAGGGAATCAGCGAGCTCAGAGCCTCCCCCAGCCCCAGCCAGGTATGAGGGACCCCCACTGCCCCATCCCCACTGCCCCATCCCCACTACCCCCCATCCCTGGTGAGCTTTAAAGAGCAGTGGCTGGGGTCAAAACAGAGGCAGCAGGACTGCAAAGCTAACCTGATCGCCTCAGAAGGATGCAGAATATCACTGCCATGATTTTATTGTCAGATATGCCTAGAAATCTGAAGCAATTCAATATTACAGGTGTTCTCTGCACACTCTGGGTGTAACAGCAAGATAAACTTCTGCCATCCTGCTCCAAATGGAAAACACTGGTATCTGTGATTTAGAAATGAGGAGGTTTAACACAAAAGCTGGCACATGGCTTTCAGAGATTATCTGTCACATAATCAGGAACACAGCATAAATATAATGTTTAAAATCTTGGAGGAGTGTTGGTGGGGCTTGACCCTACAGCACACCCTCTGAAACCTGCTGGCCTTGAACCCAGGGCCAAGAAACCTCCTAAAGGAGGTCTTACAAAACTCCAGAATGTTTAACCTCTCACATGGGATACACCATCCCCCAGCTCAGATTCAGATGATAACCGCAGTTTTGTGAATCAATTAATTCCTTCTCCAAAAGTCTCTATTCACTTTAACTTTTTCTGCAAAAGTCTGGCAGTACCAAAATGTGTCGTTTTTCTAAAACTGTTAACAATGAAGTACCAAAAAAACCCCCAGACTTATTCTCTCTAAATCACCTACATGCCTAGAAAACAGTGAATGCCCAGTGAATACACAATTTAAGGAAAATCAATCTACATCTGTCCCCAAAAGCACAGCAAAGGTAGCGGATGTGGATTGGCTTCCTGTATTTGCATTTCCTTCACACAATGAGTGGATCTAGTTACATTTGTTTCACCTTTCAGCTATTTCTCCAATTTTCCTTTCTGAATGGAGGAATTTATCCCTTTTTTTTCTCCCAGAGTCAATGCTGGGGAGGGAAGCAAGGAAGTTGTCAAAGGGGGGAGGGTGGGGAGAACAGCCTAGCCAGAGCTAAGGCTGTAATTACCTTAGAAACATAAAGGTCTATTCTCTCATTGCTGAAAAAGGGGAATTACACACATAACTTCCATTAACATTAATGGGGCTCACCTACATAAATCCCTGGCACATCAATGGGAGAATAGATCCTGTATAACTATAGGTACTGTTTACTCAAAGGAAGTGTGTACCAAAGCATACTGCCTAAATCAGGATAGAGTGGGTGAAAGCTTTACCTTACTCATTTCATTGTCATTTGCTCTTGAAGGGCAATTATCAAGAAATTATTAGGTAGTGGCATCTTAATATCATGCTCTCCTGCCTTTTTACTTCTTCCCTGACAAAGGCAAAAGCTGACAGAATGTAAAATATTTTCATAATGGATTTTTTCCTAGTTGTTTTTCTGGTACTCCCCCTTTTCTACAAACAGAGACACACATCACTTGTGTTTATCCCTCTCTGCTCTGTCTCTGTGCGTGATTATGAAGGCTAGGCTGGTTTGTAGCCAGTAACATAAAATAAAAGGACTTTATCTCTCTTTCTTTTCATGGAGATAGGAAAGAAAGTATTTGCCTTTATTTTTCTCAAGTTGGTCTGCTGTTCAGAATGGCAATTGCATGAATGTCACTGCAGATGCTGCATGTAGCAAGGGGTTTAGTGTTCACCATTGCTGTTAAACACAGTGCAACAACATCTCATTGAGTCCGTGCAATCATAAGGAAAAAAACCTGGGAGCTCCAGCTACCTGCAATGCTTTGAATTGCTCCCGATTTTGGAGTGGTAGGACAAGAATA
>PYHW01010658.1:2337055-2348808 GCA_013186435.1 Turdus rufiventris | reverse complement strand
CCTCTTTCAAGATACAGCTGCCCAGCAAGGCACCAGCAGCCAGAGAATCACAGACTGGTTTGGAAGGGCTCTTTAAAGGCCATCTAGTCCAGCGCCCTTGGAATAAGCAGGAACACTTTCCATTGGACCAGGCTGCTCAAAGCCTTGAATGTTTCCAGGCACAGGATATCTACCATCCCCATGGGCAACCTGTGCCACTGTTTGACCACCCTCACTGTAAAAAAATTATTCAGTATGTTTAAAATAATTACCTCTTGCTGTATCTCTATAAGCACTCTTAAAAAATCTGTCCTCACCTCTCTTTTAAACCCCCTTTAAGGTCAGGTGCACTTGCAACCCCACTTCACTCAGCTCCTGGCTGGATGAGGTTTTTTTCTGCTGTGCAGCACTGAGCTACATGCTAAGACTGGCTTCCAGGTGCATTAAGACACATTCAGCTCTGGGTGAGGGGGAAAAAATCTCCATCTCCACTTGGAAATGAGGGGTCAAACAAACCTGTGGCAAAGTGGACTGCTTCACAGAGTGTGGTAATGGAGTTGATGCCATGTGGATGGCAGAAAGTGTACACAATATTGGCCAGTTGTTTGATACTGCCACTCTAAAGGCCCCAAGAATTAGACCAATTTCACACTAGAAGAGGTGCTTGTTTCTCACATTTTCTTTCACAGTTGGAGTCCTGGTCACTTGTTGATCTTCTGTCCTCATAAAATCTTTCCAGTTCATTTAAAAGTTGGCTCTCTTGTGCATTTCTTAAATTCTTTCTGAAGCTCAAGGTTTGAAATGCTTCCTTACTTCTGAGTCTCCAAGGGCAAAACTGTAAAGTGAGCACCCTGACCCCAAAGGCCTTATGCTGCCAAATACAGCCAGCAAGAATTTGTGGTAAATAAGGCTGTGGGATCACACTGCAGTATTAAGTACTGACTAAAAGGTATCTTGTACTTGAAGGCTTCAAAATCCTTTGCTTTGTCTCCAGCCTTCTCCATTGCATCTCCGTGATACACGGTAATTCTCCACTGAGAGATATTCAAACTTCTCTTTTTAAAATTTTAATCTCTCCATAAAAAACAGGTGGTCATATATGGCTGGTAAGTTATTTCCTTGAACTTAAGAGCATTACTTCTTTCCCTATAATTTTAGAAAATCTTACTATTGAGTCCTTTCAACGTGGTTGTTTGCAAGATAACTCATGAGAATGTGGTGCTGCCTGTGCTGCTCCATTTCTCTCTCTCAAAGCACATTATGTACATGAAGATTAATATTTCTTACATAACAGCACAGACCAAGTAGTATTATTATTAATATAATAATTATAATTATAAATAATATATTAATTAGCAATTGCACACAGTTCTAGCTATGGAAAAACCTGAATTCATGTCCTGCAGTCTTTCGTGTTGCAAAACTCATCAATTCTAGAAAATTACTGAAGGAGTTCACCAGTAGATGAGCTCTTTAATCAATCAAGGCTGAAAGTGTTGCCTGCTAGCATTGTTGCAAAATGTATTTTGGTTTGTCTCCAATCCAGACTACCAAGAGTTAATAGACTCAGTATTAACCCAAACACACTTGGGTAATCCCCACAATACTACCACCCACCAAAGCACACCTTGAAAGTACAGAAGTCCCTTTTCCTGTTGTTATGATGCAGATATATTTATTTTACATAGGTTGAATTGGTTTTTCTTCTTTTTCTGGCACTTGTCACCTCTTGATTTTTACAAATCAAGAACTTACAATGAAACACCTGATAGTTCTTTATGAAAATGTCATTAAACCCTTGATCTGGACATTTAGATTAATCACTTCTTTTAAATCTTATGCCATGAATTTCAGAGTAACAAAGCAAAAAAGATTCAGCTTTACACCAACATTTGTTTCCTGGATTTGTTCTTCTGTTGTATGCTCGCTGTTTTAGCTTCCAAAATCTTCTCTGCCACTGATTTTTTTCTGTGTTACCTGCATATCCACACAAATTTCCTATGGAGTGCAGGCTGCTTCAAGGGTTGTTCTTAGCAGAAGCCTACTTGTGTTTACATATAGCCAGATATTAAACTTCTTGGAAGCTCTCAGATAGGTGAACTCTGGAATTTTTATTTTAATATATAGTCCCACATGTATTAGCAGGCGTATTTTATAGTGTCAATGTACTCACATGGATCTAGAGAGGGGTATATCTGCACTCTAAACTGTGAAAACAAATGATCAGGTACAAAATTATCATTTATCTTGAGTTTAATATAAACTAGCATTACAGTTCTTTAAAGGGTTTGAACTTGTGACTGTAGACTTTCCACTGTTTACTGTATTCTTAAGGACTGAAAAAGCTGTTTATTATTGTTATCCATATGAAAGAAGTGCTTATTGACTGGCCTAATTATGCAAATGCACAGCAGGGGAGAATTTCTACCTGCAAATCCTACAGCATAAACTAAATAAGAGTGGGAGCAGAACGGAAAGGGAGAGCAAATGAACAAAGTGGTAGAACTGTAGCTCTCTGATTACCAGCCGAGGTATGCACATTCTGTACCCATTGAATTTCTGTAATGCTGTATTTTCTCATAGAATTTTCCCAGATGTGCCATATTTCTGGAAAGAACATTTAGTGCTTTCAAATAAGGATCCTGATCAACTACAGGTCTTAGAAATATTGTTTAAGTGATGTCAAGAAAATAATCTTGCTCCTGTTAAACGACAAGACAAAATTGTGCTTCATGTACATTTGGATTACATGGAGGTTATGAAATATGGTGTGCTGATTTGGTTGTGGTAGCCTCAATTTTCTTCACGGGAGCTGCTGTGGGTATGTGTTTTGGATGTGTGATGCAAACAGTGTTTGTAATTCAGGGATGTTTTTGTTACTGCTGAGCAGTGCTTGCACAGAATCAAGGTCTTTTCTGCTCCTCACCCCACCCCACAGCTGGTTGGGGCACAGCTGGAACAGCTGGGGTGTTTCCTAAAATGGAATCATGGCATCATGCTCAGCATACAGAGCTGCAGCAAGATCACTCTGTGGTTAAAGTTGTAGGGCTGAACCGGGCAGGCACAGCTGCCAAATGAAGATGTTCACAGTGCTATCAAAAAGGACCTGCAGCATTTTGTGAGGCATTCAGATCTATTAATTCAACTCCCTTCCCATGGGGCTGGTGCAGAGCTGCTCTGCAGAGGTGGGAGCCATCCCCGGCAGGTCCCGCATCCCTTTCCCGGAGCCCGCCCAGGTTCTCCATCCCTGGCTCTCCATCCCGGGCTCTCCATCCCGGGATCTCCATCCCTGGCTCTCCATCCCGGGCTCTCCATCCCGGGATCTCCATCCCGGGCTCTCCATCCCTGGCTCTCCATCCCTGGCTCTCCATCCCGGGCTCTCCATCCCGGGATCTCCATCCCGGGATCTCCATCCCTGGCTCTCCATCCCGGGCTCTCCATCCCTGGCTCTCCATCCCGGGCTCTCCATCCCGGGATCTCCATCCCTGGCTCTCCATCCCGGGCTCTCCATCCCGGGCTCTCCATCCCGAGTTCTCCATCCCGAGTTCTCCATCCCTGGCTCTCCATCCCGGGCTCTCCATCCCGGGATCTCCATCCCTGGCTCTCCATCCCGGGCTCTCCATCCCTGGCTCTCCATCCCGGGCTCTCCATCCCTGGCTCTCCATCCCTGGCTCTCCATCCCGACCCCACTGCCGCTGTCCGCGGTGCTGAGCGGCCCCGGCCCCGCGGGGTGCTGGAGTCAGCGAGCCAGGAGTCTGAATTCTTCACAGAGTAATGCAGAGATTGAATTAAAGTCTTTGGATGGATTGAAGCATGTTAAGCTACTCACACATAAAGTAAGTTTAAGTTTTAGGATAAGTAAGTGAGTCAGTAAGTAAGTTTTAGTATAAGCTTTAGAGCTTTTTAGTAAGTGAAAGGTTTAAATGGCAGAGTAGAAGTGCGAGATCTAGTGAAGGTTAAAAAACATACTAATGTTTTCAATGGAGGCTCCAGGAACGTACTTTTAGACATAATAGGGCTCCAGTAAGAATATTGCCTACATTTTTCAGATAGAACAAGATATGTTGTATGTGTAGCTTATACATAACCTGGCATGCTAAGAAACAAGAATTCCAATATGTTAAGGAGTGGTGGTCTGAGTTTGTGTCTTAGCTTGTTGGGAAGATTCTGTATAAGAGCATGCACTGGGGAGACCTGGTGCTTTTTGCCATTGCTTTTACCATTTTGTTTTGCTTTGCTTTGCTCACCACCATCATCAACACCCGAGAAGAAGACAGGAGCTGCCCAGCAACATCAGCCCCACTGTGACCTCCAGGAGCAGATTCTGCTTCGATCTGGGACTCTATGCCAAAACTTTGCATGGACCTGAATGTCTGTGACTGTGCCTTTGAAATGGATGTGCTTCTGCAATAAACAGCTTTTTAGCAACTATTAACTGCTTTGCTCATTTAAGAAGATAACCGACAAAAGTCCCAGCTCCAGCCCAGCCTAAAGAAAAGGCTCTGCCTCCATCAGGCACATTGTGAGGACAAGGGGAGGTCCCACATCTGCCCACCTGGCTCCTGCATCGGGAGCAGGTTTCTCTCTGAACATGAGCAGTTCAGGGATCCTAGGAATCGTGTTGGTATTTCTATTAATTCGTTTTTGTAGCATCACTGGCACTTAGGGCACTCTTGCAGAAAAAGACCATTTGCCTGAAATTTTTATGCCTTGAGGCCTCTTTGGCTGAGCTGGTGCTCTGGAGAGTTGCATTGTATTTTTCCTCTTTGATTCATGTGTCTAAATGTCCAAAAACAACATGCAGAAATTTAGCTAGAACATTAGAATAATTGCCTTTATTGTGGATAAAAAGATAAAGCTCACACCTTATGATTCATACTAATTGTATCCAGAGGGATGCAAGGTTTGGTTCATGAAGAAGTTTTGAGACAGTAACACCATCTTATCACAGAAATTATTTTATGGTCACAGAGCCCATAGAAGGTAAATACATAAGAGCTCAGAACTCCTATTTGCAGCAAGAGATTTCTATAGACATATTCTGGGCAGCTGGATTTGAACATCTTCCAACAGAGTGAAAATATTTCTTCTTCACTCTATTCCTTTTTTATAACTGTGTTTCATAATAAATGCTATTGATTTTTTATCTTTTCCCCATTTATCCACTCTTCTCAAATAATCTTCACATATTTGTTCTCAGCATTGAACATACTTCTAAGAAACTTGAGATGTGCCATAGGAGAGTTTTTTACTACATGATTAGATGGCCATTTCTTCTTTTATATACACAACTTAGCCCTTGCTTCTATGAAAGGTACAGAGCACAGAGTACAAGGCATTTCCCTGAGGAGCACTAAGTCAAGCTGCCACATTTCTACTTAGAAACTTCAGGAGCTCAAATCTGTAATGAAATACAGACTTAGAGATAAATTGGAAATGCAACTTATAGTTCTGGTGCTTTCCCTGTGAAACAAACGAATTCCATGTACAAAAGTTTAAATCAATTCCTCTGGGTTTTTCGCCACTTGACTCTTCTGATAAAAGAGAAAATTTATTCTGAACACAAATGGCCTGTATTAAGACTGAAGGCAGTCCCTCTGTGATGACCATCTTCTCACAAAATGCCATTTAAACTCTACATGACAAAGGATCTGCTTTCATCAGGTAAAGGCAGTAGGACACTTGGCAAGAGGATAAGAAGCAAACCCATCAAGTTTCTTAGGATCTTCATCTTAACAAAGGGCAACTAGTTCATGTATCTCATGTTATTTTTCCTACAACCACATTCAAATTACACCAGCAGAAGAAAGTATTAAATGTACATGCAAACATGGTTGAACATGTGTATGTATCAATTAGCTTGGTAAATAATAATAATGACAGCAAAAATATGTAAGAAAACACAATTCACGAAGAAATAATAAGCATAATCCCTTCCATTCAAAATGTTTCACTCCATGGGGCCAGTAATCCAAGACTGTTTCCATAAGGCTCTGCTGTTTTAACAGCTGTGACATGGTATAAAGTTTCCTATTTGGAGCCTGAGCACAATTAAAGTCCTCCTCAACACCTGATGTAATGGGCTCTTATTTGCTAATTCACCTCAGTAATCAGCTGATTTTGAGGATGTTCACAATGCTGTGTCCAGAGAAATATAGAGATTATCTTGGAGCATGCACTCAGGATGCTTTGGATTGCCTATTTATCCCTCCTTAGCTCTTTATGGCAACAGGCACTTCATTCTCCTGCCTATTTCTAATTTCCATTTAGGATTTGGTTTATGAAGTTGTTTAGATGCTTCAAGGAGATTATGAACCTCTAGTTGTAGACACCCTTCAGAGGTTTAAATTAGAGACCAGGCAAGAAAATAAAGAAAGGAAGAAAGATCAGGGCTAAAAAGCATTGAATTGGAGTCAACTATGGTGACTGTTAAATTTTTGATCACTATTTTGCCTCAACTTTATTTCAAGAATACACTCATACCTCCTTCAGAATAGATTTAGATGAGCATCAGCATTCCTGTTTCAGAGGAAGAGCAGATAGAAACTCACTGACCAATGACTAACACTGCTCTCAGAATCAGAAAAATTCTGGCAAAAAAATGAGAATTTGTCTTCTTCATTTTCTTCTTAATTTTTCATCTTAACTTTCATGCCTTTTTAGTTAAACCACAAGAACATCCTTCCATGCTTCTGTACACACACATGGCTGTCCTTCACTTGCTTTTCTCTCTAATAGCATTTCTGTAGCCAGGTGTGACCTCAATTATTTTTTTTCTCTTTTGTGTCCTGGCTGGCTTTCTCCCCAATATCCAGACTGAATCCGTGGAGCCACAGCTCATAACTTGCCAAATTATTGCTGGCCAGGATGAGTTTATTTCTACTTTTTGTCCACTAAAATAAGAGGGGGGAAAAAACAAAAAACAAACAAGCAAACAAACAAAAACCAAACTAAAAACAAAACAAAAGTGTGGAAGGGAATTTAAAAGAACAAGAACTCTGCGAGGTCTCCCTTGCAAAATTTTTGCTGGATTGATTCCTGTGCAGCTAGACTAATAGAAAATCTTCTAATATGTAAAGGATACCCAGTTTAGGAAAAATTTAAATTCATGTAAGCATTCATATTTTTTATTTTTGGGACAAAATTGGAAAGCCAGTTTCCTTTTGTTTTCCATCCATCTCACAGACTGGTTTTCATGCATCTTTGGTGACGTGCTTCTGGGTTATTGTGGTGGTGCCCCTGCCATCCCCCTGATCCTTGGGTGTGCTCTGTGATCTCAGAAGCTCCTGATAAAACTTGATGGCACCAGCTGAGGGGGTGAAGTGTCCCTTGACCACACCAGTCCAGCCATAAGACACTCCTTGGTTGTACCAGGAGCTCTTGCATGGTAGAGGGGGAAAACACCAGCTTCCCAAACAAATGGAAAACGAAGGATAGGCAATTCTCCTTTGTAACCTTGGTAAACCACTTACCTGAACTGTGGCACCATTGTGAATTGTAGCCTGGGTGGAAGTGTACAGTTGTTACAGCACTCTGGGAAGCTACAAAAAAAGCCCAGTAGTTATTGACTTGGGTTATGGTCAGGAGGGAACCTTACTGCTAGCAAAGGCAGTCATCTTGTGACTATAAATGGTGATCCTGAGACCCTTTGAGTTCTCCTGGACCGCAGCAGCTGCACCAGCACCTCCCTCTGACTGGGACACCTCCCAGAGCTCCAGGCCGAGCTTGTGATGCTCAAGGAACTGTCTCTGACAAAAAGGCTGAGGCTGATTTCCCCCTCCCCCATCTCTGCATTCCTCAAAGTGAAACCCTGGCCTGTCAGGAATTGCAAAGGGATTTGGTGTGAGTATTTCACTGAACCTGAGGGGAATTTTTCATAGGTACCTTTTCACCCATAGAAATAGGTGTGCACACATTTTATCTGTGAATTAATGGCACAACCGTTACTATCTCAAATCTACGGTTAAGTCATTGTTATAATTGCAGCGAGCTCTACTGAATCACTTCGTAAATGTTAAATAATTCAATGATTAAATGCTGCTAAACCCTTTTGCACCCTTATCTTTGCATCCATATCCTTTACATCTTTACCTGCTTTTGCATTCCCAGATTCCGTACAAATAAATTCAAATTGCTTCTAATTTGATCTTCCTTTCTATGCTTTAACCTGTGTAGTAAATAGTAGAATGAACCTTGCCATCAAACCCTGTCAAGCTGCATTTCCACATATTCATATTAAACCCTGCTTTTGCCCATACCTTTGATGATATTTTTAAGCAGCCAAACCAGTCATTTGTGAGAGCTGTAAGAAGAAGCTTCTACCAGGCACATGTGCCTGGTTCTGTGACAAACTTTGTGGACCTGCCTTATGTGGATTGAACTGTTTTGTTTGCCCTCTGCTACATCTGGTTCCTTGGATTTCTGTTTCAGCTGAAACATGAAAAAAAAAAAAATTATTTGCCCAGGCTGTGGCATCTCATCAGATGAGGACTGTGATCCAGTTTTCTTGCATTGGCAACGACACCAAGTGCCAAGTAAAGGTTTGTGTTCTGGGCAAATCCTTACACTGGTGTGATATTTTCAGTCTTGTTCACAGCAGGGAGATCAAACAGAAGAATGGGGTGCAGATAGCTGAAGGAAAAAAAAAAAAAAAAAAAAAAAAAACCCAACAAAAAAAAACCTCTGGGAATTTATTAATTTATTTTTTCCACAGTGAGCATAAGAAAAAAAAGGCAGCACCTCTTGGCAAACAGTTATATTGCATACAGTTTTCAAGAACTGTGTATGAAAATAAGTTAACATTATTTTGATTGTTCATGTAGAAAAGAGACGAAGAAAAGGTAACATGGTAAAAGAATTTAAAAGGATGTGGTTGCAGAAGATGGGAACATCTGTTATTCATGTTTGGGATTATTCATGTTACCTAAAAGTAGAAAACATATACAAAATTATCTATTTTTGTTCTGGGTGTGATTGACTGTGGAAAACTCACTCCCCTAGAAAAGTTTAATACTTAATATACAAACTAGAATCAGTCACACAGAGATGAAGAACAGCATGACCACTAACAACTACATATGGAAAGATAATAAATACTGTGCTTAAGTTGTTCAGCAATTATTAGAATCAGAAAGATGGGGAGTAAAGTGCTTGTTAGAGAGTTCTTACACCTGAGTGAGAAATGTTTCATGTCAGCCCCTGCCAGCCAGCACTTTGGCCACAGCTCTGGCCCAGGGTCACAGTTTATATTGTGACTGTTGCACAGACAGCATCACATCGATTGATTTCATTTTAGCTTCCATGGTAATTTTGTTAAACACTTGCTAGTGGCTGTGACTTGATTCTGGTCAAGAGTTATTCTTTGGAAGTGTTTTTCTTTCCTTAAAAGAAATTAAATACTCGGAAGTTAATCAGAGACCTCGTGTGCTTTTTTACATGTCACAAGGTCATGTACCTTGGGCTGATGACAGGATTGCAAATGGAGACAAAGTGGTCAGAGGCTGCACTAATCCCTGGCATGAGGGATATGGAGGAGCTGCAAATAAAGCAGGTTCTATGTTAAGTGGGTGGGCAAATGCTTTCGAAAAAATCCTCTAAATAGACTGCTTCCTCTTTTCCCTATGTGTACCTGACTAACATTGTTTTGTGTTTTCCCTGGGTGCTCTGGAGCTGATCTGGGAATTTTGCCTTCCTGAGAGCCACAGGAATAGAGATATTGTCCGTGTACCTGTGAAAACATTCCTTGAGTTCAGATGAACAAATTTAAATAACCCATGCTGCACTCCATCTTTTAAAATCCTTGCTCACTCTAAGCCCTATGTGTAGCTACTGCTAAGGGAAAGTTTGGGGAAGTCTGCCTGCCACAGAAATCCTTTAGTGATTTCCTTCAAAAATTCATGCCAGATAAAGATTTATACTTGGCTTATTTGCTTTCCTACTAAATATTCCTGCCATTCACACTCACACATGCTCCCTCTGCATAAGCCAAATATTTCTGTTGAGCTCCAATGCCCCAGTGACGGCCACAAA
Source organism: Turdus rufiventris (assembly GCA_013186435.1). NCBI lineage: Eukaryota > Metazoa > Chordata > Aves > Passeriformes > Turdidae > Turdus > Turdus rufiventris. Next base: position 2,338,800 of record PYHW01010658.1, on the reverse strand, counting down.
TAAAAATACAGCATGAAATGCAGCAAAACCCTTCAGCAGCAGATAGCTTCAGGAAGTGGCTTGTGCCCATTGCTCCAGCAGGATGAAACTCAGCATTTGAGTGCAAACAAACAAGCAGTGTCTCTGGGCAGCACACAGCTTCAGAACAGCGTTGGTGTAGTTGGAAAAAAAAAAAAACCAACAAAACCACAATCAAAAAATACCCCACCAAACCAACCAAAGAAACTAAACCAGCTTTTATGTTCACTGTATATGTAGATGTGTGTCTGAATGACTTTTAGCTTGTCCTGTGCAATGACACAGGTGGTATTCCCCTTTTTTTTATAGAAATTCAGATGGACATATTTTAGTCTGGTTAGTAAAAAGAAGGGTGTTTTGGCTCTTAGGAACCCCATGCATTTGAAATGCTGAAAATTTCAAAAGAAACAACAAATTGCCTCCCTCCCTGTGGGGCTCCAAGGTTTTGGCCTGAGTCACGAGCAGAGACTGAAACAGGACTGTGATAGCCCTGCATGGGACTGGAAAGCCTCTGGCTTTTGCTCTGATCCCAGCCCACAAGCAGCCTCTGATACAGGTGTGGGACAGGTGGAATTTGAAGGAGACAAGAAAAAAAAAAAAGGGAAAATTTCCTGAAGTATTTATTTTACTTGAATGCTTAGACAAGAGACTGGTTCACACTTCCAGGCACATCTGTTTTTATTTCTTTTAAATAGTTAGAAAATATTAATAATAATAGTAATAAGAATTAAAATTTCTAGTTCTTCACGTGTATACTGAGGGCTGCAAAACTGTAAAATAAGGGCTTCTGCTATTGTGTCAGCAATTTAGCTTGATGCTGGCTTAAACTGCCTTACAAGAGGAGCAAAGAGCTTACACTGACCACAGCTCCAGCCCTGAGACTGCAGATCAGGCCAGCAACGAGGGAAAAGAGCCTCATGGCACCTGTGTGAGGGGACAGGAATGCTCCTACAATCTGGTTAACCAGAGTAGCAGGGAAATCTTTTTAGATGAGAGCACCTGAGAGAGCTCTGTCAGAACGTATTTGTGCTGCTGTTCCCATGGCTCACAATGCAGCAGCAAATTTGGGCACTGAAATGGCCCCATCTCAACTGCAGGAAGGTCCTGCAAGACAGGGCAAATTCATCACACAGCTCAGCCCCACGTTTGGCAGGGGAGCCCAGGGAGGCTTTGAGTGGGGATAATTCCCTGCTTGGCAAAGGCAGCCCAGGCCAGGACTCCCCTCTTTTTCCTGGGGCTGTGGGTGATGCTGTGCAGTCCAGGCAGAAATTTAAAACTGTTCTCTCCCTCCAGGTCTCCCTGGCAGATTTGTTTCTTCACACTCAACTCTTTTCTTTTTAGCAGTGTCTTTCCCTCCCCTTGGAGTTTTCCAGTCCTGACCAGCAGTTTCAATGTCACCTCTTCAAGTGTCCTCTGTGATCCCCTCCTTCACCCCGGTTGCCCTTGCCCAGATCATTTCTACACACTCCATAAAAAAACCCAACCAAATCAGCATCACCACAGCATCCTTCCCTCCTGATCTGGAGCAGTGCATCTGCCCTGGCTGGGACACAGTGGGGGCCACACCAGGGACCCGTGGGCAGGGCAAAGGCATGGGGAGAGCCACGGTGCCCAGAGGACTTGGCCTGGGGAGCCGGGGCATTGGGGGGCTCCTGGAAACGAGGGTAAAAACCCTCAGAGCTGGGCTGCCAATCAGAATGAAAGCAAGAGCTGCTCAGCAAACACCT
>PYHW01010658.1:2306358-2327608 GCA_013186435.1 Turdus rufiventris | reverse complement strand
AATAAGAAAAAAGGAAAGGAAAAAGAAGAAAAATAAGACGGCAATTCAGATGTACATTTCAGTGAGTGTCTTTAGTGGAAATCTCAAATATTTTTAATTTTCCCACAAATCATCGTTTATTTATTGTCTGAAAAGTCGGATTGGGATTGGTGAGGTACCTAAGATCTGCATCAAACCCTCTCATTTCAGTTATATTTTTACATACAACCAGACATGGAACATCCTCATTATGGACCAGGTTTCATTTCTCCTTACAGCCAATGCCTCTCAGTGCTCTGTGGTGCTCTGTTGTTTTTAGCTCCTACTTGTATGGCATTTGTACCCAGGGGTCCCAAATGAACCCCAACCCCACCGTGCAGGGCTTCTTGCAGGTACAGGGAGAGGATGGAACGAGTTCATTCCCTCCATGGATTTGCAGAGTTATTCAAAGGCCTGTTGGTGACAGGATGCTCAGGAAACAGTACATTTCAGAGAGATTTGCTCTTTCAAAGGGAGATGCAACAAGTGGATGCTGATTAGGGAAATTTTTTGTGTGCTGAAGTATAGGCTGGGCTTAGCAGGCCAGCTTTTTGTGTGATATAGATAAACACACACACGTGTGTGTGCACAGGCACAGCACCATCAACAGTCCCAGCTGGACACGTCTGTTTAATGCTAAACAAAACAAAGTTCTGCTACAAATATTTTTACCTAACAGATTTTATTTTAGACAGAATAGGCATAGTGATTCCCATAAAAGGTTCACTGTGAAATACAGAGGCAATTATAATTATATTTGCACAGGTGTGTGGGTGGATGTATGACATTTTCCCCATAGTTTTCTTTATGCTAATCTCTATGCATTGGCAATAATAATAAACACTGAGCTACTGAACTCAATTACACTGTTTGAAGCAGAATATCTGGAGATTAAATATTGTGTTTGTGTGATAATCTGTTTTTTAAAAATTTATTTATTTATTTATTTGACAAGCCCCTGGTCCAAAGCTCAGTAAAGACCAAGGGAATTTTGTTCTACTTGTGCCATATTACAATAAATATTTTTCAAGACACTTTTTGTCCATAGAATTCAGTGGTATAAAGAAGATTTTCCCAATTTAATCAGTTATATTTCCTCTCACATGTTATGAACATAGCACTGTTGAAGATCTGGAAATTCAAATAATGAGTCTAATCCTGCAGGAAACTTGTAGTGAGCAGGCAGCCTGTCCAAACAAAGCTCAGTTGCTTTAATTGAGGCCCGCTCATCTGCAACAAATAGCAACATCCAGAAGAGCACTGGGAAAGTCAGAATTTTAACATTTACAAAAGCAACATTTTCTTTAATCCAGCAGTCATTAAATTTCTTGCATGTTATGTTCTTTCATGACATCATATATCCTTCTCTTCCTGTCTGTCATAACTTCAGGGCTGTCTGGAGCTTCAGCACTCTCACATCCATGCTCGTGTGTCATTGGATAAGCAGATTAAAAGTTACTTCTTTTCCCTTCAAATAGTGCTTAAAATGCCTCAGCGCACTGCACGGGTACTTCCTGGCTGTGCTTTGCTGTGTAGACCTTGCCGCTTTTCAAATACAGTTTTATTGGTTTGCATTAACATGTAGAAGACTGAAAATCCTGTTTCTCATAGATCATCACTATTTATATTATTTTTATTTAATGTAAGGAAAGATGTACATTATAGCTACTACTGATTCTGTTCTTTGTTGACAAAAGTAAAAGTTTCAAGCTAAAAAAAGCGTAGTTCAGACATCTTCTGACTCAAAGATTTATCTCAGGGTTTAATAACCCTAAGCAGATTTTTATTCCATTAATTTTCCTGATTACTTTGGTTCCGATTATTTGCTTTTGAATTTACAAATGCCTTTGGCAAGGAGCTGCCAGGTCTTTTTTTGGACACTTGTTCACCACAGGGGATGTGAACCGATACCTTGGGGGTGAAAACCTTCCTGGTTACTTTCAATGAACACAAAGCATGGTGGTTACTCATTGTCATACATGTGATAATGGCAAGGAATCACCATGAAGAGACAAGAAAAACCTCATTATGATGAGTAGCAATATTACATTTCTCTTGGACAGGATATTCCTGTCCAGTGTGAGTGATGCTGTGTCAGTGCAGAAGATCTTCATCAAGAGGAAGATTCACCAGAAGGTTCTTTCCCACCAGTCTCAGTGATGTGTTGGCCAAGAGGAACATTGAGCACCTCAAAACAGAGTGCACAGCATAATTTACAACTATTTTGGTTTTGCAGTTACTCACTGAGGAAATTTCCTTACAACAGAAGATGAGCTCTAGAAATTTCAAAATGCACACACTACCGTGTATTTAGGGGACATGTAGAAGGCTTGTGCCAAGCCCTCTGTTGCAGTCAGTGGTTGGTTCTAGCATGAATTGCCTTCATCTCCTGCAAGTGAGCCTGGAAAATGGACTCTTCCCACACAGGGGAGCAGCATCCTTGAAGAACAGAAATGTGTTTCTATCTGGAAACTTTACAGTGCCTTTGAAGGAAAGGATTGAAGTCTGACTCAGTTCAGCTCTCTGTGTGAAGTGGAAGGTGAGGTTGCCATGTGGTAGTCTGCATGGCTAGAAACAGCTCTAATTCCACTTTCCCAGACATTCCAAGGACTGGTGCTCAGGTACATTTGTGTTTTTCAATGGCATGTGGGTCCCTGGGTCATGACATAAAGGATGTACATGATTTATTTTATGTGAAATTAAATGTCACAGGCTCAAAATAAATCTAATGGGTACAACAGCAAGAAAAAGAAAATTTCTCTCTACCTTATAAGTGGGCAACAACATCACATATTGGTATGAAATTGGGATGTAGCTCTTCCCAAATAGGCTTCATCAGCTCCCATGCAGGTGTTGTGTTCTTCATGCCAGTGCCCCATGTATTCCTTCTGTTCTGCAAGACAACTGTTTAAAATAAATGGGCACACCCAGAGGTCTATTTAAATAAAGCCTCAGATCCAGATAATCTAAATTAGTCCTTGCAGCTGCTACCTTCCCATGCTTTGCTGTGCTCCTGATTGCCAGCCTGGTGCAGAATCCTGAACTAGCTGCTTCTACATTTTCCTGCATACTTTGGCAGTAATTGCAGTATTGTCTCTTCCAGATTCTAAACCGAGCACATTGGCAGGACTCAGCAGTGCTGTTCTGGAGGCCAGTAATAATGAGCATGGGTATCACACATGTATCGTGACTAATCATGTTGTGGTCATTATGAGATGCTCCTTACAGTTATCAATCTGGACAGTGGTTATTACAAAGCTTTATTGCCTGTATCATGCTCGTGGCATATGCAAGCCATCTGAGCAGGGCTGAGACAGGATTCTTTCCATGAGGGAAAACTGAGATTTAAGAGGAAATACTGTTTGCTCTCTGACAGCAGATTGAGAGCCTTTGGTTTCAGCCTCACCCATGTCACTGATTCCCTCTGTAATCACCAGTACCTGAGCACTCAAACTCCCTCTGCCTTCATTTCATCCTCTCCTGAGAGGGGAGTGAGCTTTACCAGCTTGCCTCAAGCACCCATGAGTATTTACCACCTCAAAAGCTGTTAGACCATGAGCCTTTACTATTGGTGCTAAAACTCTCACAATCATATTTTTTCACAAAACCAATAAAAGCAAGCTTGAAGGTTTAAAGCAGAGGAGGTGTTTGCAAAGGTGACACGTCCAGAGTAGTAGATGTGAACTGTATTTTTTCCAATGCATGGAGTTTTAACACTGAAAACCTTTGCATAAAATAAATAAAAAAAATAAATAACTCACATTGTGAGTTAAAACTATTTAGTTATTTGATTTTGAAAGCTTAAGTCAGATCAGATTGAACACAAGGAGTGTCTCAAAAGCTCATAAAAACTGCAGAGGACAAACATAGTGGAATGATGTAAGAGATTGGAAACTGCCCCTTCACTCTGGGGTGAGATAAATTCTGACATCATCCTAAGGCTTGCTCTGAAGGCATTCGGCAGTCTTGGCTAAAAGAATCCTGGAATGGGTTTAGTTTGATTTTTTTTTTAATTGCTGTTTTTATTTTATTATCATGTGAACATTTTATTCTCCATATGGAAATGGAAAATGCCAACAGCAACCACAAGTACAAACCACAAACAAAATCAAATCTCTTCTGGAAAGGTTTGTCTACCTGGATCTTTTGGATACATCCAAAAAATAAGTGCCTAAACAGAAAATTATTGAACTATGGGTCTTGAAGGTTCACTCATAACATAAAGGGAAACACAGTCACATTTACAGGAAATTTTTTGACTGAATATGTAACTTGAATGCTTGCATGTTACCCAAAAGATAGCAGTATTTCAGAGGGACCCCTGAAAATAATGACTTGGTATCCTTCCAAACATTTTACCATGGAAAATGATAGAAAAGATAGGCAAAAAAAAAAAAAAAAAAAAATCAGTGCACTCTGGTTTGTTAAAACCCTTTGGAGATTGTGGGTCATCTTGGGATGAGTTCACTTTATGGTGAATACTTTACCTGATGGATTTAAACATTCTGGGAGGGTGAGCAGCACGACAGCTCTGAGCATGGCTAAATGAAAAGTAATGTAAATCATCAGTGATTAACTGTATAGCTCGAATAATCTGAAAAGCCCTGAATTTCCTGCAATCTCTGAGGGGAAAGAACCTGTACCAGAAGTCATCAGTGGCTGATTTACCTCAATCTGTAGCAGCAGCTTAAAAAAAAAAAACACAAAAAAAGAGAGACTATTTGGTTTTATTGTATACAGATAGAGCAGAATGCCAAAAAACCATCAGGATAGCTGGTTTATGCCATGTAGCAGGATTATTCCATAATTACACATTAAATCTGTGTTCATTCTTTTTATCCTCTTCTCTCTTGAGGTATACAGTAGAGTCAAAAAAATGTTCAGGAAATTCAAGTAAAGAATAGCTATGGAGATGCTATGATTAATACACAAGACATGGCAAAGACTGGAAATATTTTGATGAGAAGAAGATGAAAATGGAGCTGATTGTGGAAGTCAAAATTCTCAAGCACTGAACACTGGACTCTTTGTATTTTATCACACGAGAATAAGCATCAGGTTAAATTTAAAACCAGCAAATTTAGAATGAAAAATAAATGCCCAGACACATCTCACCACCCATGGGAGCTGCTGTTGCAGGAGGTTGCTGAGGCAAACAGCTTGGTCTGATTTTAAAGTGAGTTGGACATTGTTAGGATTAACTCATTACACAAGGTTGAAAGCAATGACAGCCTGATTGAATCTTACACCCAAGCGCATCAGTTTGGGATTTAGTTTGTTCTTCCTTGAAGTACCAGGAGTAGGATGCTCTGTAAGGTATCTGAAGGGCTGGTGGCATTGGGTAGGAAAAAGTTACAGCAGTACCTTTGGAACAGCAGTTAAAATTAGTCCTAAATGTGGAGGACAGCTCAGAAGTGAGGCTTTGTAAAGCCAAGCTTGTCCAAGTTTGGTGTGCTTTAAGTTTCTGCAAAGCACATGCAAGGACAAGCAGGAGAAGAGCAATAATAAAAGATCTTTTGCACTGGTGCGCTCCCACAGGTTCCTTTGACAAAGGGATGTGAAAAATTTGGAAACCAAACTCCTTGGGCATCTCTGTGGCAGAAAGGTGCATTCCCCCTCTGGGTGCACAGGAAGGATGATTTATTATGTTTTCCAGTTCCTAGAAGGAAATAATCTGGCTAAAATAAGATGATTCCACCATCTCTGTATGTGTTCACAAAAATGTGGATGTGGCACTTGAGGAGGTGGTTTAATGATGAACGTTGTGCTGGGCTGATGGTTGAGGATCTGAAACTCTATGATTTTAAGACACCATGGAGTCCAGACCTTGCTGCCTGAATTCCAAGACTCACTTTTGTGTGAAAGGAACAGTAGTTGGCACATAGCAGTTTCATTGTCAGGAAGAAACACTTTGGTCAGAAGTATGGCAATTTTTACCCTGTGTCCCAGTTTCCATTTATGAATATAAGGGAGTTTAGGTGTAGTTGTAGTTTTGCTTATTAATTTAAATAACAGATCCAAATCCAAATCTCAAATAATAATATATTTCTAAGGACGTGAGTATTAATACTATATTGATTATCTATTTTTATTGCTAGGATGTTTGTACCACTGAATAGCAAGAGAACAGTGATGTTACATTAAAAACGCCAGGAATCCCCATATCTGTTTGTGCTCTTGATTAATTAGATGCCATGCAAAAAAAAAGAGTTTTCTTTAAGTTTTTAACAACCTGAAATAGACTAATTAATTGAGAGAAGAAATATGATTTCTTTTATTTTTGTAGACAGAAGAAATTTTAATTTTTATTTAATTTTATTTTATAGAGAGGAAAAAAAGAAGCCCAGAGAATGCTGTGCTTTCCCAGTTGTGCCAGAGAGATGGAGCGAGATCCTCAGGGAAGTGCTTCAAGACCACCCACCAAGAAAAGAAAAAATATTCAGAAAACAGAGGTGTTAAACAGCAGGGAAGCTGAATAGCTGCCAAGCCCCCATTGTTGAGTTCTCAGGTGTAGGAATGATGCCACCCACTCCTTGCCCTTTATTGTGGCACAGACAACATCCATGCGATGTCTGGTTGTGAAGGACAAACACTTGGCAAGATTTTAAAATGTTTTTGAAACAATTACTTTGATCCCCACGTGCCAGGTAAGAGGAGGCAGGTAAAGGTCCCGCTGTACCAACCTTTCCCAGTTCAGAAGGCTCAGCTCTGAGGAATGATTCCAAGCTTTTCCACAGGAGTGAGGTGCTACTGATGTTATTAAACTGCTCTTGACTCACACTCCTGCCATATTAGGGTCAGTTCCAATGACTTCTCAGTTAGCAACCTACTGCCTGATTAGTATTAAGCTGTTCCATGCAATTTTGTGTCTTGGTTTTATCTTTGTTTCGTCTGCTCTACCTTCATTTCCTCCTAATGAAGAGCAGAAGTGGACCTTTTGGTGTCTGCATCTTTTTTTCATGGGAACTAATTCACCATTGTATTGGCAGTGTTCCCACTGCTGTCAACGGGAATTATGTACTTCGAAGGAGAATGAGGCCATAACTGTTTAAGCATTAGGCTATTAAGACAGGACAAGGTTTTTATTTTTGTATAGTGCATTACATATGAAAAATCAAAACCACTTCGTGGAGAAAAAGGATAATAGACTGTACTTCACAGGGTTGTTTGGAGTGGTGCTCTGATTCAGAAGGAAAAGGACAAATGACTGTACAGATGTGAAAAGAATAGCAGAAGAGCTGGACATTCAAGGCAATAAAGCAGCCAGCAAGTTTTCTGGCAGAACAGATATGGCAAAGGGGAAATGGAAAGCTAAGCTGAGAGAAGCTAAATATCAACTGGGAAAAAATAGAAAAGATGTAGAACCTCAGTCTAGAGTAACCATTCAATCCTCCTCCTGCCAAATATGGGCCAGTGCCTGGCCTTGAATTAGGCAGCACAGGTCAGTGGACATTTACACAAAATCAGTTTTTTCTCTGTTTTCTTACCAGCCCATGCTTCTGCCCCCTCAAACACGAGATGTGTGTGGGAAGTGCTGTGTGGCACATGGGGCCATGCTGCCACATTTGTTCCTGTAAAGGCTTTTCAGCTGGTGAAAAGGCCATCACCCACTTGGCCAAGTTTGTTGAGAGTGCCAGGTTGGCAGGTGGCTGCTGAGCTCTGCTGTAAACCTGGATGTCACGGGCAGCCCTGTGCTGTGTCGTGGGAAGGCTGCTCCGTGTGAATAGCTGCTTCCTTAGCAGATGGAGTGGCAATTGTTGCACTGCGTGGGAAGGCCCAGGCAACAGTCCTTTCAGGCAAATGAACACCACATCTGGATTTCTTTTCATTTCATTATGTTCCCACTCTTTGAGTACCTCCCTCCCATCCCCTTCCTTTTAAATGGGATCTATCCGGTTGCCCGCAATCTGACAGGAATAAAAGGCTGCTTGCCTTGCAGCCCTTTCCACACCCACAGCTTGTGCAGCAGGATGTTTCCATGCAGCTCTAGCCCTGCCAGGAGCAGGGCAGACACAGCACCCTGCCCATCCTGTGCTCAGGAGTGGTGGGAGCTGCAGGAAAAACCAGAGCAGTGCTGCTGCGTCTGACCACCAGCCATGACTCTGCATAAGCTGCAGTCACCAGAGTAGCTGAAATATAGATGAGCCCAAAGGCTGTCTCTTCCTCCAGGAGGAGTCTCAGGAGGATCTGGAGACACGGCATGTGATGCACCTCCCTGCCTGCCTTCCACCCTGCTGCCTCCCAGGCGCACGCTGGCAGCTCTGCACGGCTGGGTGCTGACACTTCTGCTGGGTGGGGGCTTTTTTTTTTTTTTTGGAACCCTCCCTGCATCAGGGCAGGTGGGCCAGGCATAGCAGGCAGCACTGCCCCTGCCAAAGGAGCCCTTTCAGCAGATGGAGTGTCCAAACAAAGCCATCCAACCCAAATGCATTTCACAGAAAAGGCCGTATAGATGATCATCGCTTACAATGCATTGGGCAATAAAGCTCAGCTTCCTCGGTTTAATTCCCTGGGATGATTTTGCTGCTGCACTTTCATCTGGAACTCAGTCATCCAGAATAGCAGAGCTCATTCTCTGAAATGTTAAGAAACATAAAATTGTTGTTTGATCAATTTGATCGCTACAGCATGTTCAAAACACAAAGAAATATTTTTTTTCCCAAACAGGTTTGCAGTCAATAATTTTTTCCAGTTTTATTTTTTCAATAGATGCATCTTTCAGCATTTTCTATTATCAAGTCCTTATCCAAACATTCACTAGGCAATGGAAGTAAGATCAAGAAAATGTTAGTAGTCTTCATTTTTGCAGAGATGAGATGAAGCTTGAACAGGTGAAGCAACTTCCCTAAAGTGGGATATTGAACCTGTGACCCTGGAGTGGAGCCTTGCAGAGCTTTGCTGCTCAATTCCATGTTTGCAGTGCTTCTGTCCTGAAGCCCCAAGCAAAACAAATCAAACAATATAGACCCATAGCAGTTGAAATAAACCATCTGAATAATTAAAAATTATTTCTATGATGTTGGGATTTCCCTATTCAACCTCTTTGAAAATAATATTCTAATGTACCATTCAGCAACAATCCTTTGCCCCTGTATACAAAATTTAAGGTCTAGGATTGACATTAAATGGAAATAAAACAGTCAAGGAGTTCCAATACAGCAAGGCACTTAAGTATGTGTTTATCTTTAAACACATCTGGAGCCCCATTGACTTTGACAGGGCTACTCATATGCTTAAAGATAAGTCTGCTTTTGTTGGATTATGGCCCTGAGGATCTAAGTGCTAGGGGAATCATTTTCATGCTCTCCAGAAAGGACTTTAAATCACTCTTGTTTAAGGAGAGCTAACTGGTTAGATGTAAACACACCTAACAAACCAATAGATCAAGATTAACTTTTATGCTGAGCCACTTGACATCTCTAGAAATTACTTACTGTTGAAGTTTGGTCCTTATAGAAAATAACGATCCAATTATTTTTAAGTGAAATAGAGTTGTAGGAAAACCTTGATACCTCCACTTGGGAATTTTGTTTAAAAAAGAAAAGAAGAAGAAAGAGAAGTGAGACATAGCAATATTAAAGGGAATACAGTGTGCATGGCTGAAGGACAGGAGAGTTAGGGGGATTATTAGATTTCAGCTCATGAAAGGAGAAGCAGTGTGGTACATACTAGGACTTTGCTGTTGGTTTTACTGTTTTGCTGGTGATGTTCTGAGATCAACAAAACAGATGAGCAGCAGGGCAACATGGCCCTAAAAATAGGTTGTCTTGATTACAGTATCTTTAATTTCTAGATGTTCAAAAACATAACACAAAGTCCTTGAAATCAGTGGAAGTGCTCCCACTGACTCTGCAAAGATTTGCTTCAAGCTTGGCACTGCTCATCCACCCTACACAGGCACTCTGCTCCTCTCAAGCGTGTGGATCCGGACAGGTCAGCCCTGTCCACACCTTGGAAGGTGCACAGGCACCAGGGTTGAGATCTTACCCCTGCCCTTGATGCACACAACCCTCCACTCAAGAAAATGATGTGGAAACAGTGCTTTTGTCCCAGGGTCTTTGCATTTCTTCACTTCCTCACAGTCCATTGCAGGCTGGGGGCTCTGCCACCTTGGTGTGGTCTCCACAAGTGGGACAGCAGAGATCCCTTTGGTCCTTAGGGTCTCAGGACTCAAGTGTAGGTGCAAACCATGCACTTCAACTCAGCCCTTCTCAATTTGCCTTAAAAACATAATAATCAACAGCAGTAGTCAGTGGGGGTTTTGTTGTTGAGGTTTTTTAAAGCAAAAACCAGAATTGCTAGTACTCCATGAAAACATTGCTTTTTAAGTGTTGCCACCTCTGCTCTGTGCCTCATTGGAAGCCTGGATGGGAAAAGCAATGGGAAATTCAGGATAAGAAAGCACCACCATCCAGGCCAAACACAGCAATATAACATCACTGCAGCAGTAATGACAATGGAGAAGGAACAGAATGCTGTCAGGGAATAATGGTGTCCTGCTGGCAGCTAAATATGAAAGCCAAAGCAGAGACATTTATAAAATAAACAAGCATCAGGGAAGATGAGACTTTTATTACAGAGCAGGAAATAGTGATCTTTAACAATGGTCCATTTCAGTTTCTCTCATTGTTACAGAAATAAAGTGGTGTAAATGAATGCTTTGTCTCATGTATGATTTATTGTTCCTCAGGCAATTACTGGACTGCATTCAGTCTAGTCTAGGGGAGGGAATTGCACATCATCTGACCAGAGGGCGGCTTGTGGGGGCAAGCAGGCCAGGAGAGGACATGGTTTGTGTCTAAGCCTCTGACCAGCACCAAAAGCAACAGGCCAGGTCGATGGCTCACATCGACATGCGCCAGAAGAGGTTTCACATGACGACAGAAAGCTGCAGCACTTGACATCATTTTGGTGACAGAGTCTGGTTAAGCAGTTTCTGCACCTCACCCCTGCACATCATCCTGCTGGGGCTGCTTCTCCCAGTGGTGCCAGCTAAGTAACTGCATGAGGAAGCAGATGGAATAAAACAACACCCGGAAAGCGGCTATGCCCCCCCAGCTGGAGTCCTCACTGCTGGATCAGCTGCACACATGGGGGGTGTGCTGAAGGGACAAGCTCAGGGGATTGCAGTGAGGATGGAGAAGGGACCAGGACATCCCTGTGTAAGGAGTAATTTTGCCAGGGAGAGGGTGAGGCAGACCATACCCTTAGTAAGAGGGTAAAATTATATTGAGGCTGTGACATAAAATCTACTACTGTGACACAGAAAGCTCCCACATGCTGCCGTACCATACATTTATTCTCTGTGGGGTACCAGTTCTATGTAAATGTTTCATAGAGGAAACAGCAGAGAAAGCAGCTTGGGGCAAAAGCAAACAAATTTCCAACTTCTCCTATCATTGCAGAAGGAAAAATAAATCTACAAGAAAGATTATGCTGTTTGCTACCAAGGTGTCAAATAAGGGGAAAGAAAAAGAGCAAGAATTTGGACATAAATGAGTAGTCAAAATGCAGCCTGGAATGAAGCCTGAGCTAAACCCACACTCTTTTATTAACCTTCTGTTGGGAAAAAAAAACCCCAACAAACCCCAAAACTCCCCCAGTAAAAACATGGTAGGGTCATGGTGACAGGAGTAGAGATGAAGAAGAGAGAACACATATTTAGGTTGTCAGAGGGATGTGTGACTTATAGCAATTAGAGAACATAAAACATAAAGAAAGAATATAAAGCTGACCATCAGAAAACATTTCTTAGCAACCTCTTTTTAGTGTATTTCCACCCTTTTCTGAACTATAACAACCTCTGGAGACAGCAGAATAATTCCTATGGCTATTTTTAAATTTAAGGCTGGACTGAAAACTGTAAGAAAATGCTACTGAGAGAGGATAGATTAAATAGCCTAATAGACCATTTTCCTCTCTAATTTCCATTAAGGTGATTAGCTGGAATGTTGCTTGCAGCATATTAATGAAAAAACACTGGAAACACGGTCACATAGTGGATCTAGTACCCTAAACTAATGTTTGTAGTAATAACTGATATAAAAAATACATCTCAGGTATTTCATTACTCTAGTTAATGCCTGAGAGAATCACAATCTTCAGCATATGCATCTTGCAACACTCCCCAGGAGAAGAGATTCGTATCAACTCCTTAAAAAGAAAAGGAGCAAATATACACAGGGATTTGGTTGTCTGGTGTGCTAGGGCAATCAGGAAAATTAATCTGAATTAACTGAAGCATGAATTTAATTTGGATCCTCCTGCCAAGTTGCATTTTGCACATAATCCTCATTCAGGAGGGAAGTGTCTTCCATTGAGTGCAGAGTATCAGGCTCTCGCCGCGTACCTGTTGACATCGATACCCATTAGCAGTTTACAGTGGATTAGCCGCACTGTCCAGCGACTATTAAACAGAGAGTTTGTTTGCATTTTTCTACTGCTTATGGCTTGACGGGCAAGTTGCCAAGCATTTTAGAATTAACTACACAAAACCGTCACCACCTCGACGGTGGGGAAAACAGAATCGTTGGGTTCCCCGGTCCTGGGGAACCATAACTCTCACAGCATCGTTCGGATGGCGAGGGGCCAGCTAGCTCGGAAAACGGTGTCAGATTTGCGTGTTAAATAGATTACGCGTGTAAATTAAAATGACTAACAGCTTTGGGATGATGGGCAGAGTTAGTGCTGTCAAATAACTTCTCTTGTTAAGGTAATACTCTCCAGTACCTGCCTCACAAGCCCCTCCAGATTACCTGCCCCCTCATTTCGGTGCTCCCCTGTGCGGCAGGAATGGCTTTTCCTCTCCCTGAATCCCGCTGCATCGGGCGCCAGCCGAAGGAAGGGGATGCTTTAAGGAAGTTGTTCCTTGGGAAAGTGGCGTTCGATGCTTGGTGTTTATAGCTTTGTTTTAAACTGCGGTGGATTGGCACTACGGAAGAAAGAAAAAACGGGAAAGGAAAAGGAAATGAAAAATAAAAATAGAAAAACAATGGAAAAGGAAAAGAAACAGGAAGACGGAAAAAGAGGAAAGAAAAAGGAAATGAGAAAGGCAAAGGAAATGAAAGAGAAAGAAAAAATGGAAAAGAAAAAGGAAATGAGAAAAGTAAAGAAAAAGAAAGACAAAAGAAAGGAAAAGAAAATGAAAAAGATAAAGGAAAGGAAAAATAAAAAGGAAAAATTACTGTGAGGAAAAAAAAAAGAAGGGGCTAGACAAACAAAAATCAGTTCTGCAGTGTCGGCGATGCCGCCGCCCGGCCTGCCGCCGCTGCAGCCCCGCTGCTCTCGGGACAGGGAGAAGCCCAGCGCGGGGCTGTCCCCGGGCCGGCAGGGACAGCTCTGCCCCGACCCGCTCCCTGTTCCGAGGAGAGCGCCAGGACCCGCTCCAGGGGCTGCACCTGCTCCGCCGGCTGCGGGAGGCGAGAGGAGCCGAGCCCGGCCCAGGCCCGGCCCGGTGCGTGCGGGATGCGAGAGCGCCCGTGCCCATGTCCCGGGGCTGCCCTGGCCTCACTCCCACGCCAAGCCCTGCGGAAAGCTCGTTCCGGGCGCAGCCGTGCCGAGCCATACCGAGCCGTGCCGAGCCGTACCGAGCCGTGCCGAGCCGTGCCGAGCCGGGCCCGGCCGTGCCGTCCATCCCCACGGGGCAGCCCCGCGGGCCGGCGCCGCCCAGGCGCGCTCCTCCCACCCGCGCTCCCCACGCGTGTCCCCCCGCCCTTCCCGGAGCATCCCCGGCGCCACCGGCCCGAGCCCTGCGGGTCCTGCCCGCCCCGCCGCGCCCGAGCCCCTCGGGAAGGCACCGGCGGCTCCTGCCCCAGCCCGGCAGAAGGGGCCGCAGCCGCCGGGATTCCGCAGCCCCGCAGCCCGGGGGTACCGAGCGAGCCCCCCCCCGCCCGCCTCTCCCCCGGCCCAGCCGTTCCCGGGCGGGCGGAAGCCGCAGAGGTTTCTATTCAGGACGTAGGCACAATGGGGAAACAAAACCCTTTTTTCGCCCCTTTTTTTTTTTCGTGCGTGCCACCTCCCAAGATGGAGCGGGATTAGTGCTGCGAGTCCCCTGCACACGCGGGATGGGTTCCCTGCCTCTCCCGGCCCGCACAGTGAGGAACACATCTCACAGCACCTCGGGAAAACCGTGGGCTTGCGTTTTGTTCAGCTGAAAGGAGACTAGGAATGAAGAGATAAATGTCACGTTGAGTTCGTAATTTTTCCTTTATCTCGTTGTAGAATAAGAGTATGGAGCATGTTTTTCATGGCAGGAGAAGAAGGAAAATAGGAGAGAAAGAAAAAGAAAGAAAGCGCAGAAAGGGAGAGAGAGAGGGAAAAGAACGAGAAAATAAAGGGAGAAAAGAAAGAGAGAAAAAGAGAAATAAACAGAAAGAAAGAGAGAGAGAAAGAAAGAAAGAAAAAAGAGAGAAAGAAAGAGAGAAAGAGAGAGAGAAAGAGAAAGAAAGAAAGAAAGAAAGAAAGAAAGAAAGAAAGAAAGAAAGAAAGAAAGAAAGAAAGAAAGAAAGAAAGAAAGAAAGAAAGAAATGCAGGGAAGGGGGTAAATACAGAAAACGAGTTACGATGCTTTAATGTGCTCTTTGACAACTGAAATGAATTAATTTATCTTGATCAAATATAATTTTAAGGGGATCTGCGAACCTCCATGGCACATTTTATTCTCTCGATAATGTGCCATGCAGGCGGAAGCACAACTAAAATCCGTTTATGATGGTGGTCTTGTATTTGGAAGTATTGCCTCGCATCTGAAAACCCACTTTGATATTTTACAGTTTAGAATTATTGAAGAATTAAACGGATTTTTATTTATTTTAACGAACTTTTGACAGTTTGCTGGTTGCTTTAAAATCTTTCCCTGTAATGATTGGTCGAATTTTGCCTCAAATGAGAGACGATCTTGAAAGATTTGCGTTTGTTAATTTTTTTTTTTCGGTATAACCGGTGTCAGGGTTGGTTTCTGAAAAGCAAAAAATACTGAATTTTTTTTCCCTCACATTTTCTCGGCAAAATTGTTTTCTTCTCGTCGACGGTCTTTGGGTACCACAGCAGCACAGGGAGCGTGGCGGAGGCTAATCGAACGGAATAACCAAACAACTTTCGTGTAAAGGAGACAAAACTTATACAGACCAAACGGAATCGCGCCAGCAGATGCTGCAATGATTTATTTGTGCCATTTGGAGAGTTCGATGGTGCGTGCTCGGGGCCGAGGAGAGCGCAGACACAGTGCGGGCTCTGCCCGATACCTGGGCCGGCCGGTTCCGCCTGATGCCTGGAAACCTTTTGTTCCCAGGATTTTAGACCGGAGCTTCCCCACCTTTTTTTGTTATTTTACAGGTGGTGCGGAAACCCAGAATAAAGGGAGTTGCGCTCCCCACAGGCTCTTAGCCCCAGGCAAAGGCAGTTTCGTGTCTCCTCGCAGGGCAGGCAGAGTTACCAGGACAGAACCTGGGAGCCGACAGCAGCCGCAGCCCAGCCGCGCATCCCTGCCCGGCTCCATCCTCCCGCTGCCGTCCCCGCCAGCGCTGGGTGAGCGCGCTCCGCCAGGCTGTTTTCCATTTATTTTCTTTATTTTCTGCCTGGGCTCGGGCGGACAGCCATCCCTCGCCTCTGCGGGCCCGGCTGGGCACGCTCTGGGCCGCGGGTGCTCCGGAGCATCCCCCGGAGCCGGTGCCGCTGTGTCCAGAGCCGGTCCGCGCCTCTCCTCGGACACTCCCCGGTACAACCCACCCTTGCGCCCTCTCCCAATCCTCAGCGCTGGAAAACTCAAAGTGGGGCACCCAAAGCGGTTCTTGCCAGGCAGGTGCGGCTCGGAGCCGCAGCATAGCGGGCACGGAGCCCCGAAGGGTGAGGAACCTCTGCCGCACAGGCAGCACCGAGCCCGGCTCGGAGGATGCTCAGAGCGGGCAGCACCGAGCCCGGCTCGGAGGATGCTCAGAGCGGGCAGCGGCCCCGTCCAGGACACCCAGGCTCCGCGGGGATGCCGGACGGGAGCTGCGGAGCCGGCGCTTTGCTCCTCTTCCGTTGCCAGGTCGCTGTCCCCCGCCAGGCTGGGGTGACACTCGGCTTGCCACTCCCTGCTCTCACCCTCTCTGCCTCCCTCGATCTCCCCCCGAGCGGCGCTGGGCGCTCCCGGAGGATGCTGCGGGTGGGGAGGGCACAGCACCTTCACCCCACAGCTCAGCAGCGGGGACTGCAGGGGATGAGAGGCAGCACGACATCCCAGGGGTTACATCCCTTCCCTCTGGCTTTTAGGGACCCTTAGAAACCTTCTAAGCAGTGATTTTTTACTGCACAAGTGCCTCTCCTTTGGGCAGAGCGAGGGTCCTTCCCTCACCTCCCAGGTCAGTTCTGCAGGTCTCTGGCTGCTGGGAGCATCTAAATGCAGGAAAAGCCTCTTTCCCCCCATTACATGCACACTAAGGGTAGGGAATGAGGCTGTTCCAGAAGGGATGAAGCCAGCAGAAGGTCAAAAGAAGCCTTTTGTCCCAGCCATCAATGCGGGTACCATGCTGCACTCTACTTGACTAGAGAAGTGGATTTGCTGCCTCATTCCTTGTAGAAGAAGCAGTGCCCTTGCTCTTCTCCAGCTCAACTTGTCTTTTCCCTGGCAGAGCTCCTATGCTTAGTAATTTTATTTCCATTGGTCACAGCCATCTGAGAAGTGAAAAGTTTCCTTCACACCTTCATGGGGGCACTGTCGAGGTTCGGTGACAGCTTGGAGGAGATGGAACCCTCTTGTCCCCACCCAGGAGGACAGATGCAAGCACAGTCACAGGCAGGCCTTTCCCATGGCTTGAAGACTGTGCCCTCTGAGCTGACCCACTGGGCTTTGCAGGGAAACAGCACTTTTCCTCCCAGCAGGGAGCACCACCCTGCCTTGCTCATCTCAGCATTCAGCTCTCCAGCTCCTTTCCCCCCTGTGCCCCATTCCATCCCCATCCCAGCTGTTGGAATTTTGTAATATCTTTCAATCCTTTTACTCCTTGCTTTCCCAGGCCAAGACTGTGAGCTCAGATGCTGTTTCAAGGGGAGGAAGCAGGCTTTACCTTCCACCCCCATCAACCTAGTGACTTTCCCTGTGAGACCCATGGGAAAGAATCCACAGGAAGAGCAGTACCTGGAGCTGTCCATCGTCTGGTCGTTTGTATCCCAAATTTCTGTTAAAGGGCTCATGGGCTCAGCAGAAAATCTCTAGGAGACCTTCATTTCCTATCAGGAAGGGCAGCTTCCTTCTTTTCTTCCCCAGGAGATTCTGAGTGACAAGGATGAAAGGAGAAATTGGGTTAATTCCCCAACACCACCTGTCAAAACATCCACAACCTCTTCCTAGCCATTCCCACTATTGTGCCATGGTGATGCTTCTCTGCCTGGAGCTGTGTCTGGCTCAGGGAGGAGCTCTCCAGGACTTAGTGGCAGCCCCGAGTGTGCACCTGGTGATTTCCATGCCCAGAAGCCAAGCCACAGTTCACAGTTGGTTCCCTCACCAGGTCAGTGAGAAGCCTGGCTAAAGCTGAGTGAGCACTGTGAGCACACAAGGGGTTGGAGCTTAAAAGAAGACTTGGAAGAAAAAATAAGGTTGTGATGGAGGTGTGGTTATGGACTCAGGCAATCATCCATCATGGTAGTTTCTTCAAAACTTCTCTGCTCTTACAGGTGAGGGAGGATGCAGCAGGTGCACTCACAGCTCAGGGCTGTGGAGATTTTTCAGCCACACGAAATGCAGCAGTTCCTGGGAACCATTGCTGCTCACACCCTTTGGCTTGGGCATCTCTGCTTTCCTTGCATTTAACATGAAGAGAGAGGAAAGAGAAGGGCTTGAAAAGAAGAAAAGGAATTAAAAGAATTGCCTGTGTAAGAGGGAATGGTTAAGGTGCCATTCCCAGAAGACCTTGGGTAACTGCCCAAAGAGCAGAAAAACCAAACCCAACTGCCTTTCCCCTCCTCCCAAAAAAACCTGGGAATCCTCTCTAATGTTACTGAATGGAAAATTTCTTCCTGACCCCAACTCTGCTGAGTCCGCAGGTACCAAGGCATTAAGTGAAGTGCTTTGGTCATGGCTCTTCCTGATGTTAAGCACTCATTCCCAAACATATCCAAATGAATACAGATGAGGAAGAAAGAGCTTGATCACAAGCGAGCTAAGCTCCACCTGCTCTATTAGGCACACCGGTGTTTTTTGCTAAGCATCAACAGGTTAAGAAATAAAATGCTGGCTTTAGAGAACTGTATTTAGATTTACAAACAACATTGTAACTGGATCAACAGGCTATAATTAGAATTTAATAATCCAAATGGAGGAGTAATATGCCCGCTGCTTGAAAAATTGGAGCCTTTCTTTTGCAGTTCTGAATATTCAGCTCTGTAGATTGGACTCCAACTTGCTTGACACAATTACTGTCCTAGTGAGGTGAACACACTACAAATAAGAACAATAAGATCAACAATAATTTAAGTCTAATACCATAAACAAAGGAAATAATCAGAACACCTCTTGCCCCAGCGCAATCTGCACAACTGGGACCGCAAATTAGCATGGTTAGTGGAAAAAATACACAAGGAAATGCTATACTTTATGGACTTTTGAAAAGACTTTAAGGCTGAAAAATATGTTACAGGCAATCCCATCAAGTGCATTGATGACTTTTAGATTCAGTCTTTGCATTTACTTCTAAGGTCTACCTGGGCCAGAGGTGACACTCAGCACAAATGATGAATGGGGCAAAGAAAGATCTGTGTAAACCAAATTCACCTCGTATTACATTCAGAGTATTTAGCCTGAGGTGTGTAATTAAGCAAAGATTAATCCAATGGACTCAACACACGTGTGACAAGATGGAGACAGTCCTCAGCCTGTGCTGGAATCACAGCAGCCTCTGGCAGGGCTCAGGCACAAAGCAGCCCCCTGGCCAAGCTCCTGCCAGGGCCTGACTGCTCAGTGCTGCAGCTCAGGCAGTTCTCAGTCCCAGATGTTAAAAGCAGACCTCTCCTCTCATTTTGCTTGCTAGGAAGATGCCAAAAGTGATCACCCACCTGGCTTGAGGTAGGATCTCTTTCCAGTCATTGGCCAAGCTGGCATAAGGCATTTCTGCTTCCAAAGAGAGATGCTGTGGTGCTGCCATCTGTGACATGAGTGGTTTCTGAGTGATCTGGGATCTCTGCTAAGTGAACGAAACAGCTCAAGGGAAAGGGAGTGCAAGCAGCCCTGATCCCTGGGCAAGAGAAAGGACTGCAGAAAGGAAAGGGCTACTTAGAAAAAAATTGTCTCCTCCACAGTTTTTACCACAATGATGGATATATTTTCCCATTTGATTAAGATTAGGTTGAGAATCCCATTTTAAAATTCATGCCAAAATCACAAGAGTAGTTCATTAAATATTACATTTGTGTGAAAATAAACCATGTATTATCAGCTTTCATTCTACATGGTTTCATTTCCATAGGACAGGAATAATCAGAAAAGGGATTTGGCCCAGCCAGAAGGTGATTGGAAGGATACCCTAAGACAAGAATTCAGTTGAGAGGATGAGATCAGAAATCTCTAATGAAGCCCTTGTCAGAAAGGACATATATTCTCTAGTCTATTTTAAAATTATGACTTGATTTCTTTACATGCCCTGACTAATATTTGTCTTCATGTAAGGCCTTGAAGTTTACCCAGAAAGTAATGATACTGTGGAATGTTTAAAGGGCCTTAAAGGTGAAAGATTATGCATATCCAGTGAGCTAGAGGTGACTAAAGCAGACAGTATGAGGAAGAATGTCGGCCATTGGCAGGGCTCTGAGCCCTTCAGGGGTGTCAGGAGCATTCAAATTATCCCTGGGTGCTGGTATGAGCCTTCAGTCTGCTGGGCTGGCTTGGAGATGTGCAAAAAGCAACTGATGGGAAGAGACACAGCACAAGTGGAGAGTTCTCCATCACTGGCACCAGTGCAGGGCCTGCACAGCTCTGTGTGACAGGGAGGCAGCCCTGGGGGAACATCCTGTGTGACAGTGGGGACATCTGGCAAGGAGGATGTGAAAGGAAATGCTCTCATGATGTCTCTGTTCCCCTTTCTTCTCATACCAGTTTAGAGATCAGGCAGGAGTGAGTGAGATCCAGATGAGATTCAGGATAGCTGGATAGCTGCAGGCTATTCACCAATGCAAAACTCTGGAGATTTCCTTTCTCACTCTCCCCTCGCTGCCTGCAAAACCAGGGGCTGCTCTTTGGTGTACTGCAAACAAGAGCTTTAAGAAAAAGAGTCAGGGTGCCCAGGAGGGCAATGGTGAGCACACAAGTGGCACAGTGTCCCCAAACTACCTCACAACTGTTCCAGGCTGCTGCCTGTCCTCTTGCTGCAGTTTGCAGCTGGAGGGCAGCTCCCCAGAACATCCATCTGGTCAACTGACCCAGCACTGACAGATCTTTAAGGGTTAATCCATAAAACGATATAGGGGAGGTGTAAAAACATAAAACAATGTGTAAGTGAGATCACAAGGGGTTATGTTTATGTTTGTGTGTATTTGGTGTCAATTACTCACCATTAGGAGCTCACTGATAGCACAGAATATTAGAATCATAAAATGGCCTGGGGTTGGAAAGGACCTTAAAGACCAGCAAGTTCCAACCCCCTGCCGTGGACAGGGACACCTTTCACTACACCACGTTGCTCAGAGTTTTATCCAACCTGGCCTTGAACTCTTATGGGGATGGGAAACCTGTTTTGGTGCATCACAACCCTCACTTTAAGGATTTTTCCCCAAGTATCCTATCTAAACCTACGCTCAGTTTGAAGCCATTCTGCCTTTCCATAACTCCATGCTCTTGCAAAAAATCCCACTCCATCCCTCTTGCATTTCCTGACTCACTTTTCAGGGGTTTGGATGCCGTGCTAGAGAGGCTGAGCAGGCTGCCAGAAGTGCTGGATGTCCCTCGGTCCTCCTGGCGGCTATCCCAGCCCTTTGGAGCTGCCCGAGCTCCCACTGGGATGCGGGATGTGGATGTGGATGCAGATGCGGGATGCGGAATGGGCATGCGGGATGAAGGATGTGGGATGTAGAATGCGGGATGTGGATGTGGGATGGGGGATGAGGGATGCAGGATGTAGATATAGATGTGGATGCGGAATGTGGGATGCGAAATGCAGGACGCGGGATGAGGGATGCAGATGCGGGATGCAGATGCGGGGTGCAGATGGGGGATGCAGGATGCGGGATGCAGGATGCGGGATGTGGGATGCGGGATGAGGGATGC
>PYHW01010658.1:2266846-2298907 GCA_013186435.1 Turdus rufiventris | reverse complement strand
CCAATGACTGCTCAGTCATTCTTTGTCTGAAAGCTGTCTACACCTTCAGCCATCCTTGCTGCTTTTGAAATTTCTCCAGTTTTTAACTGTGCTGCTTGAGAGCAGGGTAGCAGAACCACGTTGGCTCCTCCAGGTGTGTGCAACCCCTGCAGCTGTCCGGTGTTTTAGCCTCTACTGTAACAATTCCCAGCATAAAGTACACCAAACCCATGTACATTATCTCCAAGTACGACCTCTCAGGAAGTTCTGTTGCTTTTGACTAATTATGAACATTAGCAGTTTTTAACCCTGTGTTTCAGGTCAGTGGGAAAAAAATAAAACAGAGATTGACTGCAATAAGAGGATTTGTGAATCTGTTGCCAAAAAGCAAAACTGAGCCAACAAGGCAGGTAACATGAAAAATAGCAAGCACACAGGCTTATTTTTGTCTTAGCCCTAAAAGTCTCTTTTTAATAGTGGAAACTTGCATACTGATGATAAACTATCTTCTGATGGAATTTGCTGAGAGTTTGACCTAGAAGAAATCATTGAAAGCATGTAAGATTTCTGTGTGGACATGTTCCATATATACAGCTCAGTAGGTCTTGGCTGCACAAGAATGTTTCAATTTTTAATGAAAGATGCCTGGAGATGAAATATTTAATACCTCTTTCTGTAAAGTCCAACTCCCCTTACTACCACTACAAAAGTTGCAGGGCAGGGATACTGCTTGTTGCTGCAAGTGTTTTAGAGTGAAGGATGAAAAGAAAAGCTTGATTTTTAAAGTTGGATATAGTCTGCAAAGATAACTAACCCCAAACCAAATCTTGCAGTTCTGACTTACTAAGGTCAGTGGGAATTTCATAACTGAAATTTCTATTTATATAGGAAGATTTTATTCAAGTGAGAACTAGGAAAAAATCTTCTTGACTAGTTTTATTTTATTTTTTTCTTGGGAGAAAAAACTTTTGAAATTTAAAAGACTGTCTCTACAAAGAGTGAGTGGTATAGAGAGATTTTGTAAGCTCTCTGAAAGAGAAATGAATAGTTCTATGGTCTGTCCAGGGGTTATAATTAGTGCCACCCTTTTATTTTGATTAATTTTAAATATTCCTGTTTGTTTCTGGGAGAACTCTTTACAGAACTCCATCCCCTACAGTGTGCGTTTTCCCTCCTGGGAGCTGGAAGTGTTTCTGCTTTATCAATGGGAAACTGTTGTTCAGGAGAAGAAACTTCAGGCAGGAGTTGGCTCCAGTGGAAGCTGATAGGAGCTGGTGATCCATGTGCATTGCAGTGCTGATCTATAATAATTCAGGGGTAGAGTGGCGTGGCGTCAACTGAGAAGTATTGCAGGGTTTGATCAGTTGTGCTCCTTTTCCGTGGGGACTGTAGTGCAATCTTCACTTATAAAGACATGTGATCTGAAAGCCTGAGGCAGAACAATCCTTGTTTTCACAGGAGAAGCTTTTCTTGGTTGCAAAAGCTTTTACGTCCTCATCTTTCTTTCTAAAAGCTGTCTTCTCCACAAAATAATATATTTAAAAAAAAAAAAAAAAAGACAAGCTTAGGATGGCAACAACATCACAGCCTCCTCGAGGTAAAACGGCATGTAAAAAAATATTTTGGGCAGTGTTTCCTCATGCCTGCTTCATTCTGTCTCTTGTCATCTATGCTTTTCTTGGGGCTCTCATGTTTTCCCACATTGAAGGTACCCGGGAGGTTACTGAAAGTAAAGAATACAGAACATTTCTGCAGGACCTGATGTACCTCGCCAGAAACTTATCAGGTATGTACTGGAATTTCAAAATGAATTAACTGTACAGGGAGCCACTCATTCTTTTGCTTTTTTTTTTTTTTTTTTTTTTTTTTTTGCTTCTAAGGCATTCAAAATACTAACAGCTGACCCTGCAGACAGGATTTTCCCTCTGCTCAGCTAATGACTGCTGTTTTCTTCCTTAGATGTGGTTTTTGATTGCAAACTTCCCCAGCCCTTGTGTTCCTGCTTGGAAAGACTTTTCCTGACATGCCTGTGTTCCCCCTTTGCCCAGGTTACCTTTTGCTCAGGTTCTTAATGAGCAGCTGAGATTCCTGTGGTATTTCCTTCAGTTTGCTGGGGGCTGAATCCTCTCTCTCAGGAAGTTTGTCCAGCTCCCTCTCCCCTGCTCTGAGCTTCCCTGCCAGCCCTCTGGTGATGGGATGCTCAGACAGGTGCAGTTCTGCACCCCAGACCCAGTGATGCTGTTTGGAGGGGGCAGAGGAGAAAAGAAGGGTTAGAAACCCTCCTGGATTTGTGATGGGGCTTGTGCATGGGCTTGGAATTTCACCCAGGTGGCTGTGCTGACACAATGATCTGTTTTGGGCAATTAAATAATGTAAATATTTTCCTTTCAAGCAAGGCTCAGCCACGGGGAGGAGGAAGAAGGGTTACAGGCTCTGGGATTCACAGCAGGGCAATGGGCACTGACATCCAAGTGGTTCATATCTGTTGCCTACTGTTGACCCCACATTTCTTAGTGTCTTTGGGTCAAAAGAAGACTAATCTCCTGAGAAGTCCAAAATTAAACAGGACATTCACAGTGGAAGCTGATTATTCAAACATCTTGTCCTGCTTCTTTATGTTTATTTGTTCCTTGTGTTTTTATTCACCAAAGCCACTGGACCCACCTGATATTTTCAGAGGTGGGAGTGAAAGGCTTCAGAGGGGAGGGTGAGAAGGTGAATTTTTTTACCTTTTAAGAGAATATGAGCAAATCCTCACCTGGAGTACATTTCACTGGAGTAACAGTGGGCTGCTCCCTGAGTGGGGTCTGCAAACACTCACTGTGCCTCCTGCTGTGACTGTGACAGATAACGTGACAGAAAATGAGAAGATGCTGAAGAAAAACATCCATGATCTTTTCAACACCGCTGACCCAGTCTGGTTCACCAACCCAGCAGATAAGTGGAATTTCTTTGGGTCTCTCTTTTTTTGCTGCACAGTATTCACAACTGTGGGTAAGTGCAGAGGTAAAGTAACCCCCTTCAGAATCAATTCCTGTTGCTGCTTTCTGTAATGCATTTCTTCCAGAGACTTAAACCCATGCAAAACAAACAAACAAACAAAATCACGCCTTCTAAGCCCAAATTCCCTTGAATATTTCCCCTGAGTATTGATGATGAGTCTGCAAGTAATTCTGCAAACACAGACTGCAGAGACATAGCTGAGTCACAGAAATCAGTCAGAATTTAGTAACTAGGGATGGTACACATTAATTGACTGCACCATTATATATATACTATAATATGTATTCATGTATGATGTGCACAGAACTATTGAATTAAAAGGAAATCTCCATTTTTTCAGTCAAACCTTATTCTTCCCACTGTTGTGTGTCCTCTTGGGTAATGTTTTCTTCTCTGAAAAAGGTAATTCATAATGCATATATTGTTTTTCAGTTGCTTCTCAGTTACTCATGTCTAATTCAGCTTTGTTAATCTGTAGTTCTGTAATTAACCACGGTGTTCACATTTCTCTGGGTTAACAGCACATGATAGTGTTTAAGTCACACCTTTGAAATCTTTGTCTGACTTCATATTTCAAAGGAGGACCTAGATCAAATAGAAACATCTGCTCTGATTTTGGCTCCCTCTGCATTGCTAAATACAACTCCCCATGCTCATTCCCAAAGCCACTTTTATCCTTTTGTTAATCTTTCTCAAATGCTGGCAAGTACAGGCACTGTCTATCCAAATTTGTCATAATCAAAGCTGGATGGGAAATATTCCCACAGCACTGTATCAAATTGCAAAGACATTTCTCCTCTGCAGTAGGATATGCTTAAGACCCCAACATGGGTATGCATCTTACTGTAAAAGAAAAAGGGAACCTTAAAAAAGAGTTTATCCTACACAAGGAGCAGTGTGAGAGCTGATGTGCTCAGAGCTCCTGTGTGCTTGTCACAGCTCAAACCTCAGACTCTCATCTCTTCGGTGAGTGCCTGCTCAAACTCAGCTTCTTGCAGTTTGAAGGCAGAAGTCTGGGTGGTTGGAGACACGCTGGGCATGCAACCAAAATTCTCATCCCTGTGAATATTGCTTGGAACAAATACAGCAGCCAAGAACTTTTCAAAGGGGATGTTTTATCAGAAAGCTTTGACTTCAGCAAATTGATGAAAAGCAAATTGCTGGAAATGTCTTCCCGGGGTATATTTACCTTTAACATGGGACTTGACAAATGCCCCCATACACACCAACCCAATATATTTATTTCTAAACTATTTACTGCCTTCACAGCACTGAGTATTAATGCATCTTCCTCAGTTTTGACCTGAGTTTTGGGATCAGTAGAAAACCTGGAATATTTGCTGCTGATAGATGGAATAGGTGTCTATTTCCATTGCAGTGGGTTTGTTATTTGCTGTGTTAGGAACTACTAAATCACCTCGGGATAGAATCCAATTATCTACCTTGAATTTTCTGGGAGAATTGAGACATCTAGTCTGAAGTTTGATGTCTGAACTGCCATCTCTTCACCGCCCAGTGGGTCAGCTAGGGTAGATTTCTGGACAGCTAAATTTAAGCTCAGGATAATTTTTGAGCCTGGAAACTGCACAAGGTATTTTTAATGCACTGAAATCAACTAAGAAAGAATAAATAAGATAACTCCGTGCAATAATGACAATGATTTTCCCCAGATGCTTCGACAGTAAAGTTTAGCATTCCCAGATAGCCTGTGGGGAGGAGACTGGCCAAGAATAAATGGTGTTTCAGTGCCTCACAGCAAAGCAGGGACTGAGGCTGGGTTCAGACCAAAGGCTGTGGCAGCCACACATGAAAACATGAATGGATGAAGAAAATGAGGGGAACCATACCTCAGCATATGAGCTAAGTATTTACAGGCTAAGTACTTGGCCCAGAATTTCATCTAGGAAAGAGCAGCGTTTCTGAAGGCAGAGAAGAAATACTCAACATCTTCTGAAGGATGAGGAGAAAAATGATTGTTTAAATTTAATACATTTACTGTAATACCAGCATTTTCTCCCACTACAATGGAAAAGCACTGACTTAGAATTTCAGTTTCATATCCAATATGTTAGAGGAAGGAAATACAAATACCCAAATTGGATTTAGGGAAAGGGCATATCTTCTGCTACCATTTTAAGTATCACATGTCTCTCTTTCCCTTCTCTCTCCCCCTTCTTGTTCAAGGTTATGGTAATACCTATCCTGTGACACGGATTGGGAAGTATCTCTGTATGTTGTACGCTTTATTTGGGATCCCTCTGATGTTCTTGGTCCTGACAGACATGGGAGACATCCTGGCAACTGTCTTATCCAAGTCTTACAACGAGTTCAGGGCACTTCAGTCAAAAATTCTTGCCTTTAAACTCTGTTCTGGATCCACATGTTGCAAAAGGAATGAACTGAAATGCAGGACACACTCTAAAATAGTCGTCAATGAGCCCCAGACGATTATGGAATTGCTGAGAAGTCAGGCAGGTGTGAAACAGGGGCCGGTCAAATATCGCAACGTGGAACTTTTTGAAATGTTAATTGCCAGGGAGAATGAAAACAAGAAACCAGAAAGAAATAAAAGCATGGAGAGATGGAGTTCATGTCCTGAACTAGCCAGGGAAAAGACAGTGTCCAGAGTAATCAAGAATTTTGACAAAATAGGAAAAGAGTTAGAAAAATTAGATGTACCCATTGTATTGATGGTGCTCGTTATCTTCGTGTACATCTCCTGTGCAGCTGCTGTTCTTCCAAAATGGGAAAAAAATATGGATTTTCAGGAAGCCTTTTATTTCTGCTTTATCACTTTGACTACTATTGGATTTGGAGATACAAAACTAGAACATCCCAAGTTTTTCTTGTTTTTTTCCCTCTACATTATCATTGGCATGGAAATTGTCTTCATTGCTTTTAAGCTGGGCCAAGACCGCTTAATTGTTCTGTATAAAAAGGTGATTTCATTTTGTGCAGAGAAAAATCTGCCAACAAAGAAGATATATCCAAAATAAGAACAGCCATTTCTCCTTCACTTGTCAGCATTGGCCACTGCAAGAAGATGAAATTGTTCTGTGCGTTTCTGCCTTGGGCTGGCAGGTGCCATATTTTAATCTGATTTCTTCTGAGAAATGACTGTGAAATGGTTGAATACCTCTGGAGGCACTGGGTGAAGGCATCTCCAGGGAGTACTTTCCAAAGAGGCCACTTGTCCTAAATAATCAAAGATGCTGCATGATGAACAAGAAGATGAAGGCTCTCCCTGCCAGTTCTCTCCGACTTTCTGAAGCCTTTCTGTCCCCTTCCCACTGCAAGCCAATTCAGGAATTTTGTTTTAAGTACTTGTCCAAGCAAGGCCCAGATCTCCTGGGAGGTGCTGTCCTGCCACCTTCTCTACACCAGCTTGGCTGTGGCTGTCTGTCCTGAGCTGTGAC
Source organism: Turdus rufiventris (assembly GCA_013186435.1). Classification (NCBI taxonomy): domain Eukaryota; kingdom Metazoa; phylum Chordata; class Aves; order Passeriformes; family Turdidae; genus Turdus; species Turdus rufiventris. Next base: position 2,292,509 of record PYHW01010658.1, on the reverse strand, counting down.
ACCCTGCTGCCCATCATCAGAGAGAGCTGGGGGGGAGAGGTACGGACCCAGCTGCTGTGTGTGGCCACCACCACACCTTGCACAAGCCAGGGAAATGCTCCATGGCAAGGAAGGACACCGAATTTTTCCCTCTCTGTCACTGCCCAGACACCAGTGAGAGAATTGCTCGTGAGCTCAGGGCTGAAGGCACTCCTGTCCCATCATGATTTACCATGTCTGTGCTCAGTACCTGCCCCATGGAGCCCAGCTGCTCATAGCAACTTCTGCTCCTGGGGATGTCTGGGGAAGGCACAGAGCAAACCTGGACTGGCTGCAGCCCTGCAGTGAGGCTCCACGTCTTTGCTGCTGAAGGAGCAACCCCAGAACTTCAGCACCAACCCCAGAAATCCCCACTCCTCACCCACATTTCACTCTGCACAGACTGCTCCACTTCTGGGAGCTCCTTGACACACCTATAGAAGGAAAAGCCACCTGCTTCACTGGGATGTGGGGAGGATCCTGTAATTACATAACTGTGGAGCACATTAAAATGAAAATATCGTTGTTTCTTCAAGATTTTGCTTATATTATTAATAAATTGAATTGTCAATAATAAACTTCAATTAAAATCAATAATTTAGAATAAAAATATATAATTTATATAAAAAAACCACTAACTTTTAACTTGTAGATGATATGCATGTCCACTGAATGTAAACATCTCTAGATGATAAAAAATGCTTGATTATGACAGAACGTACAATATTCTCCATTAGCAGATTTACCAGTTGGAGCTGAGGTTTTCAGAATATTTACATGCCATCTTATGTCTGTTGCACTCCAATATGTATTCTTATTAATTCTTATTTCTTATTAATAATAAGATGTAATTTAGCATTGATGATATGCAAGATATATAATGACTGATAGCAAATAGAAAAGTGTTTTATAAGAATAAAAATAAAAACTACAGAACTGGAAGAAACCTCAGTTAACTCTCATGTTTGCTGTGATTTTGGCCTTATGTAGCAAGTCCTTCTGTTCATGTCACTACTCTCATGTTACTTAATTTTGCGTTTTCAGATTAAAATCAGTGTAGAACTTCAGTACCATGTCAAAGTTCTCAGGAATCAGTGAAAGGACTTACATGATGTCACGGGCTTTGGATCAGACAACTGCACTTCTTACCCCTCAAGGTTTTCCTTGGGATATTCTAAACCAGTCAGCATTTTTAATAGCTGGTAAATAAATTTATGGAATTTAATTTGTTTCTGTCATGTCAGTGGGGTCTCATTTATGGAGAGCAGTTAATCCTGAATTTATTCCCTATATATTTCTCATTGGCACAGTACCTTAATACCTTCCCATTTACTTTATGGATTTAGGGAATTTTGGCTGGGTTTACAATAGGGATTCTGCATCAAATCATTCTAGTTATGACCAAGGGATGGCAGTAAACAGCTTTCTTTTGTATAGAATCTGTCAGTTAAGGGGGATAAAAATTGATTTTGCAGAAGGAGAGGGAACAAATCCCATAACCATTACCTTCCATAAATCAATAATGCACCTGACTGTTGAATATCGTGGGCAGCTCTGGTCCTTCACCTCCCAAAGGATGTGTAAATTTGGAAAAAAACTTTATATCCCAGGGTAAAGGATGAACAAAAATAGGGAACAACTTTCATACAGGACATGTACAGTAGCTCTCTGTTCTGGGAAGAGGTGGGAGACTGATGGAGGGATGTGTAACATTACAAGGGCTCAGAAAAGGGAAAGAAGGAATGATGGAATAATTTTCAAGCATCTCTCATTGTGAGAGCTTGGGCTGACAAATTAATCCCACGTGTGACAGGCTTAAGAAAAGAAACAGAAAGAAGAGAAAATGGTGCTTCACCCAGCATATAATTAAGCCGTAGATACCCCTTGTCATGGGAGAATGTGGCAATTAAAAGTTCCCATTAGATCAATGAGAGATGGGACAAAACCATGAAAGAAAAACTTGTTTTCTTCCTCTGCAACCTGCTATCAGAGACAGAAAACATTCTGTCCATCTTGTTCTGATTTCTGATTTCCATGCCTGTAATGCATAGAAACATATTGGTATAGAGCTCAAAAACCACTCAGCAAATCTAATGCCTGAATAGATATTTGGTTTCATATTTGTGTGACAGGTGGACAAACCAGCTCAGTCTGACTGTGCAAAACATATCACCAAAAATTGTGATTTAGGCAACACAACACACAACACAACACAACACAACACAACACAACACAACACAACCAGTCTTCAGTGAAATAATGTGGTCATTTGGGTGGAGAGTTGGACACAATTGCATTGTCTGGTATAAAAAGGTGTTTATTCCTTCTGTTCAGGTGCACTGCAACAGTGATCCCACACCAACAGGAATGTCTGCGCCTGGTTCTCTTAATCTCAGAGTTGGGAGCCAGTTTCCAGATGGCAGAGCAGCCTTGGGCTGGCAGTGACAGCAGCAGCTTACACTGCAGAGCATGTAAATACAGTAAATATAGTCACAGAGTTAAAGAAAATCAAACAAAGTAGTGACTAATGGCTCATTTAGTGCATAAATATTTATGATTTGACTGTTCTTATCACGGACTAAATCCTGGAAGAATTCACAGTCTCTGCCCACAGAAGTTTTTATTCAACGACATTGACATGGAGATCAGCTTTTTTTGCTTCAAAGCAGTACAAAATATTGCTTTTCATAAATTTTCCCCATCGCAGTCTGCATGAGATGGTGGGTTAGATGTGAAGGGCTTCACAGAAGAACTCTTCTATCAGGAAAGACGTGACTGATGGGGAAAGAGTTGCTTGATGTGTAACCCACAGCGGATATGAGTTATTACAGCCCCAGCTGGAGAGCTTTACAGATCAAATGCACTTGACGCTGAAGGATGCTGGATCAATCACCCTTGATTGGGCCAAGATGGCAGCTGTCACGAGCACTCAGGAGCAGAGGGCAGGGTATTCCTGGAGTGGGAATCACAGGGGAACCACGGAGGAATGAGTGGAGGGAGTGGAAAATAATCTTTGGGCAGAAGGGTTGGAAGGAGATAAACAGCAGCGGCGGAGGAAAAAGCCATTTTCTGTGTGGACATAAATATGGTGAAGAGGTGCTTGAGACTGAAAATACAGAGGGGGCTGGTTCCTCTGGCTTGGGGAGGTTTGTGCAGCCAGCTTGGTTGGAGAGTCCTTCTTAAACCAGCACAGTGGTTATGGATAATGGGATCTGGCACAGGTCTCACCACCAGCAGCCACAGCAGGGCAAAAGTCTGTGCAAGGAATCCTCCTGAGAGATAAAACAGTGTCAGAAAGAAGATACAGGGTCTGGACTGAAAGGCCAATAATGAAACCATCAGAAACATTCCTCTTATCCTCTGCTCTGTCATTCAAAGAATGGCATTTTGTTCAGAAGCATCTTTTGCATGAGCAGTATGTCTGAGGACTCAGGAAATTCTTAATGGGATGTAGGACTTGTCATCTGTGTGCCAGTAGTTCAGATGTGGTCCAGATTTTAGCGGGCTCAACATTAATAACATCTGATAACACTTTGATGGCTTTTATGCTTTTTCAACTTGTTCCAGGTGGAGATGCACCCACATCATAAAAACACTGCCATATAATGAATGCTAATTGCATGTGTGGTGGCAGGCTCAGCAGAGGCAAAGGTTGGAACTCCAGCTGGGAGCAGTCCCTGCAGTCCTCTTTGCTTCCAGGTTGCCAGCATACCTTGTGATCCTAATTTCCAGACCACAGGGAGCACCAAATGTAGCATGCGTGACTGTTGCGTGCAATGCGAATGTTTTGTGAACCCAGAAGGTAGGGTCTTATCATTTAACCTGGCTTTCATAAATGAAACACTTTTTGAAAATTTATTATTTTTATATGTAAATAACAACAATATTTTTAAAATTGCTATTATTACTATTACTAAGCAACTCCACAGGCTGTATTCAGCATGTGCTGCTGGGAGGTGCTATATTCTAACACCAACTTTAAGTCTTCAGCTGGACTGTCAGTCCATTTCTTCCTCACCTTATGCACCACTTATAAGGTAGAAAAAACGTTTTTCAAGCCATCCAACAGGGCAGCCTGCAGTTACACACAGAGCAAGGGAGATCAGGTTGCTCAGGATAAATTTAAATTCTCTGTGTTGAAGTACACAGGCATAGAATGGCAGAAGTACAACGAATTTTCTCCATCACTCATACAGCAAATCACAGCTATGTGAAGACAGCAGATCTCTCATATATGAAGCCAATGTTTTTAGGATAGCAGTCTGAGGTCTAAGTGCAAACCTTCATGAGCAATGAAGTCCATGAGTGCATCGCTGGTACGTGCCAATAACTGATTGTCTGCACGTGGTTTTCATTAGAGAGTTTTGGGAAGTGCTTGGACAAATGTTAGTTGGCTTGTGTGTTTATGGGTTTGCATGTGAATCTGTGCCTCTTTTTTTTTTCTCCTTTGAGTTAAAAATTCAGTCTCTGAGTAGATAAAATGTAGTTCTTTTGAGGTTAGTTCAGGCTTTTTCAAACTGATGAAGCTCTCCGTATCTGGCTGGAGACAGAATCCATCCAACACTGGTCTTTGTGCATAAAACTTTATGTCTGTGCATTTTCAGGATGCACCAAAGTCCAGAGGAAATGGAAAGCAATGGGCAAGAAGGGAAATGAAAGCAAAGCAAGAAGAAAAGAGTCGAAATCTGACAGTGAAAAATGAATTTCTATGTTAAGCATCTACTGATGAGAAATCAGGGTAATGTTGCTGCCTAACAACATTGATTCATTACATTATCTGCTTCCACAAATTCCAGTGTGAACAGGAAAACGGAGTGAGAGAACACCACAAAATCAGCATATAAAATTGCCAGTGTACTTGATGTGCTGCTGGAAGAAAGTTCCTTGATGTGCTGTGCACTGCAGACTGTCATCGTGCTCTGATCTGTGCCCTGTGGGGGAGAGCCACGAGTTCAGTCTTTTGTCACACGTGGCAAAAAGATTTGAGAAAGAGTGCCAGAGCTGGAGCCTGGGGTTCTGACTGTGGGCACACTTTCTAATCTTTTCCCCACTTTATAATTTCCTTGTGGAAAGTAATAGCTGCTGCTGAAGGAATTTGGGAGTTTGGGGAATTCAGTTCTGTATTAAACCTTCTGCTCACCAGCTTGATAATGCACATGGTTTTAGGCTGTTTATTGCTCACACAACCATCCAAACTCTCAGGAGAGCACTCACAGCCTAGATTCCACTGATGCTTAATGGATGATGCTCCAAACACACTTGCCAGCCAAAAGTTGCAAGTGTTTTCAAAGCAAATCTGAGTGTAGAGTGGTATTTTTGGCTGAACCACAAAATGTTGATGGTGAAGAGAGGGTTTTTGGAAAGGCTTTAACAATTCCACCTTTGAATGACTGTGTGAGATGAACCATTTATGTTGGTAAGAAGGGAAGGACCTGAAAGATAAAACTGTTAGTGGTCCACCCATGCTGTCACTGTAACTGCAGCTTCTCACACAGAAATAATTCAGATCACACTGCTGATGAAAGGGGACTGGCTTTCTCCAAGGCTCGTTCCAAGCTTTCCATATCTTCCAGGAAAACACCAAACAATTCAAACAAAGCAATGTGCAGCGTTCTTGATAAAAAAAGTTGTTTCTCAAACAGTTTAAATAGCCTTAAGATAAGACAGCCTTGTACTTCCTGGGAAGAGGAAAAAAGAGAGCAAATGGAGGCTCATGAATTTTCCTTGGAGTTTAAGAGTGGACATAATTTACTGTGCTAAGAAGTCTGATTTTCTGAATGGGTCTGTAAACAGTGAATGCTTGGACTAACATTTGACAACCAGCAGCACCTCTTCTCTGTTTCCCCTGCAAGAAAAGTTACACTGCCAAATGGTTTTTACAGCAATTTTCTCTGCCAAGGAAATGAACACATCTTGTGCTCAAAGAGATTAAGGACTGGCATGGGTACATGTGTTTGCCTTCTAAAAAAGCCACTTTTAAATGCTATTTAAGAAGAAGTAGTCTGAATTCTGATCTTCTTGATATCCATGGCAAAGCTCACAGTGCTTTAGAAAAATCAGGTTTGGAAAGAAGTGACAAATAGAATATGTTTTGCCATTAATCATTTTGATCCTGGTTTTAGAAGAGCCATTTCATGCCTAAACTGTTCTCGCATGGGAAGGCTTTTCCCCACAAAAGCTGCCTAAATTACTGATTTCTTGTATTTTTTTCCTCTTGAAAGGACTAGATATTTTTCCAGGTCAGCAGCATTGACCTGAAATCAGGACATGGTTACAGACTTGGGAGAAAAGGAAATTTCTCAATAAATCCAAATCCTTCTTGGTCAAAGCCAGACAAACATGAAGATGTGTCTTATACCTGTATTAAGCAGTCGTGTGTTTATTAATTTTATTTTTTGTGGCTATGTTTGCCATTGTCATTGGCTTTGAAGAGAGCTCCCTGTAGAGGTCCCATCAAAGACCCCTGAGATGTTCCTTGGGACAACAAGGCTCACCCTGCCATGGGTCAGAGATTGACTTCTTCCATGGAGAAGCCTGGATATATTCCCTCTCGTGGCTTTGTTTTCCATTAAAAGGGAAGCATCAATAATGACAACACTATAAACACAGCAGCTAAGGTAGTCATTAAACCCAGCCCCAGGTGACTTTAAAATAGATTTTAGGGATGATGTTCCAATAAACACTTTGACTTGAGCGTAATTGAAGTCCAGTGTTTTGAGAGGCAGGTATTTTATTTGCTCAATTATAAGCTTTTACTGATGGGAACGGGAAACCATGCTAGAAACTATTCTCAGAGTTTCTAATGTTTGGAAAAAGGTGTCATAAAAAACCATTAGGGAGTCTCTTCCTGTAAAATTCTCCTGCCTATCACTTCACACAGGAGTTGAAGTGGGTGGCTTTGGCAAATGCTGCTTTGATCTAAAGATCTCACCTGCTTCTCAGTCTGATAGCATCACCATGGGGCTGTACAACCTTTCAGAGCAGCTCAATTATAAATAAGAAGGCCAAAAGATTTGGTCCCTGACTCTGATTGCACTTCCAGCAGTATCGAGGGAAGCAGCTCTGTCAAAATCAGAAAAAAATAATGAAATTATAAACCCAACATGGGATTGGGGTCGGGCTCTTTGAATTCTGTTAATAATTATTATTTCTGGAGCTCATTATTTTTATTACAGCAGTTCCTTGGAGCATTTTAGATAAGGACTTAAAATCCCCATTTATCTGAGAGTTTCTAGCTGCATGCCTGCTGCAGAGTGTAACTAAAGCAGCCCTTATCACTTCCTGCCTGTCCTGGCTGAGCAAGAAAGAGAAACTCCTTATGGCACGTGCACAAGTATGTGTCACTGGGTGATTGAGTAGATCTGTGAAGCAGCTGTGGTGTATTTTAAAAAAGAAGAAGCTCAGTGAAATAGGAGCTGTGAATGCAGAAGCCTCCTGCACACCATGAAGTTTCATGACATGGGAAGTGTCTGCATTGCTCATCTGTCCTGCTCCAGCTGTGCCACTTCACCCCACCAGCTGTGCTCAGCTCGTGGACATTTGGGCTGGCCAATCAATCAGTGAATGCCCAACCAGTGCCTTTGGGTGTTAGCACTTATAAATATCTTTACTGATTAATCTCTTGGATAACTCTGAATACTGAGGAAAGCATGAGTTTGTCAGCCTTCAGATATAAATTTAGTTTTCATGATGATGGGTAGCTCTTGTTCAAGGTGCTTGAAGCTGCCTGGAAAGCTGGAAGAATGATGTAATCCAGCACAGCCAAAATTGGACAAGCACAGATTGAGGAAATCACTTTCCCCCTCTCTAGAGTAAAAAATGTGATAAACTTCAAAATTTCAAATCATCATCACATTTTATGGGATTGGACTAGAAGGCATGTGTGTCAGAGAAGTGCTTACACAGGAGTGTTTATAGTCAATTATTATATTGCCCGGATTGAGTGATTTATAGTGAAAGAATCAGATGTCCACGAGCATCACTTGTTCACAGGCAAGAATTACCTTAGAACTAAGCTGAAACAGGTGCAGAAAAGAGATCAGTCAGAAATGTGACCACACTTGAATGCTTGTTTTTGTTGAGAAGAGAGTGAGACACGAACAGACCCTTACAGGAGATGTTTCAATTCAGAACCTTCCTGGCTCACTCCCTGAAATATTTGTCAAAATTGTACAGAAAGATGCTTAGCTGGAAGAGAGCTTCATAGCAAGAAGGGTTTGAAACAACAGGATTTAATGAAAAAGAAAGAAAATCAAAGCAAAGCAGATTATAATGTCTGAGAGAGAGCTGGGCAATGCACAAATGGTCTGGTAGGTTATAATTGCCAAACCTGGGAGGGGATGAACTCCTGGACATAGGAGAGCCCTCCCTTCACTTCTGCAGGCCTGTACGTGTCTCTGGAGCAAAGCACAGAGCATCCTTTCATTTCTTCAGCTCTGCACAGAGGGCTCTGGGTCCCTGCAGACTGGAGAATAAACCCCTGCTCCTTCCTGCAAGATTAACACAGGGATAACCTCTCTGCACTATTTGCCTTTATAAATTTTTTTTTTTTTGGTCCCAGAGGACACAGTGAGTGATGTTAAATTTGTATTTACAAGAGGGGAAAGCAATATGCATAAAAACTTGTCTGCTCGAGCTCACATTCTCTGAAAGTCCCAGAACCTTTTAAACCAAAGAGGCTCCTTAGAGGTCCTAAAACAAACACTTTATGGCAAGCACCAAGTGCCTAAATTCCTGGAAAGGTTTTCCAAGTCACAATGTGCTTCTGTTCAAACATGACTCAAAGGCTGCTCTGAGCGAAGGATATAATTTACAAAGAATTCTGTGCAGGTGGTTTAGCAGGTTGTGTGCTTCATAGTGGATGTGTTCCACTTTCTATGCATATAATGCTGTCTTGAGGAATGAATCAGTTGTATTTAAGAAGTCTTTAGCCATCCATTAAACCTAACCTGGAACTTCAGAGCCAAGTGCCTCTCTCTCCCTGGAGGCTTTCCATCCCCTGGCACAACCATGGATCTCCATGTGAGAGAACAAGGTGCTGTTTGCTTAATTCAGGTAAATTCCCACACTCAGAGTGACTGGCAACAATTGTAAAACTCTTATTTTCTTCAATGAAAAACCAAAGCCCTTTAATGTGACTCTGTCATTAATGCAGCTCCTGTCATTCCAGCTGTGCTTCTGAAGTCTTTGGAGATGCTTTTCTTTCCATTCACTCAGTAAGAGAGATGAGACACTCTCTCTGTAGCTTTGCTTTCACAGCTCTGCTTCTCTCTGGAGGAAAGCAAAACTGTTCTTAGGCAGCTGCAAAAGGAAGGATGTGTGATAATGATCACAGCCTGACCTCCGTAATATCGATCCTGGAAGTGAGACTGGAGAGATGCCTTCTGTTGTAATGTTTAGGAAGAACTTTCTTCCCTATTTTATTTCTTAAGTATTTTGCTCTTTTGTGCTTTGCATGGTGTTAATGGTAAATAAAATTCCTATGTGCGGGAAAGAACTGATTAAGAGAAAATTCTCATTTTATCCTTAGAGGTGAGTTTGCTTCTTGCATCCTCTGTGTTCACTTAGAGTTACCTGAAATTGCAAATGCCTCATTTGTATTGTAATTATTCAGGCTTGTTGTGGATGTGTGCTGGACACAGAAAATCCCTTTGGCTGGGTTATTTGAAGCCACTAGATGGTGCAAGCAGACCTTGTTCCTCCGGCAAGCCCAGAGCCAGCAGATGGCTCTGATGGCTGAGATGGAGTCAAATCCTCCCAAATCCTGCAGCCTTCGTCTGCCCTGGGAACCAGAGAACGCCTTAGAAAATTCTGTGCAACATTGGCAACAGTGGGAGTGTGAGCTGGGAACTTTAAAAGGAGGGGCATATGAATGAAGTTCAGGAAGGAAAGAATAACAAAATACACAGAACAGCCAATCTGTTACTGGTTTTAGAGCAAAAAGGGGCCACAAAGATCATTTAATGTGATGCCCTGTATTTATCTGCTTAGAGAGAGCACAGATTTTAAAATGCTCCTTGGTCAGTTCTTATTTTAACATTATTTTTAGACAAAAAATATATAGGAAGCATTGCAAAATCTCAGATTTTTAAATCATGGCCATATGAATGGGCAAACAGAGCACAGAAGATTTAAGAGTCCCACACAGCTGGCTCTGCTGACTCCACAGTGCTGCTGTTCCCTCTCTCCAATCCCTCTGCTGATCCTGGGGAGGTGAAAAGAGTTTCCTGCAGTGGAACCTGGGGATCACTGCCCAAAGAAGGAACAGAGGAGGTGACAGTTCAGTTCCTAAGCAAAGCCCATGTGGGAGGCAGCCAGTGAAAACTGAGTCCCTTGCAATCTCTGTCACATGCAAGGAGAGCCAGGAAGGGTAAAACCACTGCCCACAGTGCCCTGCATACAGTGGGAGCAGCACTGGCTGATGGCAAGAGAAACTGATGGAGAACAAGGCATTTTCATCTCTGGTTTTTATTTTACATCAATTTGGAAAAATGACCTAAAGCAAATCACAGCCTCCTTTGGCTTTATTTGCCCTCATCCATTGAAGTGTGGTAATGAGACCTTTGAGGACTGTGGCAAAGCCTAATATGCTGTTTGCTCACCATAGGATAAAAGATTTAATTAATACCAGAGGAGGAGCTAGATTCTAATTCTTTGTTCCCATAATTGATCTCTACAGGCCTTTCTAGCATTAGAAAAATGAACATCCCAGACAGACAGACTTATTTGGAAATTTATTGTCTTGTACTGACAAAAAAATCACTGGATGCACGCAAAAAATTTTGAAAAGTCAAACCAAATCACCATCCATCACACTTTAATTAAAATAATGGTCAAAGCAGACCCTAACACAGCCAGAACAATGCTGACTTCTGGGTGTGTTGGAAGATAGGGGGCTTCTTGAAGTCATATCAGCAAGCACAGCCCATGTACAACTGGTGGTGTGGGATGGGTAATTCCTTCAGGAACTCAGTGGGAAGGTGATTGTAAGCATTTCAGAGTTGAGGAAATGGATCTGGTTGAAGGATACCCTGAGTGCATGAGTTTTCAGGCGGATCAGTTTCCCCTGCATTTCCCACCATGTCCAGGGAAACAAGCAGCAAGGAGGATGTTTTCACAACCACTCTTTAAAGCTGGTGTCACCCCTGAGCAGTGCCAGGAGTTGGACTTGGTGATCCTTTTGAGTCCTTTCCAACCCAGGTTATTCTAATCTGTGAATACTAAATTTCACAGTGCATTCTGGATGTGCAATTTTTTATCTGCATTCAGATTTCACAATAAAAAACATCCCTGAGATATCTCCCTCAAGGCACACAGTGCCTTTTCTTCTGGAGCCCTGGTCTTTGTTGGAAGCCTTCAAACATAATTTTTACTTCCTGGGTTATTTCTGAAGCAAACTCTGCCATTTCCATCTCACTGCAAGCAGTGATTTTTCCTACTCTGCAGCCAGTCAATATTTGAATTGGCAGGAAGATGAGGTGTTTCAAAGGACAGATAATCTTTTATTTGTTCCCTTCCATCCTTGCTCATACTCAGCCCAGACTTCTCCTTAAATGTCTCCAGTTCCTCTTACTGTTATTTTTAGTGGAATTGAAGTTCCAGTGTAGAGGCCAGGGGACCTGAATCATTCCAGCCTGCAGCCCTGGCAGCATGGCTGATGATAACTGCACGAGGCAGATGTGATGTGAACACACAAAATGTCAGCTCCTGCACCACAGCCCCACCCCAGAACAGCACCGACCTTACCACCCCTCTAAAGGCTGCTCTGGATGTTGAACCTTCCCTGCCCTGCATGCAGGAGGAAATGTAATGCACAGGGAGAGAGGATGGCTGCCAGCAATGCCATCAGTACCTGGGCATCACTGATGGAACTGGAGGAAAAGGAGATATTAACCAGGGGTGACAGGCTCCTGAGTGTCATTGCTGGGCCATGGAGGGGACTGTGTCACCTTGGTGACACACCTGCCTGAGAGGAGGAGGGAGAATGGGTGCAGATCCCTGCTGCTGGCCCCACGCTGCCCTTTTGCTGTCCCCTATTGCTGTTCCCTTTGGCTGTCCTCTAATGCTGCCCCTTTTGCAGTCCCCTGTTGCTGTCCCCTATTGCTGTCCCCTATTGCTGTCCCTTTTACTGTCCCCTTTTGCTGCCCGTTTTGCTGTCCCCTATTGCTGTCCCTTTTGCTGTCCCTTTTGCTGTCCCTATTGCTGTCCCGTTTTTCTGTCCCTATTGCTGTCCCCTATTGCTGTCCCTTTTGCTGTTCCTTTTGCTGCCCCTTTTGCTGTCCCTATTGCTCTCCCCTTTGCTGTCCCCCAGTGCTGCAGCTTTCAGGGTTTCTCCATGTTTGCATTTGAAGGAGAAGACAGGGCAGGGGCTGAGCATGCAGAGCAAACACAGCAGCCACCATGCCCTGTCCTCCCTGTCTGCCCTCCTCCTCCTCCAGGGCAATTCTCACATCATTTCAGACAGAAATCCGGGCAGAAATCAGTGTTGCATGGAGCAGCCTGGATTTACAATGAGGGTTTCTGAGAGGGACCAGGAGAACATCAGCCCCTTGGGCTGCTCTGCAGATCCTGGCTGCACAGAGGGGTGAAAACTGACCCAAACCCATCTTCCCAACACAGATTTATTACTCTGGGCTTGGTCAGTGTCCTCATTCACGTTTGTGTAAGCCGTGGCTGTGACTCCGTGACTTGGGGCTGCTTTCCCAGGCAGTGGCGATTGTCAGATAAGAGCAAGACAAAACAGAAGGGCTGCTCTCACACGGAGGGAGAGGGGCTGGACACGTACAGAAAATGAGCCCAAGCATTCATTTTGCTATCTGCCCAATGAATGTTGCTTCTCTTATTAGAAAAGACAGGCTGGAAAGCTGTAACAAAAGGCTCAAGGGTTGTATCAGAGCAAGCAAATTATTTTGGTGAGTATTAAGTAATGTTTATAAATTTTTTTGGGACAAGCAAATTTTAAAAAGAGCAAGAACTGTTTCACAGTTACCTTTTGAGCACCTATCACAAAAGCAGTGTGCTTTAAATAAGATCATATATCCATAGACAATTTTGGCAAGGCTTACAGGACCCAGAAAGGAAATGGTAACATTTAAAAGATGTCTTTGCTGCTGTTTAATAATCTTCATTATACATTTCAGACCCAGCTCTCTTTCTGACTCTACAAGTTGTGTATATAAAACTAACAAATAGAAACAGAAGCATGTTATCTGTGCAGTCAGATGGGACTAAACCACACACACAAGAGTTTCTAATATTATCAGCCTTTTAGACTGAATGCATTATTGTCTCACAAAGAAATTCAGCTGGATTACAATATTTGATAAACACCAAGAAGGAGTGTTCTGCTTGTGCAATATCCACAAGGAGAAGTTCCAGCCGCAGGATATTGTTCTGCTTTTGTAAACATTTCCAGCACAGCACTGCTGGGTGGTTGATGGAAATGCTGTTTGGAATTAGATGGTCCTGCTCAGGCTGTAATGTCAAAATCCTCAGTGCTGTCTGACAGAGGGGTGCTGCACGGGGTGTTGGTGATCCCCTGTTGATGTGTTGGTTCTGTGGAGCCAGCCTGCAGTCCCAGCCCAGCACTGGAAATCCTTTATGTTATGCACAGCATAACTAAAGAATGGAAAGGCAATGCCTGCCCTGGGTGACATCTAATTACTCCAAACAGCAGAGGGAGAGCTGCATGCAGGAGCAGCAGGGGGAAGTGGCCCTGCCTAAAGTCAAGCAGGCAGCAGTTTCTGTGTGTCACTGTGCCAGGATTTTTGTACTCATCATTGACTGAGGGAGGACAACAGAGTTCCTTTAATTCTTCTTTGGCGAACGTTTTTGGTGTCAAGAACAGCAGAAGAGGAAGGACAATATATTTATTAAAAATATAAGTCTGAGCATCAGCAGGGGAGCATCCTGAAGCTGGCACAGAGGTGCCCAAGGGCACACCTTCACCAGGCTCTGCCATTTAAAGCAGCCTGGTTACTCTGCTATTCGTGGACACTGCACTTTCCAGCAGGTGCAGCAAATGCAATTAGTTGCTATGGATATTGATCCTGCCTTTAGAACCTAACTTTGAAGTTGGTTTGGGTTATCTGAAAAACAAAGATGTAGCACGATGCTTTGCCTTCACTAGGATTGCAAATTATTTCTTTTATCCTCGAATTTTCCTTTTATTGCTTTGCTTTCTCTCTTTTATTTATTCTTGTGAAGAGACAGTCTGTGCAAATATTGTGATTTGAAAATAGAGGCAATGGAGACAGCCTATTGAAAGCTCCTTTCATGTAGATGCAGGCTCTAGCAGAGATAAATCAGAGGTTTTTTTTTTTTTTTTTGCAAAGAAGTGGGGGTACCTGATTATTTTTGACAAAGAAATCATATGGAAAGAAAAACATAGTATTTAATTGCAAGTGAAATTCTAGAGATGCTCAAGATACAATTGGATTCAAACTGACACTGCAAACAGCAGAATACAGATGTCCAGATTATAAAAAAACAATGACTATGTAGAAATACAAAGATTTGAGTTTTAAATTTCCAGAACTCCTCAGGATTACAGGAGCTTGATTCTCAGATCCTTGGTTTGGGTTTCCTGTGCCTTAAGAGGGATCATGCTACATGACAATCTAAAAAAAAACCAGGAAAAATGTTTTACATTTTTAAAATAATTATTTAATTTAGGAATATTTATTAGGATATTTATTACTATTATTCCTATTTATTTAGGAATAACTAGGAATATTTATTTCAGAAAATTATTCAGTTACAGATATGCAATGTTGAAAAAATGTGCTCTGTTAATATTTTGGTGCTTCATATTTCTTATCAGATATATGTGAAAAATCAGAAATATCAGAAATATCTTTTCCTCGTGGTGATTGTTCACAGTGTGAAATTTCTAAAACATGCTTAATTTTCCCTGAAAAAGGATTTGTAATAAGAAATCAGGAAAAGTTGTTGGGAAACACAGAAGTCAACTGGCACCTTCATCACTTCTTCACCTCCTTTACTGCAGATGATCCAGATAGTTAATTATAATTAAAATTATGATTAGGTTATGGATATAATTTACAGCTTTCATGGCTATATCTTACCTGGATTCCTCATGGAAAAGGCACAGAAAGAGAAGGAAAAAATGAATGAATGCATGTTCTCTGTTAAAATCCAGAGCCTTTTTCTCACATCAGGGCTTCAAACAATGAACTAAACCAGAGAAGAAATTCATCTTTAGTACGAGTCAGGGTGATGCTCAGTCCATTTCCCTTTCAATCCAGAATACGTGGTCAAAATGGGATTTCTGCTTTAAATCTGCATGTAATACTTGTGTGAAGCATCTGTAGTGCCTGGATTCCGTCCCACTAACTGCAGTTATTTCTGAAAAAGCAAAACCCACTTTCTCCATGTAAGAATTTATTTTAATAAAAACCAAAAAATTGTAGCCTGTAAACCTGGGACTTGTTGTTATTCATAAAGCTGTTCTTGTCTATAACTTCTCACATATGATGGGAGTCCCTAGAAGCTAAAAATCAAGAAACTTTGTGCAAATATTGCCAGCAGAGAGTCATAAAACACAGTAAAGGACCTGAAAGTTGAAGGGAAGAGGCTATGAACGTGGTTCTCTCTTAATTTGGCTGAATGAAGCAAACTAACCTTTGGAAAATGAAAATGAAGAAATCAGATAATGAATAACTATAAAGGCTCATTAGAACTTAGACGTGCACCCCTCAAATACAATTACCTTTAATATGATTTCATCAAATGTCACTGAAGAGCTGGAAACTCGTCATGATGAAACACTTTTCACCCTACAGTGAGGAGGTCTCACCAGGCTTTATAAATATTGACAATGACTGACTCTTCCTGCAGGGAAAATCTGGTGGCTGGAAAATGCGGATGTTTAATTTAATAGAGAGCCCGGGCAGCGTCACAGGGCTGGGGAGGTCGAGCCCCTCTGACCCCACTCAGCCCTGGTGTCCCAACACTTGCACCAGCTCACTTTCCCTCAAACCTCACATGCAGGATGCTGAACATTCATCAGAGCTGAATATCTAACCCCTAAAATATTTAAACCTCACAAGGAATAACTAACCTGCCCTGGATCGAAGCACCAGTTGTGGTGAGCTGCTATGTAAAGCAGAGGAGCTAGAAGGATTTATGACTGTGGAAGAGCTGTCCCCAAATATTTTGGGTTCACACAGGAAAATAGAAGGAAAAATGGTATAAAACAATAAAGGTTAAAAAATGTTATATAAAGCCAGGATTTTTTGACAAAGAGGATACTCCATGTCACAGAATTCTGATTTTACATAAGTTCTCCTTCCTTTTCAGAAAGGCAAAAGTGTTTAAATAGTGAAAATTTAATACCTTTGATGTCATGCATAGAGGAATCCCTTCAATCCCTTTGCAGAAATACTCTCCTGCTCGAGGGCTGGTTCCTGGATAAAGATGGACATACTGAAGGGTTTTCTTCAGCAAATAAGGTTTTTTGACTTCATGGCTTCTGTGGTCTTATCCATTGTGTTGCATTCTGCTGTATATTAAAAAAAATATCTCTTGTTGCCAAACTAAGCCTTTTTAATGCTTTCAGGCACAGCAGTTCAGCTTAGTTTTTACAGTTCATGGCTTCTTGGTTCAGCACTGGCTCTGTTATTTGTAGTTAACTTTTCAACACTAAAGACCTGAATCTCTCCATCCCTGGACCCTGTCAGGAAGATTGGTGCTCTCAGTGGCTCTCAGTGACTGTGGAGTCTCACCTGACAGCAGATCCAACTCTCAGCTCCAGGAGGGCCCTTGTTGATCTCTTTCCTCACCTGTGTGAAGGCTGATGGCATTTGGCTTGTTGAGACCGCAAGATTCACACTGCACACCTCCTTTTCCTCATGCCAGACACAACCAGTCAAGACTCCTCATTGTATCTGTTAATTCCTGGCTTTTTAACCATCTGACACCAAGCCAACCAAATCAAGCCCCTCTGTTGTGTTATTTGGATAAAATGGCAAAAATAAAGGCATATGAGAAAGTGCAAGTGTAAAGAGGTATTCTATTGAACTGGTTTCCCTGGGAGATCCATGGAATTCCTCCAGCCCATGCACCATTGAGGGCTCATCTGGACTCCTGTGGCTCTGAGAAGCTGTCACTGTCAGCAGCCCTAACACACCAGGAAAGTTTAGAGCCTTAAAAGTGGAATCTCACATGAAAATATGCAGCAGCTTCACAGATGGCCAGAACTTTCTTCACTGCTTGGAGCCTTCTGGCTGGTATTTGCTTCCTCTTTTTCTGAATGCATTTAACACAGCTTCATGCTTTTACTCGTTGTGTTCCCTTGGAAAATGTCCATAAGGACACCAGGAAAAGCTCAGTCAAATATGCTGCAATTTAAATGTCCAGTTGCAATGCATACATACAGTTTTAAGTAGGACTGAAAGCAAAACTGCAGAGCTCTGTTTATTAATATTTTGCATCCAGACCTACATATAAATATGTGTTTATACATCAGTGGGACTCTACATGTCCGTGCTCATGGATACCTGCACATGTGCAAAATTATCTGTCACATTAGGGCTGCACAAGACTCACAAAAACCTGAAACACTGACAGAAAACAGAAAGGAGCACAGCCAGTTTTGCTGGCTGCTGACAACAAAAAGTAACCTTTATTTTTCACTTACAGAGCACAGGCCATATGTCACATCCATGGGCAAGCCCTGCTGTAGCTAATGGAAATATATCCATTAGCAACAATTAATTCTCCTTTTATTTCAGGGTTCTACAAAGTAAAATAAAATACAAAATAAAGCAGGCTTTATGTAAGGGAAATGTACTTCTGAATTTGAATGCATTGATCAGGAAAGAATAATTTGCCCCATGTTTTGGGGCCATTAGTGTGGGAGATAGCGCAGTGCAGTCCAGCAGAGCCTAAGTTTAGCAGTGATATTCCTCATAGAGCATGAAGATAATTAGTCCCTCTGAAAATTTCTTCTCAGTCCCTCATGGATTTCTTTCTGCAAAAACCTCAAAAAGTCAATACAGAATTTCCTCTTAATGCTATGCATCCCTAGTTAACTCTTTATTTTTCAGTGTAGGACCAGGATGAGTGTGGCAGTCTTGACGGTTGTTCACAGTTGTTACACTTAGAAATACACACACTTTTGTGGGCTTTAGTATCACAGCCTTTAATAAGGGGAATTTTTGATTTTCTATTGCTAAAGCCAATGCTGAGGAGAAGAGGGTGTGTAAGAACCTCAGGATTTGCACCTTCAGGGCTGGGCTGCAGGCACCACAAACACATGAACACTGTGATAAATACACCATGGATTTCAGGGGATCCTCAGGGAAACCAACAGCTCCACTCACAAAAAAGGGAATGGCTGCACACCAGAGTCCTGTTCTCTGCTGTTTCCTTCTCTTATCATTCTCCCCTTCCCCTGTTTACCTTCTCTCCTGCCCTGCTTCCCATGTCCATCCCTTGCTTCTGCCACCTCAGAGGCTTTTGCAGAACAAACATTATGAAGACATTTCTGCCAAGGGCAGCCCAGCCCAGGACTCACAGCCCTGCTGTAAACTCTCCTCACAATGATTTCCTTTGCACTGACATGTTTTCCCTTCATCTGAGCAGCTGCAAAAAATTACAGGCTCTGAAATCTCTGTGTATTGTTCCCTCTGAGTGGTAGGGATCTGCTGGAGCCAAGTTCCCTTCCATATGTGTAAACTGTTCTCCCCAGGAATACTCTTGCTAACTCTGCTCTAGCCAGCCACTGCCAGATTATTTCTAGGCATTAAAAAGATTTTCTTCAACCAAACACATTTAGGATTTTCTAATAGCAATTTAAACCTAATCTGAGAATGTCTGGAAGTGGAAAATGACTTCTACATGCTGAGGATAGTGTTCCATTACCAGTAATTTATTGTCTTTAAGAGCATCACTGGAACATTTATTGACACAACAAAACACAGACATTTCTGGTTTATTGTAAAATCTCATTGTGCTCAGCCATTTGTGACTAAGCACAGCAGTACAATTTATACTCCCAGATAGGGCTTCCTATTTTTCCAAGTGTGTTTAGACTCATACAAAGATTGCATGGTCCAAGGGGCAAAAAAACTCTCCTGTTGAAAACCAGTGTAAAACCACAAGCACTATTGGTGGAAGAAAATCAATTAAGATCTTTAGAAAGGAATTTGGCTGAAGAAATTTACTGCAGTATTTCCAGTTGTGTATGCTGGTATCTAAGAGATTATGACTGGTTTGTTGAAGCAAAGGGTCTCAGTCATTTTAGATTGTAAATCACATTTTTCTGTGTTAAGAATTCAACAATCCCATGCAAGATATAAGCTTAATATTTGTCTCTTCATTGCTCTAGCACAGACATTTCAGAGAAATATAATTTCTAATTAAAAGTTACACAAGAGAGAACTGTTCAAAAAGCTTTTTTTTTAATACTTTAATATTTATAATTATTGCATTTTAGATCCAGTCCTGCAAAGTCACATCTTGAAGTCAGGGATTATACATGTGGGTACCTGTTAGGTATGTCAGAGTACCAGAGCAGAAATCTTTGAATTTCCTCCATCAGCAGTGAGTGAGGGAGCAGGTCCATGGATGGTTCTGGGTGTCCAAGGAGATCCCGAGTGAGTCAGACACAGCTGAGAGACACAGCTCATGCACCCCACTCTTCATTGGTGCTCTGCTGCATTATTCAGAACACTCTCAGAACTGAATTTTGCAAGGATTCAGAACTGTTCAACGTCAATTTTTAACATTCAGATATTTTAGAGGCTCTCATGCATTTTTATTTTGGATATATTTATTTCTTGGTACATTTCACCAGTCAACTTGACCTCTATCACCTACCAAAAGAAAAACCCATTGACTTCTCAGGTTTGTCTGGGGTTGCTCCTACTTGCAGAGGTAGGTAGGTGGCAGAAACTTCTTTGCCTTCCCATCTTTTCTGTAAGACCAGAATATTTCATGTAAGCCTTGTTCTGTAAAACTAATGTGATTTTCTCCAGACCAGGCAGTTAACATTTCTCATTGACTGCACTTACATCTAACATATTGCATAAAGGTCTGCATAAAGGAAGAGATTTCATTTATTCCAGCAATATAAATAAGGCCATACAAAAGCTTTTTGTCCCCCAGCTGATCTAGTATCTTTGTTCCTGCATTACAGTTGTTTGTTTTCTTGCAAGCTCTGGATGTTTCTTTGTGCTCTTACCCCATAATTATTTCATTAGGAGCCATGAGGCTGCTGCATCAGCACAGCACATTCAGCCCAGGTGTTGCTAAAATTGTAATCTATGGGAAGCAATCACAGTGTTCAGCAGCCTGCAGGTCACACCTGCTCGGGGTGGTTGGCTTGTTTTTCATTATGAATTTTCCACAGGGTTTATTCCAGGATAATACATTTAGATGTAGGTCTGGCAGGCAATTCAAGGATTTTAGAGTGGATTCACTTTTCATGATGGATGGGATTTGCACTTAAATGTTAATTAAGCAAGGCAACTTTTTGAAACCCCTTTCACTGATGATTGTGTATTTAAGGGACTGTACTGTGACACCATGATTCTTTAAAATGGCAGATGAACCTTATTTTATTGTATTGACACTTAACTTGCCCTTTAAAAAGACAAAGTTACAGCTTGGTTTAACCAAGCTTAAAGCCAGCTGCACAGTGTTAAGACCAAGGAAAGACTCCACAAGAATTCCCAGGGTGAGCGGGCTGTGCACCTGAATAACTGATCTTAGACACACACATCCCTTCATGTACACGTCTGTAAATACAAACTCACGCTGCATTCTTATTGCTAAACATTTCTCTCAATAACAGGAGTTCACAGTTTGTGCCTGGAGGGGGCTGTGTTTTCTTGCAGAGCCGACACCGTTTCAAGAGATGTGTAAGCAGTCAATATAAACACAATTCACATGCGATGACTGAATTCCTCTGAGCTCCAGGGATAAGAAGGATTTTTAATTTTTTTTTTTCTCAGAGACTTTTAAGTTTCAGACAGATTTCTGAAGAAAATAATTAGGTTTGTAAAACTGAGACTAGCATTTCTTCCCATTGATCACGGAGCTAAGAGTGGCCTCAGGGTTGTGTTCACTCCAGAAGGAAAACCAGCTTGGAAAGAACAGATACAACAAAGTATTATGTAGCCTAGTTATTTTCCAGATTTTTATGTGCTTGGCAGAGCTTCTTTTATTGCCCAATGAAACATCAGAGCCAGATCTCTCCATCACTGACCTGTGGTCAGTAATACCAGAGCTCTCAGACAAAGCCTGCCATGGAAATGTTAAAAATAGCTTCCCTGGCCATCTTGCAGTGCGATGGTTCTCCTGGACAGCTCGTGAGGAAACACACATGAAACCCTCAGCCCCATGCAGCTCTTGGTAATGTTTGCTCTCAGGAATGAAAAATACTCTGGATGAAAAAAGCCAGCAGAGAAATGATGATTTTTCGGGTGTGGGGTGGAAGAGCCTCTCCCTCCTCTCCTGTCTCCTGGTTCTTGAGGTTAAATTTTCAAGCAAGTCCAAAAGGTGAGGATGTAGCTGGCACACCAGGAGAGCATTGCCACTGAGGCACCATTCGTGGTGGTGACTCTGTCCTTCCTTTGGCTACCATTTATACATGCAAGACAAATATTTTTCCATCTATACCTAAACACTCTTTTCGTGCTGTAACTTGTTTAAGTATCCCAGGTGATGTTTTCTGCAGGAGTTTAGACAGGGAGCAGGGTTAAGTTGTGCTTTTCCACTCAAGCAATTCCCCAAGTCCTGAATTGTCAAATGTTTTTTTTCTAATGTGGATAGCAAAACAGCTTAAAAATTAATTTTAGACGTTTTACTGTAAAATACAATTTCCTAAATTTGAAATTCATTGAAATTTTCAGACTTTCATTGAAACCCTCCCAGTAATGTGGTTTTTTTGGTTTTGCTTTGTTTTGTTTTGGTTTGGTTTTGGTTTTGTTTTTTTGTGTGTGTGAATTGTAAAAAGTAAACCTGCAGGAACCCATCTCAGACTGCTACTATTTTGGGTCAAGATTATGTGTGAACAATATTTTAGAACAAGTGCCCTAACTTGTAAAACTTCACTTTTAAACAGGTTAAATTATTTAGTGCATATAGACAGCCCATGAAATTATGTGTAGAAGTCCAGGATTTTTTCCATGACACATATATGCATGTATGGTTTTCCAAAAGCATCACAACAAAGCATTACCTATTTATATTCATATTTTCATCCACTCTTCCACCACAGCTTTCCCATATCTGTAAGAACCCCCTGCATAATTTCTTGGTGGATGGGGAAGCGTCTGCCCTGTATTCTGACATTAAAATTAATGTTCTTGTTTCTATTCAAAGGGGAAGAAATGATATTTTACTCTTTTTTAGCAGACACACAGGAGCTGTTCAATCTCTCTTCTTGTCCCACACCCCTTTTCTCTGCCCTGAGCCTTTCCAGCTTTAAAAATCACCCCCTCAGAGCATCTCAGACTTGGTTATCACACACACAGCTGTTCAGCCAAAAAATTGCTTAGCATTATTGATTAATCGGTCAGTGATTCTCTTAAAAGCAAATTTTCTGCTTTCTTTTCCTTTCCCCTGAACATTACATGCCATAGTGAGTAGTTGTATATACAGAAAAGCACATTCACACATACACTTTCTGTAGGTTGTAATTTCTGCAGATTAAAATACAATGCACACTCTTTGTGCCTGGAGAAGAGGAGCTGCATTATTCAGTGGAACTAACTACCACACAGTCTCACTGCAGAGTAATTAGCAGCATGACTGTCGGGCACAGAGGGGGAAAAAAATGTCTGGAAAGAGCTGCAAAGCATGAAAAAGCTGAGTAAGTGCTTTACTTGCTGTTAGTAAAACATAAGCTGCCAGGTATACCTTCCAACTTAAATTGTAAGAATTATTTATAGCAGGAATTTTCCCCAGCAGCAATAACTGCAAATGATTAATTCATGCAGAAAGCTAAGTTAATTATGAAGTATTGCAAATTAAAACTCCAAGCACTAAAAATAAATGTAAATCTTAAAAAGAGACAGATTTAAAAGGGATTACTTTTCCCAAAGAAGCCAGCAAGGTAGCGCATTTCTCAGACTGGATTGTGAGAACCAGGAGTGTTTTTTTCTAAATTTCAACATTTAAGGAACCTGAAGGCACATGAGCCAAATTCCACTTCTCCCTGGTTCTTGCAATGGAATCATAGAATGCTTTAGGATGGAAAGGGTCTTAAAGATCATCTAATTCCAAAGTCCCTGGCATGGGAAGGGACACCTTCCACTAGACCAGATTGCTCCAAGCCCCATCCAACCCAGCCTTGAACACTCCCAGGAATGGGAAGTATGTATAAGTCCTGAAAAAAATCTATTTATAAATAAATATTTGCGTTTGGAACTAATTTCAGACTCTGCTTTAAAATTTTCTTCTATAAGTTTATTTCATATTAATTTCTTATAAAAATTAATAAAGTGATCACATTATCACTGGGTTTAAGAAGCATGTGTATAGTTAAAGAAGTCAAAGCAAATAAAAAGTAGACACTTAGCAAAAGAGATGGAGCTGAAGCATTTTTCAAAGCATGAAAGCATTTTTGAACATTTTTGCACCATGGTTCTACTGAAAGCTAAAATAACAACGGGAAGAAAAAAACTGCCTGGCTTTCCTTCACTCTTTTTTGACCAATATGAATTAAAAACTACAGAATATTAAAAACTCAAAATCATCAACAGCTGATTTGGCCGTGGCCCTACCCCTTTTCTGCTGGTTCTCCAGTAGGCACAGAGATGAGTGAACAAAGGCAAATGGGTATCAGGGAAGGAATCATTGCCTGAATGCAATTCACACCTGCAGAGCAGCAATCCTGGCAGGCTGTGCCCTGCTCCCTGTCTGGGGTAACCACAATTCCATCAGCAAAAGTACCCATGCACCAACAGGCATCTCCACATGCAAATTAATGTTTTTGAGTGCTCTTCTGTGCACCCATGCTAATAGCACAGGCATGATTCTGCATTTATATTTCAGCATAATTTACCAAACAATCAATGAGCTGAAGGCAAGAGAAGCCAGGACAGCAGGAAAAGGAATGATGTAAAACTCCAGCAAAGTGAGCAGATATTGTCACACCACAGCAAGAGAGGGATGAGGAGGAGAAATGTGCCAGAAGAAAGGACTGAGAGAGGAGGCAGGAGGAAGGGAAGTCCCCCCTGACATGTCATTGATGCTGAGAGACAGAAACAAATTGCTTCTACAGTCATTTCCCTCTTCAGGAATGGTTAGGAAAACATCTTCTTTCTCTCCACAACTGCTTTTTGACAGGTGACAAAACAGCAGCATTGCTGTTGATTCACTCTCCTGTGAACTGTTGGGAATAACAAATACCCAGGCCCACATTTTCCTGGTAAAATGTTGCTGTTGACATCCCCCTGACACGCATTCCATATTAATGCTGCTTCTGCTGCTGACCAGAGCTGGTACTCCCCTCCTCCTACTGCAATCCATGCAAGCTGTCAACTAAATAATGTCATTTTTTTACTAAGTGCCTTCACTATCTGACACTCAAAAGTTTAAACATTTCTCCTAAGTTCAGTCCAGTCAGTTGTGTTTTTTCTATTTCCTCTGAATACAGAAGACCTATTTTGGAAATTCAGCTTCAAATGTGAGTGTGTCCAACTACTGAAGCTGCTGGTTATAAAAGTTCAAAAACCCCAAACCAATTATAAGCCATCATTCAAGAATCAATACTTATCACTTGGATGATTCTTGTCAAGTGCTGGCATAATAGGATCTATATAGAAATAATACGTGGTGGACATGTCAAATAAAATCAAAGCTACCTGCATACAAACAAAGAGAGCTGAGCTGTCAGCAGATCCTCTTCTGCTTTTTATTCTTTTCAGAAAAATCTGTGCATAGCAAATAACTCACTGTTCTGAAAATTTACTCCCATTCCCAAGATCTGTTAAACCTCACCCAGAGATGGGTTAAGACCTAAGAGAACAATTTAGACCAGAGACATTTATCTCCTATTATAACTGACATTGGCAGAATTCCAGTGTAAATGTCTTCTGCTCTCAATCTGGGTGTTTACAGCACGAAAAGGCTGCTGCCACAGAGGCACCAGCAGAAGTTTGAGCACTTTCCTAAGAAACCTGCATCAGCAGTGAAATCACATCACACCAAAGATGGAAACCACTAAATGGATTAAAATGCACTGCAGGCAATGTAGCTACAGAAATACAGAAAGAAATGAGCTGTGTAGTGATGATGTCATTATCTTCAGCAGGACACTGGGATCTGGGGTACTGAGCTCCTCAAGAGACTTCCCTCCCTTTCAGTGGGATTTTCCAAAAGTGAAGCTCTGGGAAGCAAAGAACGGTTCACAAAGTTCAGTATTTGATGACTTTGTAAGAAAGCAGTGTGTTATGTGATATGAAAGACAAGAGTTTTACAAAAGTGGAAACCTTTGTTAGAATGTGTTTCCTGGCCAGGCCAATGTTGTTAATCTCTTCTTTAATATAAATTGAGAAGAAATTGATAAAGGTGAGTCAAACACTTGGAAGAAGAGAAGAGAAGAGAAGAGAAGAGAAGAGAAGAGAAGAGAAGAGAAGAGAAGAGAAGAGAAGAGAAGAGAAGAGAAGAGAAG
>PYHW01010658.1:2242783-2261829 GCA_013186435.1 Turdus rufiventris | reverse complement strand
CCAGTGACCAGCTGAGGGCTAAGCAGCATTTGGACTCAATGTTATGTATTCAAAGCCTGTGTTTGATCTGTGGAACTGATCTAAACACAAAAGCTTTAAATGAGAGAGACAGTTTCATTTCTCTCTCATTTCCCCTTATCACCAATACATATCACCTACACAGATCTTTGGCACAAATATTGCTGCAAGCTGAGAAGGATTTTTCTTACCTATATTGTTTAGTGAGGATATTATGGCTCCTCTGCAGGTAAAGTAATATAATATCAAATAATGTTTTTATAATATTTCTTTGGATGTGCTTCTAGATTTTCCTGACTGCCTAAGTTGTTGCCCTATTGATATTTGCTCTTTTGCTGTTGGCACCACCATTTCCAGAGCCTGCCAAAACAGGAGGAAGGTGTGTGGTCACACCTCTGCCCTGGAGCCAGCTCCTGGGACACACCTGGTGCATCCCTGGGCTTGCCATGAGGCAGGAGATGCTCTTGCAGCATCTCCCTTTCCTGTCAGGGGCAGGGTTGGCACCACACCAGTGTGAGTTTAGTGCTGGGAGCTGAGGTTTCCTCCTTGAAACATCCTACAGGCTTTTGCCTGGGGCAGGGTGTGTGACTGCAGGCACAGGGCAGGTTTGCTCACATGAGTGCGAGAAGGAAAAACAAGGAGCACGTCATCCCAGCATCCCACAGGACAAACTTCATCCAGCTGAAGTGAGTGCCTTAGTGGCAAAATGGCCCTAAATTAGATTTAGGGTTCACTGGTTTTCTTTCATGCATTATTTGTATCTTGGTGCTGGTATCTACCTTTCTCCTGAGAAATGTTTAGTAGGAAATATTAGTTAGCACATTTATCAATTAACTGTAGAAGTTATTGGATAGCTTCCCCCTCTTAAGCTGACAATTTCTAGTAAGAATGTATATGATCAGCTAAAATTTGTGATTGTATAAATCAAACAGAAAATATCTGGGTTCTCATTAGAAAGACTCTTTCTTACCACTGATAAGTTGTTTGGTTACTGTTAAGCTTTTTACCTTTATTATTTCTACAAAATTCCAGCAAAATATCAAAGCTTAAGGAGAAATGGTTGCTTGTTCCATGATCAATGGTCACAGTTGGTTAAGATACCCAGTAAGTTTCTTTTTCAAATCAGTAGCACACTGTGAGCAGTGATTTTTATTCTTCAATCAAATATAGCTGTTCAAGAGTGGTTTAGAATTTTATTCAAGTGCTGGTTTTCACCAGGCACTGGCTTTGAGTGCTTGACTTTGTACAGGCAGTAACAGGATGTTCTACTCATATGAGTCTGTGCAAATAATCACTATTTTTAGGTTTTCTGAAAGTTTTGGAGGCCTGTTTTCCCTTCTTTAGTATTTACTGAAGGTGTAGATTTTCTAAAGCAATTCAGAATTGGTTTCATTCAAGGAGCATGTTCTGGCAAAAAAAAAATATTTCTTATTTAAAGCCCAGCTCTTTTCATGGAACACCTGGCACACCTGGCTCAGAGAGCAGGTTTGCAATTCCTGAAACAATGCAAGTGCCCTCTGCCCTGACAAAGTCCCAGCAGAGCAAACACTGGTGGTGGCTTTGCCATAGGAAGCCAACAGCACACTTCCCACCGTGGCACAGTCTCAGGGCAGAGCTGATGAGATGCTGTAGGTCAGAAGCACAATATGTGAGATTTGTAAGAAACTGTGCACAAACTATCCAGCATTTGACACAGGGCTCTTTGTGAGGAGGATGCAGGGCAGGGAGAGAGTGAAGGCTCTGCCTAAATCTGTCCAGTGAAGAGAGTGGGTAAAAGGCTGCTCTTTATGACTAACAGGTTTATCCAACTGCGCTGGGATGGGTGCCCAGAGCCCTGGGGCTGCCCCATCCCTGGAAGTGCTCCAGGCCAGGTTGGATGGGGCTCTGAGCAACCTGATCCAGAGGAAGGTGCCCATGGCAGGGGCTTGGAGGAGATGGGGTCTGAGTTCCCTTCCAACCCAAACCTTTCTGTGATTCTCTGATTGACTCCACAATTTTTTTTCAAACTTTCACCAAGCCCTGGGCGCCAGGCTGTGAGCCCAGCTGTGCCAGCCCCTCAACCACCAGAGCCAATCAATGCCTCTGCTCTCTGTCCCCTTCTTTTTTTCATCAGCCTGAAAAAGTTTGTCGTTTTAGCCTTGTCCTCATTCATACCAACTTGAAAAAACATTAAAATTTTTAAGCTATTTTCATCATCACCATCACTTTGACATCATCCTGACTGCAGCTTTGAACTCCTTTGCCCGAGAGGGAGACAGAGCAGCTGGGAGCACAATGTGTTCATGCCGGAGACACACACAAAGAAGCAAGCAGAGCAATAAATAACATTTGTAACTACATATTTACAGTTCAGTTCCTGTGTGAGCTTTTCAGGTTTTGGCAGGAGATTGAAGTGAGCAGTTCTGCAGGTCACTCTGCCCCTCTGCCCTCCCCGTGCTCCAGCAGGGGCTGGGGAGTGCAGGGACCACACGCCCTGTCCTGTTCTTTTGTAATTCCACGCATATTCAATGGTTCACTGGTTCAGAACCTCAAGGAACATATTCTTGCCATAAATCCTGCCCAGTCCTCACTGCCAGTGAAGAACAGAGCCAGAGTGCCAGCCAGGACAGAGCCAGCAAGGGGTGCTCACATGGGGCCGTGCAAGGTTGGACTCAGTGGATTTGCAGCACTGTAATTGATAATTAGGCTCTAATAATCCACAGCTGCTCACCTGGTCAATGTAACCTTTATCGTGCTGTTGCACAGAACCAACAATCTGTTGTTTTATTCTAGAGTAATCTTGTTAATGGGTGTAAATAATTTCCTGAGAGCCCTACAATCTGGAACCACAGGGACTGGAGTTCGTTTGGGCATTCTCCATCAGTGGCAGCCTTTCCTTTCCCTCCTTCAAGTGGTGATTCAGACTTTTCCAGAAATCAGAAATTCTTGTAATAAGCACTTTTAGCTGCAAGTAGCCCTGGTGAGACATGCTGGACTCTGCTTCAGAATTGCTTGGAGGGTTTTGAAAGAGCCCAAGAAAATTATATGCTTGGCCACAGTAACAAGAAAAAATAAGAGTGAAGACAGGCTGTAATATTCTTTGGTGTTGCATACATGCAGAGGTAATTGTGATGGAGGGTGCTATGTCATGGCTGAGGAAAAACTGCATATTCACTGTTTTCACATGGCAAGAGCATGAACAGCCCAGGGCCAAGGGACAGAATCCCTGAATTGGCTGTTACAGGTGGTGCCTCTTTCTTTTAGGATTATTTATGTTGTATAATGCTCTTGTTCAGCAAAACCTCCCAGTCTGGGCTCTCTAACATCTGTAGAACAGACCAGGGAACTCAGCTGCACATTAGACATCTGTGGTAGCACAACTGCCAACTAATTAGTGCTGCTATTTCAGGAGGAGCAGGGTTTGTAAGAGGCAGGGTTTGTTGAGATTGCCCAGGGAAGGACAATCTGCATATCTGAGTAAATGTCAGCTGGATGTGGGCCAGACTGTCCCCTGAGAAAGCTCAGCCATGGCTTCTGGAGGTTCAGCAATCCCAGGCAGGGACAGCACTCCAGAATTGTGCATCTCCACATTGTGGGGGATGCTCTGGGCAATGCTGTCCTTCCAGAGTATTATAAGGACTTGTTTAACTCCCACCCTCTGCTTTGTGTCCCTTTCCACCTTGCTGTGGCCCTGTTTGTCCAAGGAAAAGGAAGAATAATGTCTACAACTGCAAAATTTAAGAACAATGCTTGAACAGAATTACACTGAGCTTTAGAACTGGCTTCCAAAATGCTTCTTTTCTTCCTGCCTTCAACCACCAGAAAGTTCCCAGGTGTAGGAAGCCTATTGGAAGAGTTAAAATCTCCTTTATTCAGTATGATAGCACTGCTCTATGTTTAATTTGTGGATGTTTATGGAAAATCTCACGGCTCATGTCCCTGCTGTAATGTGGGAGCCAAATTGGATGGCATTTCTTTTCATGTAAATAACTGAATATTATTTCAATGTACTTGCAGCAGAAGCAAATTGCTATCTTCAAAGGCCCTCTGTCAAGTCTATGAATTGCTTGTCCGTACTGAAAGTAGAATTCTCCCCCACAGTGCCCATCCTAGGATTTTTTGACAGACCCAGCCCTACTTTACTCTGCAGTGGGAAAAGGCATAAGGACATTCACCTTCTGCTTTCATACCCTGAAAAATCTGATAATGCCCACCAGCAGCAGTATCCATACCTGCAGGGTTTATTTTTTTTTTTTATGTCTGTACTGCTATTAGTGCTTTCTTTAATTGAAAAACTCAAAATCATAGCAATTATTTCAGCTAGGAGAATCTGTGCACTGTATTCTTATCATATTTTAATGCAGTGGTGATGTGAAAGCTCAATTTATTTCATTCACAAGGATGGGACAAACAATGAACATTGAGCTCTGCACTTTAGGGAGTTTTCCATTATTGAAGGTCTCTGATTGTATAAAAGTATTAATACAAGACCAAAGCTCAGAATAATTATTTTGGTTTGTCTATATCATGACCACTGTTATTAAAAGGGCCATTGTTGACCCTTCCATTATTTGATGGACCTGCTTTAGCCAATACTGCCCATTTAAATGCACAACACTCTCAAATCTTTGAAAACTAAAATCCTTTGAAAGTACTCCTCTGAAATGCATGATCCATTGTTGAAGAATTTGGCCATTAAATAATGTCCTGGCAAATACATTTGAGATGCACAGTCCCACAAAAAAGGAAGCTGTGAACAAGGTGTGCTGATAGAATACGCACACTGTCTTCAGAGCTACCTAGCTTTTTACTCTAGGTTAGATTTGTAATGATGTGAAAAAAATATATATTGTGATTTTTTTTGGTTGAATTCTAAGTTTTATCTGCTCAAAAAATGTATTTGCTTCCCAGCCAGGAAGTTCTTTATTTCCTGGAAACTTGAAAATACTTGGAGCAACCAGGCATTTCTACAGGCTGTTTAGAGTCCTAATGAAGAAATGGGCTGATGAAGAAAGCTCTGATCAGCTCCATTTCTACTCCTAAACCCATGGAAAGCAAAAGTATTATTATTTTCAGGCTCTCTGGGACTCATCCAGTGCTCCTGAGGCAAAACTCCCAGAAAAGCTGATGACAAATTTTTCCAGTAAAA
This sequence comes from Turdus rufiventris, assembly GCA_013186435.1. Lineage (NCBI taxonomy): Eukaryota > Metazoa > Chordata > Aves > Passeriformes > Turdidae > Turdus > Turdus rufiventris. The sequence goes on along the minus strand of PYHW01010658.1, from coordinate 2,256,683 downwards.
AAGCCATTGGCTTGACTATGTCTCATTTACAATCATTGTCTCACGAGGATGGGAACAGATGAGCATTTCAAAGTTCAGCACACTCAGGGAAACCTTCCCTTGACATATCTTTGGCAGCCTCTGGAGCCCAGAGGGGTTTTATTAGGAACAATTAAGGCAGAATGAGAACAGGGCAATCGGGGCAATCATGGGAAGGAATTCTTCCAGGGATTTCAGAAACAAAGTCTGCTGTGTCAGATGAAAAAAAAAAATTTGAAATGTGGACAAATATGGCCATGTGGCCCACAATAAATAATTCAAAGCCTACCAAGAAACTACAGGTTGGGTTTGTGTAGTGTGTGAACTTGTCTAAGACTAACTCAAAACCCTCAGAAATGTGAATATTCCTTGTGTTTTCCAGAATAGGCTACCAGATTCCGCTGTTTGCTGGCTTCTGCATCATGTTTGTTTCAACAATCAGTAAGTGTCCACATCTTATTTGGTCTGGTCCAGGCACAACTTTTAAATAAATGGTCCATGATAATTATCACTAAGAATTATTCTTGTTGCTGTATGGGGATTAATTTCCAAGGTGAATTTAAGGGAGTCAGCTCCATGTTGGTGGTGGTGCTGATGGGATTGAACAAGTGCTCTCTTGGGAACGTGCTCTAGGGAATCACAACTCTCCATCCCACCTCAGTGGCTCTCCTAGCTGAATCTTTCAGGTTTCTCTGACCTGGAGCAGTGCTCAGTTTTAAATAGCCACGAGAGAGCTGCCGTGCAGGGCCCTGAACAAGCAGATATCAGGGGGTTTATCACAAAGATTGTGAGGCTGCAGTGGCTCATGAGTAGATTATGAGTCAACAGGATCACAGCGTTGCTAAACATCACTGTGGGGTGTGCAAACAGGAGCACAGCCTGCAAGTCAGCTGAGATAATTTGCCTGCTCTAATGGCATTGATAAGGCTTCAGCTGCTGCTCTGTGTTTGGTTTTGGCCTGACATTTAAAGCTGTGGCCCAGGCAGGAAGAGTGCAGAGAACATCAAGGCTCATTGGAAGCCAGTGAGGATCGGTGAAAGAACTGTTTTTCCTCAGAAGGCAGATGTAAGATGTATTAGAGCCTATGACAAAAAAACAAAACAAAACAANAAAAAAAAAAAAAAAAAAAAAAAAAAAAAAAAAAGGAAGGGGACAAACAGTTTTCCATGTCCACTGTACATAAAAGAAAGAATAATGAGAGGTTTCCCAGAGGAGATGTGGCTGCCCCATCTCTGGAACTGGACAGGGCTTGGAGCAGCCTGGGATAGTGGAAGGAGTCTCTGGCCACAGCAGGGGGTTGAGCAAGGTGATCTTTAAAGTCTTTTCTAACCCAAAACATTCTGTGATTCTATGATCAGGGGGACTGAAGTACTGGAGAAGATGACTTGGTCTTAGAGCCACTGATAGCTCTGTGTTTTAGGAACATTAGATAAATTCTGGTTGGGCTGTAGGTTAGAGTAGTGAGCCTAATTCATGGCAGAGAACTGCTGAAATACTTTTTTTCCTTTTGTTTTTATTGATTTTTATGTATCCACACAGCAGGGATTTTTGTAAAATGTGGTGAAAAGCCCCAAGAGGCGCAATCCCACAGGCCAGGTGGGAGGAGTGCACGTGGATCCCATATTTAGTTAGTGTACAACACATTCCTGCGGCTTTAACCTGCCCACCAAAATTCCTTGTGTGTCCAACAGCTGGGAGCTGAAAAACAAGCTTTGTAAACTCCCTGTAGATTTGATGACACAGACAATGACACGGGCTCTGCTAGACAGATATGGGTGGGTTTCTGGGACACTCCTATTTCCCAGGGCTGGGGAATTCAGCCAGGCTGAGTGCAGCATCCAGGAGCTCTGTCCCAAAAGCAGGGAGTGGCTGAGGGGAAAGCCTGGGGTTAAATCTCTCGGGAAAAGAAAGAGTGGCACATCCTCAGTGCAGTTTCTCTGCTCTTGGGAGGACAAGGAACTTGCTGAAGGTTTTGAATGGGGGGTTCTGGCTTCCCTGCACCTCCGGCCAGCTGTGCTGCAAACATCTGGAACAGGGCTGGCAGCAGCAGGGGAAACCTCTCCCCAGCCAGGAAACATTGGTGAATGTGTGTTACATCCTGCCTTCCCCAAGCACCTGGAGCTCCAGACTGGGCAGCCTTAAATGAAACAGCATGGAGAGGTGAGGCTGGAAAAAAAAAGTCTTATTGCTCCTCCTGTGTGCAGCTGAACCAGAGCAGATGTAATCAAATCCTGAGTAATTAGTTAAAACTCTTGGGCTCTTGCATTCTGCTGTACCTGGAGGCTTAGACACCTGAGAGCAATTCAACACTGACACATCTAAATGCAATAAGAGAAAATAATGCAGTTAGCATTGAAAGTGGCAAGTCACTGTAAACACTTGACTAAATTGTAGAAAGTTTTGGTGATAGTTTCAAGAAATTTAACTTTTTAACCTAGTTAGAGTTAACTTAATTTTAAAAATTACCTTAGATTTTTTTTTTTGTTTTGTTTTGGTTTTTTTCTGCAGTGTTTGCCTTCTCTGGAAGCTATGCACTACTATTTATTGCCAGGTCCCTTCAAGGAGTGGGTTCCTCATGTTCTTCTGTGGCAGGTAAGAGAAGAGATGATAGAGGAAAATGCAGATCACTCTTAGTCATTTTTTACAACTGAATTTTGTCAGCACACTCAGTAATTAATACAAACATATTCAATTGAATAAATTTCATATTTGGTTGGGTTTTTTCCCTGTCTCTTTCATATAAAGTAGCTCAAAAGCAAATGTCTTTTAAGACTTCTTTGGTATTTGGGTTGCAGTAAGGTAGAGCACTAAATGAACTGCACTCTCCCTGGGATTTCTGCACCTGTGTCTTCAACATTTTAAATTCATTTTTAGCCATTTTAAAGGTCACTGGGAACTTATGTTGGTACTTATTACAGTTAGAACAGCAGCTCTGTCTGCTACAGAAAATTCTCTTATGAAATGTTGTTTTCAAGGGCTTACCATGCTGGCTGCCAGTTTGGGCTCAGTATATCTGTTCCACATTTCCAAAAACAGTGTCTCATTTTTAAATGAGTAGGTAAAATGGAGCACGGGTTTTCAGCTCAAATTATTGGAGCATTCTTGAGGCTGAGGCTGGAGAAAATATGTTTTGTTCATGCTGAATATTTTAATCTTGGAAGAATTTCCTGCAATGGCAGGAACTGACATTGGTTAAGGTTGCAAGTCAAGCTTTCCCAAGGGAATTCGTGCCAGAATCAAAATTATTGTCCAGCTGTAACTCAGTTCCTGTGCAAGGGGGCACCTTGTGCTATGGGCTCTTAGGTGAGCACAAGACTTTATTTTGTTTTAGCCAATGTACACAAAAGAGCAGAAAAGGCCAAGAGAACATCTATTCCACCCCTTCCTGAAGGCAGGATCAACTTCATACCTGTCATTCCTCATGCACACTTGACAGGCAGGACCTCAGAAGCCCCCAGAGCTGCCCCCAGCATCCAGCTCAGTGCTTAAGCACCTTTAGGGTCAGGAAGGTTTTTTCCTGATGTCTCATCTAAAGGTTTTACTGCCATGTGAACTTATTTCTGCTTCCCATCCTTCAGAGAAAACAAAGAGCAGTTTCTTTATCTTCCTGGCTCTCTTTCATATTGCAAGGCTGTTATCACCTCTCCCATCAGTTTTAATGGGAAGTCCTGCAGTTGTCCCTCAGGGATGTTGTTCTGAGCCCTTGCTCACCCTCATTGCCATTCTCTGCCATCCCCAGATTTCTCCCTGTGCTGTACAGAGCCAGACCCAGCTCTGGGAAGAAGCTCTGACTCCTTACAGGGAGTCTCATTGTGTATCTCCCAGGCAAAGGAAGTTTTGTGTTCCATTGCTGCCAGTCATTTACTCCCTGCATTTGTGTGTGCAATCATTCCTATCTATTTGTACAACTTTGTGTTATTGTCTTTGCATTGCCCCCTGCTTCTTTTAATTTTTTTTCCAGAATATTCCCCCAAATCCCACATTCATTGTGAATTCTAATGCAGTTCTCTAACAGCTCTCCAGCTGTTCATGCAAACAATTTGATGTCATCCATTCTTTTCAATAAACATGGAAATCCACACAGGACCTCTTCTCTTTTGGTGCCCATGATGGATGGTATTTACTGAATGAGCAACCATGCAATGTATTGTTTTCCTTCTCTGTGTATCTGCAGACCTTATTTACTGAGTCCTATGTAAATCTTGGTTTGAAAACAGAATTATTAATTTCTATAAGGACTCTTCTGCAGCATTTACGTCTACAGTGTCTGAGTGCTCCACCAAAAGAAAAGCAAATTAGGCTTCAGATTTCCTTTTGTGAAATGAAGGTTCATAATCAAGTGCAGAAATAAGGCATGTGAATATAAAGGTCAAAAGGATCCTTTAATTTTTTGATGCTGAACTTGAAATACTCATTTACAAAGCAATCAGCTCTGCATAATACCTCATGCCCAGAGCACTGTCCCCAGTGGGAGCTGAATGGTCACCAGACCTTTGTGCACTCCAAGTATAAATAAATGATGGTGAACACTTATCAAAAGCTTTGTTTCAGCTCTTGGAAAGCTCTGTGACAAAGAGATGAATAAAGAATCTAAAAAAAAAGGGCATCACTAAATTACCTGACTAATACTGCACAATAGAACATGGACTTGGGGACCATGGACGTTGCCAAAACCATTTTTACTTGGGAGTTAATTCTGTGGGGAGGATCTATATAAATATATATACTCACACACACAAAAGTACTTGGTCATTTCTGTACAATGTTTAGTAGATGTGGCAAATGATAACTATGAACTGTAGCACACAGATGCCTAATTCTGTGTTGTGCTTTTTTCTTTTATTTTTATTTATTTTTTATTGTAGGGATGGGTTTGCTTGCCACTGTTTATACGGACGATGAAGAGAGAGGCAACGCAATGGGAATTGCACTTGGAGGCCTGGCTATGGGAGTATTAGGTCAGTGAGCTGGAGGCTCTGCTGGCAAAAGAAACCATCCCCCAGCCACCCCAAAGCATGTCCCTGGGAGCTGTGACAGCAGCAGAAGGGGCTCATTGGGTGCAGCCTCCAGACTGGATTCGTGGTGCTTGTGAAGAACAGCTTTTCCCACAGCTCACATTCCCTATGTGGATACACGTTCAAGCAGTAATCTCTGAGATGTTTGGGTTCTGTTTACATTGCAGAGTGTTCTGGGGAATGAGGGATATGGTTATTGCCATGGTCAGTGATCTTTGTGGGGATTTCCAGGCTGGATTTTTGGTTGCTGTGTGCCAGTAGCACAATGCCCAGACGCTCTCAGGGGGTTTGTTCAGAGTCAGAATCCTCACAGCTGTGTCCTTTCCTTTCCTTGGCAGTGGGCCCCCCCTTTGGGAGTGTCATGTATGAGTTTGTGGGGAAGAGCTCTCCTTTCCTGGTGCTGGCAGCCCTGGCTCTGTTTGATGGAGGTCAGTACATTCTGAGTCAGCACCACCCTGAAGCTCCCTCCCTGCTCTGCCATCCTGCAGGAGTGTAACGGCACTGATTTCTTTCCACAGCTGTTCAGTTACTTGTTCTGCAGCCCTCCAGAACACAGGCAGAAGTGAGTATTAAGGTAAAACACTGCAGGAATGGGTGTCCCTTCACCTTTCCTAATCCCAAGCTTTTGTTTTGCAGAGCCAGAAGGGAACACCTTTGCTGACACTTTTGAAGGACCCGTATATCATTATTGCAGCAGGTACCAGACCTTTTCTCCGTTTTTTCCTTCTTTAAACAAGCCATTAATGGCATTCCTGGCCTCTTGGCATGCCTTGGGCTGAGCTGCTTTAACAGCATTGTTATTTGCTGGTTTACATAAAGAGTGAAGAATGTGTTGGTAATAGAGGATGAATGTACCAGTAGAAGTACAATAGGCAGAAAATTTGAAATAAATGTGTATTTCCAAATCAGAGGCCACTAATGACTTGCAGGTGCCTGCTGAGGCAATGAGATGTGGCCAGGAAACTTCCTGTGAGGCAACTTGGGCCAGGGCTTTCAGAGTGAGGCATTGCCAGCACATCCCAGGCAGGCGCAGGGAATAACGCTGACCTCTGTTTCTGTTTGAAGAGGGACTGAGTTTGGTCTCTTGAGCATGAATTGCATTTCAGAAGAGGTTTGAGTGGAATGGTGAATGGTGTTTGGTATTAAATGTATCATTTGTCTAATGAGCCTTTCTGTCCCAAGAGAAGTTTGCCTTTTTTGCATTGCACATGGTTGTAGGTTTATTCTGAAGCTTGTAATTAAGCCTGGCCCTTTCTAATGTTGATAAAATACCTGGAAACAGATAATTATTTTCACAGTTCTGTTTCTTCATCCTAACTTGCTTGTCCAACAGAGCAATTCTTCCAGGTATTTCTGTAAGTTTTCTGTTTCTTGCTGTTTTAGGGAATTATCATAACCTTAACTCTGTGACTTGGTTGAGCTGTGATTTAAGTTACACAAACTCTTTTTCTTGAGAAATTCTTGGAGTATAAAAAAACCACTGAATAAAAGTATTTGAGGGAAAAGTACAGCAAAGACAGTCCTTGTCATGAGAGATCAGATTTGTCATTCAGCTGATTCAGTAATTTCTCTTACAGCAGTTAAAGCATATAAAGTATGAGAAAGTCCCTCCCATGGATTATCAGTGGGATAAGGGGACATTAAGGGGACATTAAGGGGATATTTAGGGGAGCACCTGGAGTCTCTGTCTCCCAGGACTGAGGCTGCCCTGTGCTTTGCAGTGTAGCTGATGCTGATGGTCTCTAACCTCAGCCTCTTCTCTTGCTTTATTTCCCTTGCAGACCAAATTTGGTTTTGTCAGAGCTGAATGCCAAATGCCCTGGCTTGTGTCAGAAGTGATGCTGCACAGTCTGTGCCATCAGCACCCACTGACTAGGCAGAAGAAATGTCACTGACATGTTCTGTCACAGCTGTCCCTGCTCAGGGAGTGGAATCAGTGTCATTGTTGAAGCCAAACCTCAGTGACAGGGATTACAGGAAATCAGTGCTGCTGCCTGACAAAGCAGCGTGGACAGACAAGTTGGTTTAAATTTTCACGTTTAAAACCCAGAGCTGAGACAGATGTCATCATGAGCACACAAGTCCTTGGGAGTGTGGGACAGTTTTCACTGGGTTTTCTCAGGAAAATGCCAGTGATGTCTGTGGCACTCAGCCAAAGGCTGAAGGGGTTCTTGGCTGTGGAGATGGGATTCAGCTGCAAGGCTGCAATTCCACACCTTCTGGCCAACACAGGACATTTAACCTAATTCAAGGCAGAAAAGATGGAGGATTCATGCCCTTGACACATGGCACTTTAAAGAAAGGTCAGCTCCATGTAAGACTGATGGAAAAAAAAATTATTTTGTGGAAGCTTTGTTGGGATAGCAGGCTCTTGGACTTTGCCCTGAGATCGCAGAGTACCAGCTCAGGCTCTCACTTTTCACTTGGGCCACATTCTGTGGATCTGAAGTGCCTTTATCACCGTATCCCTGAGCACTTTGAGAAGCTCTGGTGATGCTTCCTGGCCTAAGGAGAATTAGATGCCACAACCATGTGCAAGCACACTTGTTTCCCTTTCCTTTGTGAGGTTTGTTTGCAGTAGAATAAATCCTTTGCTATTTAAGCTGTCTCGGTTAGAATGGTCCTGCTTTCTCTGACTGCACTTTGTGCAGCCTGAAATGTTTTTTTTCCAGCATCAAGGATGTTTGAGCATGGCTGATTTTGGCTTGGAAGAGCCCCAAGGTGTTTAGCTGGGGCTCCTCACAGACACACTCTGGGAGCTTGCACCCAAGTGGAAAGGTTGGCTTTTCTCTTTAGGGCAAAGCAGTGTTGAGCTGCTGCTCCTTGCCTGGGGAAGGGAGTGAGCCAGCTAGCCAGCAAGTTCATTTTAGGAATTGTGGATACACAGTCTAATGTATTCTGACGGGTTTGAGCAAAGAATTACATCAGTGCTCATTTGGTTTTGTACCTTATGATGAGGAACTCCTTCTGAGAGAAATAACGTTTCTCTGACTTCTGAAAAAAAATAAAAAGGTAAAATTTGTATGGTAAATGGCTGGAAGAGTCTAGAATATTTTCCTGAAATTCAGAGATTGTAAATATTAGGAGGAAGGACGTGAACAAGTTTGAGGTTGTCAGTTCCAGCTGTGACTTCCACAAGCCATTTTGTAAGGGATTTAACAGAGGGGACAGGTCCTGTTGCCCTGCATTAAGCTTTGAGTGCTTGAGGGTCTTTTGAGTAAGTGTGAAAAGCATCTTGAATCCAAGAAATACCGTGGGGTTTCATAATCCCTGCACTAAAGCTGAAGTGCACCACGGAGGAGGGATGAACACGACACAAATCCACTGAGCTTGGCTCTGCAGGCAGTGGGTTAGGGCAGAGCTGAGCTGGCAGGCAAGACTGAATCAGCCCTTCCACCACTTGCTGTCCTTTGTGTCTGGGTCATTAAAGCTCCAGGAATTCACAAGATTTGAAATTCATAGGGCTGTGTAAGCTCAAAGCCAAAGCCATGTTTGCTGCACAGCCTGGCTGACTGCAGGATCTCAAGAGAAAATTCTCTTCTGTAGGGAGCAGACATCCCTGTGGTTGTACCTTGGTATTTTTAGGATCAAGACCTCCACATACTGCCATGTGAGGTAGGCATGATCCCTCAGATGAAGAGGCAGAGGGTCAGAGCCTGAGCCTCTTACACAACAGGGCTCTGGTATTGCCCCAGGGGACCAGGTAAAGACCAAGTGATTGTAGGTTTAGCTAATCATTTGTACAACAGACCTCATGAACTTTCCAAATGTCATCAAGCTCACTGCAAACTTTCACATTATGAAGCAGCTTAACCTTTATTGTGGAATTTCTAGCAAAATAGAAACATATAAAAAGTTAGTGTTCAGTGATTTTCACACTGTGTTCTATTTAATGTTAATCACCACCTGGCACATGACAAATGCAATATTTTATGAAAAAACATCCATTCTTTGCATGGTGTTTTGTTTGCAGTCAAAAAGAAATAATCACTACTAATTTTTCCCCTCCCCTTCTTTCCTTAAGGATCAATCTGTTTTGCAAACATGGCTATTGCTATGCTTGAACCAGCTTTACCCATCTGGATGATGGAGACCATGTGCTCAAAAAAATGGCAGCTTGGTAAAGTACAGTATATTATTACCTGCATCTCTGTATTTTGTCTATTGAATGTCTGAATTCTGGTCCTGTTAAAGATTCTTTGCTTCAGGGGGGTAATTTTATTGCATTTTTATTTTGCAATCTGTAAAATGTCAGCGTTAAACCTGCACAAACACTGGTATGTAAGAAAAATCCAGTGGGGTGATGTTATTGCAATAAGGCTCCTGTGATGGGCTACACTCACATTTAAAGGAAAAAAGTTGCAGGCAGCCTCAGGACTGGGCTGATCCAGCCCCATTGGGAATCCCAGCACTGCTTTGGCAGTGAATGCTGCCCAGGGCAGCTGCAGGGTGCCTGCTGAGCTACAGAGCTCATTGGTTTGGTTTTTCCCAGTAGGGATCCCCTGCTCAGTTCCTGGTTTGAGCTGCCCCAGGCAGGCACAGAGATCTGCAGCAGGTGCACTGTGCTTGGGGCAGAGCACGGTCAGGGCAGCACTCCCTCCTTCCAGACTGTGACATGTGGAGGAAAGATGGACTTCTGCTTCAAATGTGGCCACAAGTGCACCAGGAGCACTTTCCCTTGGAAGTGATCTATCTGGCATCCTTTAGTGGTTATTTAATCATCCCTTTCAGCAGCAAGCAGCGGGGAGCTCCACCTTGCACCTCCTTGTGACTTTAGCAGGGACTCAGCTTTGGGAAGCCAAGTCCTGGGACAGTTACTTTCTCTTTGAGGTGAACAAGAGCAGGAAAAAACCACCAGAAAGGGAATTAAATTCTAGTGAGTGACAAACCACGTGTGAGAGGTGGATGTGAATCTTGTCAAGTAGGAGATGCCCAGCCTTCATCTATTAATTTAGTGATGTGTTCATGAAGTTATTTTTTAATATCAGGGTATAATTTGAAAGAAAAAGAAAAATCCTACATGAAAATGATGTTCAGCTGAGAACCCTGCTCTGTGTTAATGTAGGGGTCCCTGCACCCTATAGAAAGCACAAACCTTATTTTTAATTAATACAATTGAGGTCTGAGTGGCTACAGATGCAATTCTCAATGTTCTGCTGAGCCTGACAATAACTTCTAGCCTGTAATACAGCAGAACGAACATGCAAATTTAGGTATTTTGAACCTCAAAAAGGAAAAATAAATATTGCCTATCTACCTCCCTCACCAGTTTACTATTGCTAGTGCAATAGAAATGAGTTTTTCAAATCTCTTCATTGAACAGAGGTTACTAGAAGGAAAAGATCCATTTTAAATTAAGACTAATTTAACCCTTTAATGATACAAGTAATTTACTCCATTTCACTTAGATTTGGTAGCATTAATGAAAAATTTTAAGCCTCTTAAACTGTAAATTGAACTGCAGGGTTTTAGGCAAATTATTATCTTATGCAATTGGAAATCCAGCTGTTTGAAGCATGATCTGAAGAAGGCATAGAGAACCTTGATTTCACCAATGAATATTTCTGTGCATAAACTTATTTAGGAAATGATGGTTCTGCCTCAGTATACCACAGCTCACAGACAACCTGTGCAAGTTTTGTTTAACAAGCCTTTCCAGTATTATTTCTCTTTTACAGCTGTTCAGGTCTGCTCTCTGTGACCCTTTGGTATAACCAGATAGCTCCAAGCAGTACTGAAGGAGCTGTGGTTACACAGCTAAAATTAAATCTTTCCCCAGCACCACCACTGTGACCCACAAGGTTTTTAATCACAGGATATTGCTGTGCTAAAAATTACCTCCTGTTTTTTTTTTCTTATGAATATATCAGAGAGATGGGAAGGAAGATGGATAGGCAGGAAATGAGAAAACCTGTGCTGCCCTGGTGAAAGATGAGGAGCACATACACGTGGAGGTTGGATTGTGTACCCTGATGTCATGGCTGCTTTCTGAATCTCTGGTCCTGTCTGGGACTTGCAATGAAAGGATGAATCCTCCAGTACAGACTGTAATAACTGGCTTTTAAACCAGAGATGTCAGCAAACAGCAGCATCTACTCCAGACACAGCCACTGCTGTGACAACCTCAGGGATGGGAAAACACTCCTGGTGCCAACAATGTGCTTTTCCAAGGGGAGGTGGGAAATGAGAGGGATAGAATTTACTCAGGTGTCATCTGTAAGCTATGACAGATTGTAAAATTTTATTTTATTTAAACCAACATGTGATTTTTTTAAAAAATTACAAATATGTTGGCTAAACCATTTCAATACAATTTTTAAAGGTGTTTACTCTTACATTATTGGTACCTGCTTGACTTCAGTCTGTGCTTGACCAAGGCACCACAGAGTTGCCTGGAACAGGAAGCTTCATGGCATTCCCAGGCTTAGAGGATGATTGGCACTTGGAAAAGCCCCAGCAGCCCTGCAAGGGGATTCACCCACCCTGAGCACCCTGGGCTGGCTGCATGTGCTGAGCAGATGCTCCACGAGCCTTGCAACTGCAGGGAGCTGCTCTCCTTGTCCTGTCCCAAAACTTATTGTAGTCAGATATAAACTTCTTGCTCTTTGTTGTTCTGTCCCCTCTCCCAGACCAGTTCTTGTATCTAATGCTGAAAAACTCCTTTCAAAAGCATCATGTTGCTCCTGCATTTCACAGATGATGTCCTTAGATTTCATGGGCAGGCTGCAACAAACCGGATATTTGATTCTTTGGGCTCTATTAGATGTGTCCAGATCAAAATTGCAGTGTCTGGGATTTATTAGTTTCTTCTAACACTTCACTAAAATCCTTGCTGATAAAACATCTCATTCATATTTTTCAGGTGTCGCTTTTCTGCCAGCTAGCATCTCTTATCTCATTGGGACGAATCTTTTTGGGATACTTGCACACAAAATTGGGAGGTATGCTTAATTTAAAAATACTAATCGCCTTCCAGTCTCTTCATTTGGTTCCCAGGGCAGTTTATTCACAGTAGAAATTATAAAAGCTTGTTCTATAGGAGCAAAATTGTTTTTTTTTTGTAACAAACACATCGCTACTTTTGCTGTTTAACTCAGTGCTTCAGACAGTGCTTCGAACATTTAGGATCAGCTCTAATATCTCATTATCACCCGTCTCTGAGTGATGTTCCTTCTTTGACAGGTGGCTTTGTGCTTTGCTCGGGATGCTAATCGTGGGAATAAGTATTTTATGTGTAAGTAGACAATCATGCATCCTTTAAATCATGTGAATGTTTGTGTGCTCATCTTCAAACATGCACTTTTCCCATGAGAGTTTTATGACACATTATTAAACAATGCATGGTTAATAGGTTCCAGATCAGAGCCTTGAGTGCTTTCCAATTTCAGTGCTTCAATTATTTTTAGAAATGATGACTCTGAGAGGAGCATGCTCCTCTGTTGAGCTGTCACTCAGCAGTTTATAATTGTAAGTGTGTCAGTGGTTTAATGGCACAGTTGTCTGAAATGACAGCTCAGAACAAGGATCAAACTCTCACATCTGTGGGCCATAAGTACTTGGAGAATTTATCTCAGAAAAAAGAACTTAACCTCATTATCATGTGCTGCATGACGTAATTAACTGCCTGAAACTTCCTTTATAGGTACCCTTTGCTAAAAACATTTATGGGCTCATAGCGCCAACTTTCGGAGTTGGATTTGCCATAGGTAAGAAAATTTGCAACGAGTTTTTATGATCTGTTATTTCTGTAAAAATGATTTGATGTGAAATTACACAGAAAATCAGTTTTGTTGCCTGAGCTGTGGCCCAAACTGGCAGACAGAGCAAGGATTAAGGAGCAGTGCTCAGGGAGTTTCAACCAGGCTGCTTTAGACAAGCTGGACCCCCAAGCTTGTCCAGAATTGCTCCCTTGACCTAAACAGATCTTTCAGCCTGCCCATGAATGTAGAAATGAACAGAAATGAACAGTGCAATGCCCCAAACCCACAGTCTTTCCTGTAGTGGAAAAGGATTTATATAGACATTTCCACAGGAAAAAAAGGCTTAAATTTTTGTACATAAGGAGGAATTCCCAAGCTCACACACGTGTACTCTTTGAGTAAGGTGTGTGGATTTCCTTGCACTGGCCACGCAGGGAGGCTGCAGTGGGGACCCTGCCCTGCTTTGCAGAGCTCAGCAAATGTTCTGGGGCATGTCCACACAAGGATGTGCACTGAGCAAAGAAACTACAGGCACAAATTCAGATCCAAGTATCTCAGCAGGTTTGTGAGCTGTCTGTGCTGTTTCTTGCCAGAAATGAGGGTATCAAAGGGCATGATATAAACACAAATAATTTTATTGGCTGGGGGCTTTTAGGCCTTCAGTCAGGGCAAGCTCACACCAGACAACTTTCCTAATTACTTGGCAGGTAATGTGTGGTGGGAGCTTTGCACAGACAGCTGGTGAGAAGTGTGGATACACCCTAAACTCACATCTCACCTGCCCTCTGGCAGGTGCCACCTGTACACATGTGCCCCCAGACACAGCAAAGAACGTAAAATCCAAGCTAACACATATTTTTACAAAAATGTTTTGAATAAGCATCCTTTTAGCCGCTTTTACATCCCTTCTTAGCACAAAGCACACACAGAGATGTTAAAAGAAGGGGAAGAAAAGGCAGTATTCTCCTGGAATTGTTTTGCAGGGATGGTGGACTCCTCCATGATGCCAATCATGGGCTACCTGGTGGATCTGCGCCACGTCTCAGTCTATGGCAGCGTGTATGCAATAGCTGACGTTGCCTTCTGCATGGGCTTTGCCATAGGTGAGTCCAGCCTTCCCCTGCCTGGAAAGCACAGCTAAGAAAAGGGGAGTCTGCTACAGTGTGA
>PYHW01010658.1:2182400-2236824 GCA_013186435.1 Turdus rufiventris | reverse complement strand
AATGACCTCAAAAACTAAAGGAGTTACTCTACCATCTCAAAGTCCACTCCCACAAAGGCATTTTTTTTCTACTACCAGCAATACCAGTGATAATGATACAAGTACCTAGCACAGTACCTAAAATAAAGATGATATTTTATACAAAATTTCTATACACAGAAGATGAAACAAAGACATGTCTCCAGGAAATAAATAAGAGTGATGGCCTTAGCCAGGCGATGCTAAGATCCACAGTTTACATATAGCACAAGACCAGACAGTTCTTTGCAAAAGCAGCTGGCTGAATTTCTTCCTCATCTCTACTGGACTCACAAATTGACTCAAATAAAACATGTTATATACACTATAGGACATTTTGTTGACAAAGGTGAGCCTTCTGCTCAGACTCTTTTTGTCTGAGAAGCTGAATGCAACTTACCACTCTATGATTACTCAAAAGTGTTGAGAGAACGTTACTTTGTATTTTGCACCTTAAGTTTTCCAAAATGATAATCTGCAGCAAAATATTAATTTCTTTATATTACTTACACCATCATTACATGCTTTTTTCAGAAGGCAATGAAACCTCCAACTCCTGTGAAGAACAACTTTCCTTTATCAGGCTATCAGATAATACAACATCACAAACATATGATTTTGTTCTGGAAGGCAATGAGCCTCTTACCTTGAAAATATTCCCAATTAAATTATGATGAGATCCCAGTTTATACTTTGATATCTAACAATAATCCAAAGGTCTAAGGAGGATTTTTTTTTTAGCATAGCATTACTATATTTTGTGTTAAATACAAACTACAAAAATTCTTGTATTTAACAAGAACGTGGAAAACAAATGATATGCAATGGTAACTTCAGTAAGTATTAATAACAGACAAAATGAAAGACCTTTTGCTTGCTTTCATGATATGTTTGGCAAAAAAATACACAACTACCTAGAAGACAATAAAACTGTGATCAACACTTAAAAGCCTGGCCCCTCAGTGACTTCTGTGTCAGTCATCAGCTTAGGCATGCAACAAGCTTGTAACGTTTTCATCATACAATGGAAACTAAACCTTTTGAAAAGCCTGCCTGTTTCCCATTGAAAACACTAGCTAAAAAAAAAAAAATACAGAGAGGGGAAGTGGGGGCAAATAATACATTAAGAAAACCACACACATTGATGTGAAATGGTAACATTACATAATTAGAAAAAATAAAAATAAGTTATTAAAAATAAATTTCCAATATAAACCCCAAAGTGTAGTTTTGACCAGCTAGTTTAACAAAATGATGGTACTGTAGCTGGAGAAAAACCACCATTAGCAATTAACTGTGGAGAAGCAGGACACGCACATTATACCAGTGTTTTAATTTAATTTCTGTGTGTTTGGAGTTAAGTGCAAAGTATTCTTTCAGTCCATTCCTTCAAAGACTAAATATGTAAATATCAGTCTGCTGATTGAGGTGGATCAACTGGTTCTTCTGATATGATATTCAATGTTGGAGCCTCTGTCAGGCTGCCATCTTCGCTATCCACTTCTTCTGCTATACTGGGTTCCTCAAACTCTTTAGTCACTTTTTTGGATTGCCTCTCTAAGAACATGTTCTCCAGGGACTCTATATCCTCAATGCCTGCCCTGTAGTGGATCATCAGCAGCGTGAGGGCCTGCAGTCTCTCACCTGACTTGGCCAGTGCAGCAGAAATCAGGGCTTTTTTCCTCGTGTCGGTTGTCTCTTTTTCTTCTTTAACCAGCGAATTATTGTTTTCCAGCTCTTGGTCTATTTCATTCTGCAGCTTATCCAACATAAACTCCAGTTTCTGGAAGCGCTCCTCTGTGGGTAAACTCCTGTAGAGATCCCGGCCGATTTCTTTAACGGCGATGAAGACGCTGTCGTCGAGGCCGCCCTCCTTGCGGACCAGCTTGATGCCGGAGCCGCCGGCGCGCTTGGAGGGGCTGCTGGGCCCGCTGAGCTCGGTGTCGCTGCTCTCGTTGTCAGACGTGTTCGGGGTGTGCTTGGGAGAGGGCTCGGCCACGTCCGGGCCTGGCTCGGCCAGGCGCGCTTTGGGCACTTGCCGCAGGTTCAGCAGGCGCGTGCTCGTGTTGATGATGTGCCTGGTCAGACCTGTAGTTCTGTTGGCAGATTTGGCCTCGACATCAACCCGAGAGGCTGCGGCCACAGGAGCCTCCTGCCCCTCCGCTCTGCTGCTGCCCACAGTCCGATCGAGACGCTTTTCAGCTCCTACACAAAAGGGCATCTCAGTCAAACACTTTTCTTGACATTTTTTATGGCAAACGTAAGCACAGAGCATGCACTGCGAAGCTGCTTTAGTCCATACTTTCTTTTTGCAGTAATCACACCAAGTTGGATTCTGAAACTGAGTATCTTGGAAGTTATGCCTGTTGTCTGTGAGAACTTGTCCTGAGAAAGGATCCTCTTTCTGAAGGGCACGAGCTTCTTCTTCTAAGTGACTCTCCCTCTCTTTCTCCAGATATATGCTTAAATCATCCATTTCACCTTCTTTTAAATATTTGAATTGTAAAGTCACATCACCATAACAAAATTTTTCATTGAAACCTTTATGGGTTGTCAAACTCCGCAACGCTGTTCTGGTGACTGCTGCTTTAGGTGTAGGAGCATCCAGTTGGAATTTTCTAACAAACTCCATCGAGGATGTAGCTAGACAATCTAAAGCAATTTCTTCAAGTTTTATGCTTGCATATCCTAAGCAGATAAAACCACCTGCTTTGAAAGGGTCTCTGCACCACAGTGCAACATTAAGGTACTTATGGTATTTTTCTACTTCAAATAAACAGGAGGATGTTCTCGTCATTGGCCATCGGCCCTGACGGATTTTGTAAGGAATTTCTGGTGACTCCCACGTTCGATGATCATCACTATCTTTGCAACTACGTGCATTTTCTGCAAGTCCATCTTTTAATGTATCTTGCTTTGGTGCTGTTACTACTTTTGATACTGCTGGCTCTTCTATCTGATCACTAATTTTAACTACCTTCTCTGTAGATTTTTCTCCATTATTTGCAGGTAGAGGTGACCTCTCTGATTTATCAGAACAAACACTTCCAGTTTCTGACACATTTTGGCTATCAGCAGACAGAACAGGCTTTATTTGTGGCCTAGGTGGCACAGGAGGCTTAGTGCTAGATCCTTGTGACTGTTTACCCAATGGCTGTGATACATCTGAAATCTCAATCTTAGGTGTTACCACTTTTGCCCCATCTTTTGGTTGTGTTTTTGATGCTGCCTGGTGACCTCCTAAATGCAGTTTTCGATTCAGGATGGGCGATATAGTTCCAAGAGGTTTAGCAGCAGCAAGAATCACTACCGACCGTTTGGGACTCGGAGTTGTTGGCAGATCTTCCTTTTGGTCAGGTGAATCACAAGCCAAGTCTTCAAACTCTGAATCAAAATCTCTGCTATCAGTATCAGCTGATAAACTAGTCTGGTCATCTTCTGATGGTGCCAAGAAAGCTGTGTCCTCCAATTGTCCAAATCCATCCTGCAGTGCTGAGCCATGCTGATTATACCCAACAGGCCTCTCATAAAAGACTAAAACTCTGTCCCCGGCTTGTCTAATAAGCTTCAACACTTGGACAGTTGATGTGATTTTAACACCTATAAAAAAAAAAAGACAAATATTATTAAGTTCTAATTATGATAATAATCTAAGTGACCAAAAATAGTCAACAAACACATTGTTGCTCAGTAACAAAGGAAGTCAATTATGACAGAAGAGCTTAATTGAAATGTAACAGATGGATTCGCTCCATTTTAGTCATACAAATATGGAGCTGGAAAAAATAATTACATAAATASTCCAGTTTGCTGCTCATAATAATACTGTAATCTTACATAGTAATGTTGATTTGATATGGAAACAGTTTTAACCTTGCTCTTACTGTAACTTTCAACTTTTCATCAATAGACATTTGGCAAAGGACTCAGAAAAGATAGGTATCTTTAAACACAGTTATAATTGTAACAGAAGCAGGCTAAAATGAAAATAGTTCCAGTACGTTAACAAAATATGGGCATAATACTACATCATCAGTATGGCTGGAGGGAGCTGAACCATCTTCCTGAGCAGAATTTTCAGAGCCATTTGATCTATCTCCAAATTACATGCAAGCCAAAATATCTTAATGAGCACACAGTCCAAACAGAGTCATGCAGGGGGTCATGTAAAAATGACTCTTCCTTTGTTCTAAAGCAACCATCAGTTATCTCTTCAAAGGAACTGAAAAGCCTTTTAAACTACTGGAGAATTGCAATGGGGATTTATTTAGGCAAAAGAACTCATTGTAGATTTTAAGCTCTGGTCTGTAAAATCTCTGTAAAAGGTTAAACTTCCTGCTAGCCCACATTAATGTTTTGGCTGGGGCTTTTATTGTTTTGTTTTGTTGTTTGTTTGCTCTGTTTTTAATGCTGTTGCCAAATGTTTATTCAAGCTTCTTCTTCCTTTTACCTAAGAAGGAGTAAATAAGTATTCAAGAAAATATTCCAGTAAACAAAGACCTTAAGTGACCATAAATACATAAGTGTTAGTTTTTGAGTGCCAACCACAACTATAATTATTAAGAAAGGGAGATTAGCTCAACTGCATACGACAAGATGACCCTTATAGCGAAAGCTGACATATCACTCACTGCCAATTGCCAGCAGTCTGTCCCCTCTCTGCAGATCAGCAGCTGCAGCAGGAGAGTTTGGAGTCACAGTTTCGATGACAACGTGCCCTGCATCCTCCTCCTTGGACTGCACGAGGCGCAGCGTGAGCCCAACGCTTTGCAGATTCCCTTTCACAAGTTCTGCCTGCACAGAAAGAAGTCAAAAGTATCTCAGTAAAGCTGACAGCAAGGATTTATGGCTACAAACAATAATTTAACTAAAAATCAAAATGACACAAGGTTAAAGTTAAAAACAAATTATTATTTAGAAAATGCATAAGGACATCTATTGACTTAGTTTCATAGATTAACTGTCTGCCAACAAAGTTTACACCTTTGGAGATATTCCCAAGAAGTCCAGTCCTAAATAAAACATTACTATTAAACACAACCTCATTATCCATTTTATTAGGAGCACTGTACCATCAGTCTAGGTATCACTTTGAATGTAGCCCATTTGTGTTATAAAACTAACACTAGGAGCTGCTCTCCAGTAGTCTGTGCAAAAGGGTGTTTGGAGTGACAAAACTCTTATGTTTTAACATATTGCTCAAGTAGATTAGAACAAATCTCAATTAACAACAGCCTAAAAAGCTTCTTCAAAGATGCTAACTCTTTCCTCATACTTATCTTGCAAAATAAATACAATTTAATTTTAAACTCAAATAACCTCAATTACCTTTCAAAAGAAACAAAAACAACAACAACAACAAAAATAAAACAAAACAAAACAAAACCCAAAAAAAAAACCCCCCAAAAAAACCCAAAAAAAAAAGGACAACCGAGGTGCAATCTCTGTAGTTGAATTTCATATGACAGACTTAGGTAGCGATCAATTATTTATAGACCTTTGGCAGCTTTTTTCCTAATAAAAGCAGTCCTAATGAATTTAACAATATGTTTTCCCCTAAAGCACATTCCTGTTAGACTATTTCAAATGACTGTTCACCATCATTCCATCAATATATTCTATGTGAAAGGACAACTCATATGTTTCAGCTTCAAGGGTAGAAGTTTAATTTGCTTTTTTGATTCCCAAGAAGAGAGAGGCAGACAGTGCAGAAACCTCCACAGGAAATTTTGTATTTGGTTTCAATTTACTGAGTTCAGGTAGACAGCCTTCTCCTCCGGCTTCTGCATTTACTTTGTTGCTATTCAATCGTGGATGTTTGAACTGTCTGGAGTTGAGCCTCCTCTTTGGAGGATGTGTTCGTTTACTCAGTTTGTGCAATGGCTTTCCACAGATGGAAGTGGAGTACTTAGCTCATTCCATGGCTCTCTCCTTGGTGCATGACTGTCACTCCTTTCCCATAATCTGCATCTAGTTTTATTTTAATTGCAGTTCAACTCTTTATAGAAATATAAATGCTCTGCTGCTCGGCAGTTTGCTACAGAACAGCACCAAGTTTGAAGAAGCAGACTTGCATTAACTTTCCAAGCTTTGTCATTATTTCCTGCATTTCCCACAGGCACCTACTCTTTTTTCTAAAAACTTCTATTGTTAATATCCAGTACTGTATGTAAGAATAACAAGACCAATATAAGCTTAATTGCAGTTCCAAGACTTAAAGGTTATTCCAGAATGGAACAAGTAAATAGTTGCCTACAGAAACAACACTGATGGAGTTTTTGGGTTGGTTTTTGTTCATTTGTTTGTTTAAATGTCATCCTCATTTACACCAAAACTACAGCTACATAATTAAATTTTAAAAAATCTAAATAATAAACTACTAAGTGTTAAGAAACAAAGAAGTATTAGAAATGTCTGTGGAAGAAAACAAACTTTTTTTCTTAAATGAATTGCTCTTCTGCTTTATCCCTTTATTTATATGCAATATAGCTTTAAGCTAGCAATTCACAAATGTTGCAATGTGCTGTAAGGAAACAACATGAACAATTACTGCAATTTCAAACAACACTAATTGAATATTTTAACTGTCAAAAACACAAATGACATGAATTTGCTTTGGCAGCACGCAAAGCTGCAACAATAACAACATCCAAAGATCACAATAATATAACTGCACATTCTTATCAAACAATGAGGAAACCATTATTTCTGAGCTTTGCTCAGAGTCCAAGTACTCAAATCTCAGTTTTCCTATGATGGTTCCTTTGTAAGTCTTGCTCTAAGTGATTAAGCTCAAAAAAAAATTTCCAAATCATTGTGTTTGAATAGAAGAGGAACTATCATAATGAAGATGAGGAAGTAAACTCGCATTTAAGGAATGCTGACAAACATGAAAATTACAAAGGACTGAAAAACAAATTATAACCACTTTGCCCCCTAATTTCTCTTAGTGCACTGAAGTAGAAAGCTGTTTAGTGAGAGAATTCCAGGAAAGAAATGGATGCTTAGAACAGTGGAAAAAAAAACCAACAAAAAGCTCAAGATGGTTTTCCTTTTAACACCCTGTTATTCCGGCCATTTAATTATACTCCTTTAGGAAGTCACCTATTTTGACTGTATATAGTTTCTTCTGAAATCTTACATTAGTTGTGTATCTCAAAGCCCAGAACTGGAGTTTGTAAGACAAGATCTTTTAGAGTCATGGCCTGTCCAGGGTGGGCATTCTGTTAGCTTTGCATGGCAGCAGAAACACTGCAGTGAGTTTGTTACATGACACAACTTTTGTCCACTCAGTGTCTGAGCAGAGCAAAAAAACTCCCAAGTACTGCAGGAAGGTGGGCACCACAACCCTGCCAGGAAAACCTACCCCTTTCTTACACAGTTGGTATTTTCTCATCCATTCAAAGAATGGCCCCAAGTGATAAGATTTCTCCAGAAAGTCACAAGTCTTGTCTGAAAGAGTGTGAGGAGGAACAGCTGGGGTTGCAACATCTGACTTTTTGAAGAAAGGCAGCAATGATCTCTAACCACTGCTGGTACTTGCAATCTTGGCAAAGCATGATGAGCAGGTATGGAGAAAGGGGATAATTAGACAGTAAAAAGGGAAAAAAGTTACCAAAAGCTCTTTTTTTAAGTATTTGTCGGTACTGACTCTGATGCTTTTGAGTTTCCTTTGAATCCAAGGACTCCTTTGAGCACAACTACATAGTGGATGACTTAACAGTGAAAATATTCTGTAGTGCAAAGACTGGAAACTCCCGAGGTGATCCCCAGCTCTTCACCCTTCCCTCCTCCTCCAGGGAGAGACCACATGAAAGAAATGAGGGACAGCTGGGACCCAAGATATGTAGGTATCTCTGAACATTTGGCTCCCATGCAGGGAAGGACACAGCCTGCAGATTACAACATGCATGACTCACTGATGGCAAGGAGACTTCCAATATCCCAGCAGAATCTGATGGAAAGCTGTTTTTGGGAGAAGAGCGCCTTTGAACATAACAAGCAAAGTTCATCTCAACTTTTTATTAACTTTGGCACAGTCACAAGCTTTCTCATGAAGTAAAGTGGTTTTATTTATCAACCCAAACCAGATGAACAGTTTCCTGGATTATTCCTTCTGGCAACTGCAAGAAACACCATGCTATCTCAGGCTAAGATGAATGCAGGTGAAGAGCATTTGGAGCTCTCAAACACCCCCCACCCCAACAAGTTCACTCACAAACCCAAACACCTTTGTATACCCAGCACAGCAACTTTATGCCTTTCAGTCTCCTCCTCAAATTATGACTTGATAATAAATGTGAAAAGTCAAAGACCTATTGGAACATGGAACACGAGGAGGATGAAAATCAGCTAAATGACACAGAGTTTAGAGAAAATTGCTGTTAATGAAAGGACATTTATTATCAAGAAACCTTGCTGCAAGGGAGAAAAACTAACAGCTGCACTCAGAAGAAAGGGAAATTTTAACCAATTAGCTATATCATATTAAAGCAAGTTTATTTTAATTTGGTCTAATTAATAGCTCTGTTTTACTAGTTCCTGCAAACCTTAGTAGTTATTTAAATAAGAAGTAAGACAAAGCAGGTATTAGTACTTCATTGTCAGTGACAGCATACATTCAGTGCATTTTACATTGAAATATTTAGAGCTAAACTGTATCACAATGCTTAGAAAATGTAGCTAGTTTTTTTTAAAAGCAAGCAATCCCCAGACTATTTATTAAATACTTGTTGAGATTAGGATGTAACAAAATAGGAATTACTATTCTGGAGGAATAAAAAAAAAAAACCAAAAAAGAGAAGTAATTTCCTTAGTATTTTATTATTTAAAAAAACCAAACGAAAACAAAAAACCAAAAAACAAACCCCAAAAGCCAACAATCAAATGAGGGCATAAGCTGTCCATTAACTTTAAAATTAAGAGAATATTTTGATGTGGAGCTGAGAACACTTGACTTTTACAGGCCAAAGTCCATAAGCATTGATTCCACAGCACAGGCTTTAGTTCGTTTATATGCACCAGTGTATGAGGCACTGCAGAGCACAACCCCAGTGCTACTTTCCGTTCAATATTGGATGTCTGCTCTGGAAACACAATGCAGGAGAAAATTATCTTGTGTCTCACAGCCTTTCCTTGCCTCAGCCTTGTTGTTCTGTGAGCCCAGCAGCTGAATGGCAGTGAAAATCAATTTTTCAAACCTTTTCAAACATACCAGTACGGAACTCCACAGTGATTAATTAGAAGTTTACGGCCTGCTAGTATCATTTAAATGATACAAATATTTACATGAGTGTCAAAACACAACGCAGTTTTAATCTTCAAATGTTTCATGAAATGATCAGTCTGAAATAATTTATAAATGGGATGATAAATAAACATCCCTTTTACAGGCATCAGACAAATGTGATGCCATCTCATTTACTATTTATTCCAAAACTGTATATATGAAGTTAGATTTGTTTGATTCAGAGGTAAGAATGCCATCAGTAACGCTGTAGTCTCATAAGGAGAATCTAAGTTAAAATTAGATACAGCAGTTCCATTCAGAATTTTAAGACAAAACATAATAAATAATGTCCCTTAATAAATACAGAGATTACAACATCTAGGAAAGTGTGTGTGACAATCTCTTACCAGCAGTATGAACATCGTTCAGCTAAACTTCAAAAACTATTAGGTGCATAGAAAAATAGAAAATCACAAAATTAAGCCATAGCAGGATAATTAGAGCATAAGACTTTTGCTTTTAAACCAAAGTGCTTATTTTTGGAAACTAAAAAGGAAATTATTGTTTTTGCAAGCTTAATTTTACACTGTAAAATAATTTCTAATGGTCTAAACTTGTTTAACTATTTGTAAGCATTAACATCATGAATCTTTACAAAAATTTAGTAAGCATGTCGTATTCTTTTCAATAAATGCTAAGAAAAGCTTGATCACCCAAGCACAAATAAGAAATCTCATTTTACTGACTTTAGATCAACAAGAAGAACACTGTTTTTTCCAAACTGTTCACATTTCCTATCAGGGGTATGTAACACACTCTATGTAGCAGAAACTGAACCCATGGCAGTGCTGTACGACAAATAAAAAATTTTTTTTTGCCAAACCATTGAATTTGCCAGAGGGGATCTTAGGTATTCTTGCAAGGTATAGTCTAACGTGTTTTGAGGAAAAAGAAACGAAAATATCTGTGAATATGTCTGCAAAGTATTGAATTCTCCCACACAACCCCGCACACGGAGAGGAGAGGAAGGAATATTTCATGTCAAACCCCCCAAAACATTAAAGTCCAAAAACTGGGAAGCAGTTTCTTCTCTTCAGAAGACTCAGTTATTTGTATTATTGAAAAAAGGTTTTTGGCAAACACCCTTAAAACATTGACTTTGCTATTATTGCTTTTTTCAACCCTATTACTGAATACAGTTATTTATATGTGTCCTGCACAGCAAAGAGACTGAGATTATTTACAGGGGAGAGAGGCAGTGAAAGGAAACGGGTGTCACCAAACTGATTTGCCTCTTAGAAACACTGGACACAAAGGAAATCAAATAATTTTCTTCTAATGTTCTGGAAGAATTTCAATCTATGCTTTAGAAAAGGAATAGATGTGTTTCTTCTCCTTGTGACACAGCCCTGAAGCCAAAAAAGAGAGCTTGTGCCAGCGTAGCACAAGTCTCTTCCAAACCTCTTCTCCAGCTCTCCTGTCCACAGGGCACGAAAAACCCCAGACGTGCTCTGATGTAAACTTAGACTAAAGAATCCATGATGACAGAAACACTTTCATTTCCAGGCATAGAGAAAACTCCCAATTACAGAAAGACGAACCTTTCCTGAGCGTTCAACAGCTAACACTGCTCTTGGGATGCTGAAATAGCTCAGTAGTCAATAAAGTACGCCCTAATTATCAGTTATAAATTGTGTTCCCAGTTATGTCTTACACATGCACAGGTGCAATGATGCAGATGTGTGCATGTGCCTCCATCTCCAGATTTAACCTGTGTATTTCCTTTAGTGGGTTCAGAAATGTTGAAACACACTGACAGAAGGTTTAAATAAAATAAAAAGCTGTAGTAATATTTACAGAATAACTAGACTATGCAGTATGACAATCAATGAAAAGGAAGGAAATAATCTCTGCAATCAAATTAAATCTACACAGAAAATTGACTTAGATTATTTTCCTCTCCACTAGAAAGAGGCATTAATTACAAACCACTCATTAAAAAAAGACTGATGGCAGTGTAATGTAAAAGAAAATACACTGGCTAGTTACAGCTAGAAGCAATATGCCATTCTAGAAAACATGTTTACAAATTTGGAAATTAATCTACTGATTTGTGAAATATTTTTTTCCAAATAATTAATAAAAGACTGCTTGAATAAAAATATGTTTTAATTTTTTCCATAATTTAATCTAAATCCTAAAATTGTTACTGTTTCACAATTTGTATCAATAACTAACATACTCTTCCTTGCTATGTGATCCTTTCTCCATACCAAAGACAAACACATCTTTAGCATCATTCAAGTGGAAATTTTAATGTATTTTTCCACCATTCCCAGGTTCACATTGATTCAGTTAATTTCAACAAATATTTTGATTTGTCCCCCCTAATTTTTTTAATATTTTGACAAAACATATCAGACAAATACGTTGAATGAATATGTATTTCTCCTAGATATACAGAATGGTAGGTGAAGGGGGAGGTGTGTGATATTTTTTTCCAAAATAATTAGATTTATTAATACATTTAAACATTTAAATATATGTATGTGTGAATAGAACTTTCAATAAGAAATCAAAAGGAAATTATCTGCTGCTTATTAAAAAATCTTGTTGAACAGCAATCCCAATTATTGTTTCTGCAAAATTCCTTTTACAGTAATAACTGAGCAACTGCCCTTTTTGCCTGAAAGAAGAAATTTGATGATCCTATTAAAAATTTACCATGCAAAACCAAAATAAGTTTGGAAAAGCTACTGAAATGGACTTCTACCGTAAGGAGATATCACCATTAAAAAGAAAATTTCAACCACATTTTCTTCATTTCTCTTTCTGTTCTGTGCCACTTATTTGAGAGTTGAACCATTCCTTATTTCTACTCAATGTTCACTGCAGTGTTTGTAGAGGGTTTCTGGACCAGGCTGATCCTTCAAATTTTAGACAGTTTTAATTAATTGGTTTATGCTTAACCTGCAATTTTCAGCAGTAAAACAAAGGAATCAGCCAACACTCGAAATCATCTTCAGACTAATTATTATTCACACAATTTTTCTAGCATAAGTATCAGAAAATACATTAAAAAAAAAAGTTCTCGAGCCTCTTTCCTTTAATTCAATATTGCAAATTTTGCAATTTCTGCATTTTTGACATACATTTGCATTCCATATCTTATCAGCTGGAGCAGCTTTATAGGACTGGCCACACTTTGGTGTCTCATTGAGTGCCACTGAATGAATAGCCACCACCTGTTTTGTGGAATACCACAAAAACCACATTTTTGATGACTATAAACAGTGAAAAAAGGGAAGTGAGATGTAATACCTTTTGCTGTTAATCTTTGCAGCCTTGTGAATTGTGGTCTGTGCATGGGGAGACACAACCATCTCAGAAGAACACTGTGTTTTTCCCGTTTGGTTTGTTTTACTTTTAGGAAGAAGTGTACTTATGGACAATGGCTTTGATATTTTCTTACTAGTTATCCTAAAGAGCAAACCAGTGGGACTCATTTTCTGTTCTACATGGTAAGTTGTAAAACCCAAAAAATACAAGTTACAAAATATGACCCTAATTTCGTTCAGAAATGAGTTACACATTGGACCAAGATCATATTTAAAATAGCAATTCATTAAGGCCACAATATGGCAAATGTTATGCACATGTCTAACTTCACCATCATAAACTATTTGTCTGAAAATAAATGTGACAATTCCTTATAGGAAAATTAAACATCTGCATGTCTGCCTGATGAGCACTGAAAACTTCTAACATCAGCAAAATCCAGAACAGGCTTGTTGCTGAATAGAATGTGGAGCTGTATCTTATTTTCACAAATCCTTCAGACACATTGCAGGTACTCTTGGGCTAAGATACTCCTAAAAAATTGCACCTCCCAATTGCATGGTGAAGCAGGTTACACGACATGCAAAAAGCAAACTGTTTAGCAATTACCATGAATTGCTGGGGCATTCTTACAGCAATTACAGGCCTTGAATGGAGGAGTTAAAGACAAACAAGGCAGCAGAAAACCTGCATTTAACTTTGAAGTGTCAAAAGCAGGTAAAATAAAGGCCTTCAGTTTTAGGTGGAGCTCCTCTTTGCAGAGCAATTTAGCACAAACAGCAACACAGCTCTTCTTTAAGTGCTCTTACTCAGTGACATCCTTTTAGTCTTCATTAAACCCAACTCTGATGTTTTCCTTTGGCACTGAAGAAATAGAAAAGATCATTTTTTTTTCTCCTGATGTTATATCACTATATAAGTCTTTGATTGGAAAAAGGCTTCCTCTGATATTGCTTAAGCATAACTGGATCATCATATAAATATTTTGTACAAAACTCAGGTAGCCTGATAAGAAATACTGAAATAAGGTTACTAAGTTCATGAATAGTACCATGTGTGACATCAAACCAATGAAAACTTTACCTTGTTATGAATCACTGCATTCCAAATTACAAAGGAGATGGATGAGAACCTGTGAGTTAATGCACTGTGAATATGTGCACGAGAGAGGTCAACCCAGGGGTTTGCTCATCTCTGAGATGGAAGCAAAAAACCTGAAAATATTTAAGTGTATGCATTAGAAGTAAACCTTCTAAAACAGTAATTACTTATCTGTACCTTGGAAGTATCTCATCAATGGTGATAAGACAGCTACTATTAATCTTCCTGCAATAAACTCAAAATATTGGACTATCAGGTAAAGTTCTTTATAATGGAAATAATAGAGAAAGCGGAGAGTTTTCTCCACACAGAGAAACTGCTCGGCAATTTTGATTACTAGACCCAGCAGCATTAACTACCTGAATACTGACATGGATATTGCCATCAGAACTGAAAATATGAAAAAGTATTATCCACTGGATTGCAATAATATGCATCACATATGCTAGTCTCCATGGAAATAAAATATACAATATAATTTATAAGCACTAAAATGTAATAACTCTTAGATTTCAATAATGAACTTAAAAGTCACATTTTAAAGGGCTTAGAAGTTACTTTTCTGACCGAAAAGCTACATTCTAACAAAGTATTAAGACAGCAGACAATACAAATTACAATCTTATCAATAACTCAGCCAAAGCAACAGGGACCTGACACACACCTCGAACCTCCATAATCACACAATCTGAAATATCATAGAACTTAAGAGAGCATTTTGTTACTTCTGCACTGCAGAAACACTATTTTCTTAGCAACTGGTACATTTCTCATCAACATTAATGGCTAGATGGCTATTAAAGCACAAGCCTGAATAATATCCTGTGTGACCCATGGAGTGTTCAGACTCCCACATTCCCACTGAACTAGCTAAGCCCAAAGGAACTAAAGCAGATGTAGTAAAATGATCCGTGATCTTAACAGCTCTTCAGAGATTAAATAGAAGACCCATCTGTATCAAAATGAAGTTCCTGTTGCATATACAAGCCCCAGCCCCACCCTTTGCCTGGTAAAACCAGACCAACACTTTTCTGAAATTCTATGTTACCACGGCCAGAAGAAATGAGCATTTATATTTAACTTATTTCAAATAATTGCTGCAAGAAGCCAAGGTTTTGTATATAACAATCTTTCTGTACCTCGAGAGGCAGCCAAACCACACTGAGTTGTTTTCAATTAAATTCTGGACAAAACGCTGCAGAGTATAAACACACAACCATACAACCAGTAAAGGTTTCCACGACCATACATCTATTTCTGGTTATTTTGTTGAACACATCACATCAAATCAATTTATTTATGGTTATAGGGCACAAGTCGCTGGCAGGCAGAGAAACAGCAACTCAATGTCAC
This sequence comes from Turdus rufiventris, assembly GCA_013186435.1. NCBI lineage: Eukaryota > Metazoa > Chordata > Aves > Passeriformes > Turdidae > Turdus > Turdus rufiventris. The sequence continues at coordinate 2,221,784 of PYHW01010658.1, read as the reverse complement.
ATCTAATTAGTGGCACCAAGACAACAGCACACCTAGAAACAAGATTTTCATTCTGTTACTGATGACCATCGCTTATAAAAATTGCCACAACTATTAAACTGAAAATATCTTTACATCAACTCAGTCAAATACTGACAATCCGCTTTGCAAAAAAAATCAATACCCAGCTCTACCTCCTCTGCACTTGAAAAATAATCCAGTTTATTTTTTAATACATACAAAGATCAATTCCAAATAGATCCAAAGAAGAATTTGAAAACGGAATGTGAGCTGTAAATTGGAATCCACATACCAGCCAGCTTTGCAACCAAGCTTCTAAAAACGCTTCATGAAAACCCAAACATCTGAATTTTCGTAGAAGGGATCTTCGCAGGGTTCTCTCCAGGCACCCAGCATGACCATAACTGCCTAGTAAAAAATAGGATTTCCTTTCCCTATAGGCAGCTAGCTGAATGACAAGAAAACAATTTGTGCAACTACGTCTTCTCCGGAAATCAGTTTTAGATCTCAAACCACTAACACTAAAGCATGGAAAAGAGCTGAAAAGAAATATTCTTCCAGAAGCAGCTTACTAGGAGTAAACCCAAAAAAAGTTACAAGAGAAGCAGAACACTACCCATAGAGGAAGTAAAAGTTCATTCCTTTTGACCTTTTTTTACCAAGTATCTTCTGGCTCAGGGAAGCAACAGATATCATTTCCTCATCTCCCTTTTGTAAGGTAAGTGAAAGAATGAATAGGAAATTATGTCAAGCTTAAAAACTTCTTTTACTTCAGCACTCACTATAACTTCATACACTCTGGTTTTATGCTCTATTATTTTTAAATTAACAACATATTTTATTGATAGTTGGTGAAATACATATGAAAAATACCCACGGGATTTCATAAAGCAGCCTCTTTCTACTTCCCTTTTTCCCTTCTCTTTTTCTGTGACCAGAAACCCAGCTTGCTTGGGACTGTGACCAATTACCTCTTTCAAAGAATTCAGAAATCACTCATTAAATTGAAAATTGAACAAAGGATTAGTCAATACCGTACAAGGCTTGAGAAATAAATCTAACTTTTAAAAAAGTCATACTGAAGAAGATAGGAATAATTCAGCTTACTTAATAATTTCAATGACCCTTATTATAAAAGAAAAAGGAAATTGCATTCAATAAGTTGATGAAAACTTGTGAAATAATTTGAAGACTTGGTTCAGACCATGGTACTGTACTTTTTTGATCATCACTGTAAGGGCATTGGTGAAACAGCCCAAAAAAGGCTCAAAAATCGTTCATAAATGGCACATTCAATACCAAGCATTCAAAAGTCTGAGGTTTCTCTTTCAAAGTGATAATTTAAAAAGTATTTAATTTGAAAACCTACAGGCTTAAGACATTAGGACTCTATAGAAAAAAAACAATGTGTAATGTGATGAATGGTGAAATACCTCACAGCAAAAAGAAGAGTAAACCCAACAAAATTCCCAATAGCAAAGCTCCAGGATACAAAATTACAAATTTAGTCATCAGCTTGTTCCCAATGTTATAAAGCCACTTCCCTCCCACTAGAGTTCAATATTTTTAATAACCTCCACAACACACTAAGAAAACGTACCAGAAAAATAATAGTTAGTCAGGGTTTAGGGGGAAAAAAAATAAAGGGGTAAAAAGACTGTGTATATAGAGATGGGTAGGAAAAGGAGATTGGAGATGGGAAAAAAAAAATCAGATCTGGACAGGAAAATTGCAGTTTGTAAATCCATGGTTGCACTATGACTGACGGCAAAAGACTTCTAATTTTCCCGTTCCCATGACCTCTGATTAATAAAACTTAATTAATTCACGTCAACTACCAAGAAACCAAAGGATTTAGATTAAAATTGATAATTTTCAATTATTTGTGTCCACTGTTACATTTCGGTAGAGACATGCATGCATATATTACGATACATTAACAAAGGAATTGCCTTTTTCGCTAGAAAAAGGGAAAAAAAAAAGACAACTTGGGAGCTAAGGAAGTAAAACTATGAATTCTTTATTTTTTTACTTAGGATTTATACCAAAATAAAATCATAATAATAAAAGTGTGCTCATCATGCACAGCTTGCCCTTCTTCAAGTCCACTGATATATTCCCATACCATCTGATCCAGAGCATTGCAAAGTAATTAAACCTCAGGTAAATCTACACTATTAAGTCAGACAAACATCAAAATTAGATGACACAGATGCTTTCAGCAGAAACATCCCTGATTTCTTGCCATTTTCATACAAGGACACATTTCTAAGTTGAAACAGTATTTTGCATAGAAAGCAGTCCAAGGTTAAAAATGGGATGCAAGGATCATAATCTGAATATTATAAGAACATCAACTAATGAGTTGTTAATAATTAATAAGAGCTATGGTTTTATTATACAGAGAGTGAAGAATATCAGCTTTTTTTGCAGGCTCTTCTCCACAGCAGCTGTCAGAGCTGTGGCCACAGGGGTAAACCCAGCCCTGATGGGGCTCCTCTGCCACCAGAAATACAGTCTGCTTGGGACCTTGGCCAACTACCTTCTCCAAAGAATTCACAACTCACTCATTTAATTGAAAATTGAACAAAGAATTTGTCAACACCGTACAGTGCCTGAGAAATAAATACAACTAAAAAAACTCGTACAAATAGTGACACAGGGCGAAGGAGGACTAGAGCCAAGCTAGGCCACTTCCTTGATTTAAGTCTCTGCCTGGGTAAAAAACTTTTTTCCAACAGAAGTTCGAACAACTCTATTTTACAAATAACTATGCTTTCTCCAAAAATAATAATATTTAATAAAAAAAAAAAAAAAAGCCCAAACAAACACACAAAAAATCATTGTACTGGTATACAGACACTCAGAAGTATCAAAAAAAGAGCTACATTAATATAAAGATACAAAGATGAGACTTTTCCAATGAGACACTTTCTTTGAAATGGATATCAAAGTTATGCCTCCAGGTTTCAGTGACAGTCACTGAGTTGATGTACCAACCCTAGAGCAGCGTGCCTAAAATACAATTTTCTGAAATTCTTAAATATCAAAAAATTGCACTACTAACAATAACCAGTAAAAAATAAATCTATACACTAGACAAGACCCCTTGCCAGCATTCACATTACAGAGTATTCAAGATAAATGGAAGCAATACCCAAGAAATGGAACTAAAGATATGCTGGGAAAGAGGTGAAGTGATAGAAACTCAAAAAAAGCTTGTCTGTATCTACAGTACACTCCTGCACATTTTCATATCAGCCACACTTTCTCTTACAGAAAACATTGTTTTAAAGTATTTCTGAACAACTGATAGTTACAGGCCGCCTGCTCATTCAGCACTCTCAACTGCAATTCCTTCCTTAATAAATGCTATGTAAAAATGGATGATACCTACAGATTCATAAAAAGATGTACACTTCAAAGTTCATGACTTCAAAAAGACTGTACACTTCATGACTTATTTGCAAAATTTTCACTTTTCAGTAATAACAAATTAATCACTGCTCTCCTGTTCTGAGTTTATGCTGCTGCCTCAAGAGAAATTCCACTTAAAAAATTCAATCTATTCCATTGACAGTAGAAATTTATACTCCTGCACTTTGCATTTGTCAATACATAACACTTAAAGCTTACTCAGTAATCTGCAAAACTGCTAGACATCAGTCATCAGGAAAGCACATAGCAAGAAAAGAGGAGTCTAGCTTTCAAAAGGAAGAAGAATCTCTTTCAGAAACTGGTTGGTAAAGTTACTCCCCAGTAAAACACAAAAGTAAGAAATAAGAAAGAGGGCCAAGTTTCAATGTCAAAGATTTATTTCTGATATAGACAGAAGAGAAGAGAGAGAAAGGAATTTGCTGCACCTCTCCCACACTACTTTGCTGAAAAGGAGGCCCAGGATAAAATCTGTCAAGACCCACACAGAATCTTTCCCTGCACTGTTCTTCCTGCAGCCACAGCAGCATTCCTTGAATATTTTATATTTTAGATTTAAAGTACGTACCTCAGCATTTGAAGAGTTATACACCAGGTTGAGGATTTGGCAAAAATCAAAAAGTAACCCTTTGCTCCACTAAATTACTTCTGAATGTGCAGAAAAGTGTGTATTGTGTCCAGGACACATTTCCAGTGCCTTTATAAGTTACTACTTCCATCTGTTAAAACAAATTCAGAAATAAAACTAATCTCTGTAGAAGTAAATTTTTTTGTCTTAGTGAGAATCAGGTTCTTAATTTTCTGGTAAATCTCATTTATTTTCATTACAATTACTAGGCATGAGGGAACGTTGCTTAATGTCCTGTCATAAAATCTGTTCCTCCTAGCAGTTATTTTTAAAGCTTGGGAATTAATTCTTGGTTACCTCAATCAAATGCAACCAAGACTTTCGGTTCCTCATCCATTTCTGCACATCAGTTGGCAAGGATCTGAATGCCTCTGCTCACAACAGCAGCCAAGAGTTTGCTCCTAGTTATTACAAACATTTTTAGAATACTTCCTATTTCAGATTCTCTTCCAATAGCAAAAGCTTCAACAACTCCAGTGGAAATACAAACATTCATCAAGATTGGCAAAAAACTTGATTAAAAAAATGAATTCTCAAATATTGTTTTGCAAGGAGTAAAAAATCCATCATAGATGTTCCCATGTTTTGGCAAAACACCCATTGTAGCCAAAATGGAGATGTTTTAATATTACTTTCTCTAGCAGGTCTGCACCTCAGATGTAATCTTGATGCAATTTAATTAAGAATTTTTAAGCTAAAACTGTCTCCAGCCTTGACTGCCTGCTACACAAAAGAAGTTTATTCCATCTGAAGCTATCCCTACAGATAAATTAGGCTAGTCTGAAAACTAAATTAGTCTTTTTGTGAATTATTTTTTTTAACTACTTGAAATCAGATAGCTCTGCTGCCCTCCCCTCCCTGTTTAACAGCATAGTCTGTCACGTACTATTTAGAAGAAGTGAAAATACAATTTGAAGAAAAAAAGACTTTTTTATCAACGAGCACTGCCTGGCTGTGCTCAGGAAGAGGATCTGAGCCAGCTTGGCACTGACCTGGGTGGAGCTGGGGCCAGATTACTTCCTTCCATTCTAAATTACTGACTTGACACAGATACTTTGTCCACATACCATTTTAATCTTGTTTTGGACTATATATATATCTACAAAGAAATGCTTGGAATCAAGCCAATTTTTCTGCCAAATGTTTCTGATAGTACAACTACATATTTCCTGGGAGTTTCTCAAACCTGTAAATAATATACATTAATCAGGCACTTTCAAAAATCCGCATTAGCCAAATATTCACGGCTATTCTCCTCCCATGAGCTGACTTTTGTCCTACTTCCTCTGCTCTCTGTTTATGCAGCAGAACTGGTGCAGGTATTTATCACTGCACATGGTCTGCACCAAGCTGACAGTCACTGTTTGCTCTTCCTTACTGCTGCACAGGCATAGCTTTTTAGTTCAGGCCAGCTTTAGTTCACTGTTCTCTCAAGGCAGAACTGCCCATGGTCCCCACCTCCCATGCTTTGATTTGCATTAGAAAGTGCTGCTGGAACACACCAAGTGCATTCCCTGCAGAGGAAGCTGCACCAGTGTGTCAGCAGTGGTGGCCCTAATGCTAATCCTGAGTGAGTATTCCAGGAGGACAGAGCAGAAGCAGAGCCTAGCAAGGCCTCCAGGACTGTGTGGAAGTGCTGCCCCCAGCCCCAAGGCCATACCAGATCTTCCAGGGGCAGCCTAAGCACTCTGCTGTCCACTTTGCTTGCAAAATCCATTTTCCAAACTTTCTCTCATTTATTTATATGTACAGGTCCATCGAGAGAATTTGAGATACACTCTATACTGGAATCCAGAAATATAGCAATTGCCATATTGGTGTGTTTCATAGTCCCCAAGAACAGACCATACAGCTCAAACAGAATTGGACTCCACATTTCACAGAAATACCATGTGAGTGAACAGCAGTTTGTGACTTAAGCAAGTTACTTGTTGTACACTTAAGTCCAACAAAATCCTACTGTAAATGTGCATCTGATTTAAACCAGTGGAAATCACTGGTTTGAAAGGGGGAGATTTACAGATGAACCACATGTTTGTTTGCATTAGAAGTTCTGAACACAGTAATCCTACGCTACATGTAGCTCACATTGTTATGTAAAATGATTGTTTTTAGTTTACAAGCTGCTGTACAGACTATTCCTGATATATTCCCACAGATGTGTGATTTAACTACTGTGGAACCTAGAAACAGATTTCTGCAATTGCTCTTTAAACATCAACTTTGTTATTTCTTGACTCGGCTGATGAACTTCAAGTGAATCAATTCCAGTTTCTCAAGGGTCACTTATTGTATTTGCAAGTATCTACTTTTTTAATGCATGGTCAAATTGTTATCCATCAGATTTCTATATATATTTAACTAAAGTAGAGCAACTGATGTTTTTCATTATATAAATGTATTTATTAAGTTCATGTACTTATGTATATGCACAACTTATACATAAAAAGTGCCCATGCATATTTATAATATATATGTTTTTAGATGGTTTTTATAAGTAAAAAAAATCCCAGCAAACAGAACACCCAAAAATATTTCTGCATATCCACCTCAAGTTTCTAAGGAATTAGGTTTCTTTTCTCTCCTTCAGCCAAGGAAAATCTAAAGCTTTGAATAACATCGAATGGATCTGAGGGTGCACAGACATGATATTTGTTCCAAACTAAGCATCTAAAAATGGAAAGGGATGACATAAGTACAGAACTGAATATACTGACTTTTGGTTAAAGTATCTGTGAAGACACTGGCGGTTCATAAATTCTATTTATCCACTATCTATTTACCCAAACTCTGACAGAGACAGCCTTTTACCAGACTGCATTAAAGGAAATGCTCCATTTCCTAAGGATGATTTACTCCTGATCACTTCTGATCTGCAGGTGGCCTTTGCACAGCATCACTCTGCTCCCTCCAACCTTGATACACCAGGTGACCTTTCAGTCATTTCATTTGTATGATGGGAATCAGCAATTCCAGGTTTGATCCCCAAGGCTTTTCCAGGACAACCACTGCGCTGCCCACTCACATTATTCTGTTACTGCTCTCTGCCGTCATTACAGAGCTCTGGGAGAACATGCACTGTATTTGTCTGAGGACATTTTTGCTTATAGGTTTTTTCAAAATTATGGAAACCATTTTTAAGATCCTTGGTCATCATTAATAAGCACTTAACTTGCAGTGATAATTATCTTAATAATCACTTTTGCCTACAAAGTGAGATTCCACTGCTGCTGTTCCACAGACATAGAACAGCCACTGTAACTGGTAATGCAGTAACCAGTGAAAATTAAAACAACAATATAAATATACCACTGTTCTCATTCACTCTGTTTGGCCTCCATGTGTTGTAGCATGTAACACTGAGACAAGCACCTAATTTCTGGTTCAGCTTGTGACTGAAAAGGGAGAAAGCAAAAAGATAAACAGTCAATTTGAGATAATGTTCAGTTAAATAATTACATTCTAGGAAGGCAAGATGTGACACATGTAACAACACTGTATAACCTCGAGTCCAAGAATCTGAACTACTTAAGGCATTTGACTTCATAAAAATAGTAACAAAACATTACAATATACTCAGAATAAGGAATTCCTCCCACAAAATTAAAGGCTTTCTTTGCAGTCACTCAGCACACCTTATGCCTGTATTTTGACACTTGAACCAGAAAATTTAAAATGATTAGATATCAACTAACTATTTGTGGTGTATGAAAATTCATTTCTATCCCACTGAAGGGCATTGGATATCTATGTTAAAGAATTACACGTTTATTAGTTAAACAATTAATATAAATAGTTATTTTTATAGTTATTAATTAAAGGTATTTTTAAAAATCACCATTCCAAATTTCTTGCTGGTATACAACTTGATGATGCTTTTGTTTAAGCTAATATAATAGATAATTTATCCAGTGTAAACAAAAAAATAGGAACCAGAACCAAGCAGCAGAAATTTCATGAATGGTCTCCTCAATAGTTACTAATGCTATATAGTTACTGTCTATGAACAGGTGAGGTGCTCATACTCAGAAGCAAGGACAGTATCAGATTCCTGAAGGGCAGAAGTTAAGACTCAGCTGTTCTGTGACAACTACAAGCACTTGCCTACCCTATGACACTCTGCAGGAACTCCAGTGTAATTTTCTCTTCCTTAACTGCAAGATGAACTTCCAGATGATGAACTGCTTGTGGCAGTAACGCTAAGACAATTTCCCACCGAGCAACTTGCAGTCAGAAAAGAACAACTCTGCAACTCTGTCATGTCAAACCTGCCCACACCTCATACAGATTTTGGAAGGTGACTGGTTTTAGGAGAGCTTGTGAACACCAAGTGCCAGTACCTTGCTATCTCTTAACAAGTGTTTTTACTCACAGCCATAGGCCTCTTTTCCACAACTTTTTACCCACTCCTGGGCTTTCTCTCTGGAAAACGTTTCTGTTCAGTAATAATACATTCAAGCACAGACTCCCCATCTTCACTATTTTTAGAGACATAACTGTTCACCAATGGAAGGAAAACAGCTGTCAACCTGCCCAATTTGATAAGGTCCTGATTTGGTAGAGAAACATTGCAACATCACTAAAATCCATACAGATGAGTAAATAAGCTCCAATACAGTTACTACCTCCTTAGTAAGAACAGATCCCAGCCTCTCAATCTGAAAAGAAAAAAACTACGTTAGGAAAAGGCTAACTATAATAAGGTTATCAGAAAAAATACATTTTGAAAGTAAACTGAAGGACTGAAGAGGAAAACAAGCTACAAACCAGTGAGAATAGAACCAGCTTATTTTTCCAAAGGTGGCTGTAGATAGCTGTGTTTAAGTAAGTCCCTCCCCTTCCACTTCAGCCCAAGCTGCCAGCTCATCTGGCCACGCAACTTTGCAGTAGGATGAAACAAAATAATTGAAAAAGTCATTCCAGAAACACTGAATTACCCATGAACCATTTTGTGTACTCTGGTCAATAAAACACTGTTATCTCTCTTACAATAAGCCATACTGTTTATACAAACAAAGTTAGCCTTCATGCATCAGCCATCTATTTATTTAGCAAGATCAGCTATCACTGTAAATCAATTTCTTTGCAAATGAGAAAGACAGCTGCTGTTAAACCTACTTAAAACTCTTTACTGTATTCAGTATTTGGACATGTTGCAGAACAGGCAACAAGAATAAGGGAAAAAAAGTCACCAACATCACATCTGGTGACACTCTGAAACAGTCTTCCCTTTTACAAGCATTTCTAAGGAAAAGGTATAATTTACTGTTCATTTAATAGTTATGCATCTTTAAATATGAACCAGTACATTAAAAAGTATGATAAGAAAAACTTACAACTGACAGTCACACTGGGTACTGTCAGGATGATACATAAAATAGTCAACTGAAAGGTAACTCATAGAATCTGTACTACAGGTTGGCTATTCCAATAGTAAAAACACAGCAAAAATTAGTATTCTTTCCATATTAGCTCCATAAAAAGTACTAAAAGAACAGACCTAACCCCTGAGTAAGCCTGAAGTTTCATGTACGTTTTGTCCTAGAACAGTCATACTGAAAAGTCTTACTAAGGACAATTCACCCAACACAACCAACTAAAAGGCTGGATCCTCTTACATGACTCTGTGATGAATCAGGAGGTCACTGCCATGTTTTCAGAGGTCAAGACCTTACAAAATATCAGTTTGGAAGACCTCAGTTGGATAGACAGTATCACCAATGGCATTTGCAATACAGTTTAGCTACAAAATCTAATGGAAATTTCAACTGGAATTAGGTGGCTTCAAATCAAACTTACTTCACTATACAAGACAAGTTGCAGAAGAACTCCTCCTAAATCCAAGGACCATGAATTAGCCTTGTTGGCAGCTCTCAAAGTATGAGCTGGGATGGAGAAGTGCAAAAACAGAGAGCACTAAGCAATGCTCAGCACAGCTTCTCACTCAAGTTAGAAAGAACTTGAGTGAGATCCATTAATCTTTTCACCTACTATTTTAAATTTGAGACTCGGTGAATCAGATTCATTCCACACAGTCAATGTCTGCAGCAGTCCAGGGAAAATCACAATGTCACATTTGGGCATAGGCAGGAAAAGGTGCAGGGGAGGGAAGCCCCAGACTCAGATGCACACACTACATTTGGTACTGTCTGCTGCCAAATGCCAGAGTGTGCAAAGTTCCACTTTCTGCCTGCCCCAAGGAGGGTGCTCATGGGCCAGGATGCAGCACAGGACAGCTTCTCAGTTTCTCATGAGCAGGTAAAGCAGCTGCTCATCAGAAGCACCAGGTCAGACTGTGACTGGAATGATGACTTTGGGTTCTAAAGAACTATTTGAATATACACTGAAATAAACCCCTGTCAGAGGGGTTTTGGTGGGGGTTTTTAGTGTTCATATTCAACAGTCTCTAAGCAATAAAGAACTAACAATGCATTTTCACAGAAGGTTGTTCATTAAATCACAGTACAGCTTTCTGAAGCCCCAAGTCATAAAGCTTAAATGTTTAGGATGAGACTGAAAAAATCCTGATGGCCTTCAAGTTTATTTGAAAGACAGATTACAGGATATTATGTAAGGCACAAATCTCAGAACTATTCCCCATTGTATTTACAAATATTACCAAGTTTTACAAGATCATGAATTTTCATAAAAAGTGACATTTTCAAAAAGCTTTTCTTGCTTTAATCCTCCTTCTTTCTTTTGATAGGATTAAATGCTGAAATGGCAGGCTGTTAAATAAGCACAGTGAAATGCCAACTGTGAGGCATTTAACTCCATGTATTCACAAATTAACATTTCACAGTTGCTTTAAATTTTGACATTATAGTTTAGTACCTTCAGGCAACTCATTTCAGAAGGTGCTGGATTTGATTTACATTATTTTTCATTTTAGATTCATATGTTATGGTACTGGAATACCTTGAAGTTTCCCTTAATCCCTGATAAAGGAAATTTAGTTTTATGAAAAGCTGTGAAATATTGCTCTTTTTTTTTTTATAGTGCAAGATTGAAAGATGGTGTTATAGGTCCTCCCCTTGAGTTACTCCAGTCCTGACCACAATGTTCAGAATGCACTGGAGAAAACATCAAGCAGTATTCATAAAAAAGCACTGGGAAGCTTTTATTAATTCTTTATTTCTTTTTATTATTAGATTACTTCAGGAGGTATTTGTGTGCTTCTGGGACAACTGCTGCAAGAGTGAATCCTATAGGCTACCAGATGTGGCATTTCATATGAAAATTTTTACTTTGCAGAATATGAAATGCAGTGTCAGTATTGCTAAAGTTAATATTTATAGACGGGATTTCAAAAAAAACATAATGAAGATCCTTACCAACAACAAAAAAGCCCCAATACTTAATCCCTGTAGAAATAAGAAACTGGAGAAATATGAAGCTGTGGTTATTCTTGCAGTACCACCTCAGACAACTGAGTTGACACCAGAGTTTAAAGGTGTCCCCTCATATTTTTCTTATGGTTATGTAACTTATTTTTTGATCAATAATGGTTCTCTTGTGCTCCTTAATTTCTATTAAAAAGACTTAATTTAAGAGAAAACTTGAAACAGGTACATTTTTTGTGTGCACTTGAGAACCTCTCCCCGTTACTTCATATTACTACAACCAGCAAAAAGCACAAACCATTTATAGTCTACATGTTTTCTGGGTATAAGACTATCAGAAGATACCAATCTCTTTGCAATATGTTCTACAATTTCTAGAAAACTCCCTAATCTTTATTAGAAAAATCAGCACGTAGATAAAAGAAACACGACTACAAAGATTTGCAGAGCAGTTCACAAGAAACAAGATTCTCACTTCACTACAACTGCACTTTTGAGTCATTCTTCTGTACAGAGCTGGATCTAGAGAAGAGCAGCAGCATCTATAGAGCAGTCCAGGCACTGCAGTCAATGCACAGGGTACTCACAAAGCCACCTCAGGTCTCTGCTACTCTTACTTCAACTTCATCTCCATGTCCATTCTTCTGCCAATTCTAAAGAAAGCAGACTATATTTTCCTTTTATACATAAAGAAACTTTGATTTTTGCTGAAAAACCATGCTGTTCTTTCATAACACAACCATACTGTTCTTTCTTAACACTACACAGGAAATGCTGGTGCTGGTAAAGTCACAGCAAGAGTCTCACCAAGGGCAGAGAGGGCCCAGGGCTCACTCTGAACAGATGTGCTCATCAAAGGGAAAATAGAACAATTCTTTTTGTTCATAGAAATCATCCTGGCAGTGCTGACTGGCAGTCCAGTGGAAAGAACCATCCACATTTATGACAGAGCCTCCACTTCAGATCTACAAGCATGCATCACATTATGTAGAGATATCTCATGATTTAACCATAGAACATCTGTCTGGTAACCCAGTGCTGCTAATGCTAATTACTGCATCCTATCCATACATCATTTTTACATAGCAATGCCCTGATTAACGATAATTCCAGCAGCATATACTAGGTATTAAGGTATTTCAGGAAGTTTATATGTTTCACATGGGAATGTGCCAAATCACTCTCTGAAGTTTTACTCGTGTTTCAGATCTGACAAACAGGACTCTGAGACACCTTTGTATTGTAACAGACACTTCAATAATGCTCCAGATATATTCAATAACACAGCATCTTTTTTTAAAATCAATTGTGACATGTACTAATGTTCCATAAATTCTGGGATCAGATTAAAGTCTTGCCAAAATTCATTACAAAGTATTAAACCTGTCTAAGCTTTTATCACTACTACTAACACAATAAAAAGAATGAAAATGTCAGGAAGTATAGAAAGTTATGAGAATTTTCCTCAGGAACATTGTAGAACATAGCTGCATTGTCATGCCTCTGTGAGGCTTCTGTAAATTAGACCTTGTTAAACCAGAATCTATCTTTTAACTTTTCACTTCAACTTTGCTATTTCTCCTTCATAGTTTCTGAAGTTGTTATTCATTCTAACTCCATCTCGAGTAGGTATTGTACATATGAGCATTAAAATAAGGATTTAATATTAGAAAGGTATTAAGTATTGCCCCCAGCTGCTTCCTGGTTAATACTGCATTAGGGCTAATAATCATAACTAAGGACAGAAGTAAACTTTTTGTTTGGAAAAATAAAAAATGTTTTTCATTAAACTTACTATTTAACTCACACAATCAATATTTCTGAAAAGAACAAAGTTCCAGTGCTAAATGTGTAAGCAACACTTCCTATTTTGTTGAGGACTTTTGAAAATACTCTTATCACTCAGTGAGATGTCCTAACATTTTGTAACTTAGCTTGCAAATTTAGCTGGATTTCCTAAGGAAAAGAGATTTCCATGATTTCACTACATCTGTTGAATATAAACTGAGAACCAAAAAGTAGTTCTGCAAGTTGCTAATTTTCAGTTTCCATATTGTCCCATACTGAGACTTTCAAAAGCAGGATCTTTAAACTAGGCCACCATTCCAGGGGCCTCAAATTCAAGGTGGTTGAGCACAGTGAATTCTCCAGTGCCAGCTGAGCTCAAGATGCAGCGACCCAAACGATGGAGACTCTGCTCTCTGGCTGTGTCTGAACACATTTAATGAAGGAGTGCACCGCAGATGCACAGAAAACCCTCCATACATTCAGAGCCACATTTCAAAAAAACTTATTTTCATAAACTGCCACTTCATTTAAAAACCTGCCATTTCACTTGAGATACTGACACAGATGATGAGTTGTTGAGAGTCTCTCCCTGAGTACTTTCCCATAGTTTTAACAGGAATCATTCCACCTTCACTCATTTACTCCTGCTGCCATCTGCTGTCACGAGCACATCAGTGCCACAGTCTCTGCAGAGCGTTTTTCCTTTCCTATTCTGCATTTAGAGTGTAAGAGAATGTGTTCTAACACTGCTACTCAACCTCTAAAAATAATCACATGCTAATTTGTCTGGAGGAGTGTACTGGTAAATCAATGCATTGCCACCCTCGCTGCCAGAGCATCAACCCTGCAGATCTGTGCATGTTTTCATACACAGCTGTTGCTCAGCCATACACCTTTTTTGGTAAAACATAATATACAGTAAGCTGAAAACAGCATTTTTTACAAGGATTTTAGACCAAATGCAAAGTGAAATTTAATGGTGGAAAAGTGAATGAGATGTTGAAATTCTGGATTCTTGCTGCTCCAGTGCTTCATGCTGGTCTCCAAACACAATCCCAGTCACATGTAACAAAGGCACAGGCTTAAGTTAGTGGCACTCAGCAGAGGGTAAAATGCAGGACAGACATTTTTGTTCCACTGATTTCTTTACATGAAACCAACTGTTAACATTAAACCTTTTTAAAGCTTTGGGGGGTTTTCTTCAATAAGCACACTACTTATTGCTCAGCACAAGCCCAATTCAATTTGATTACTAACACAATATCCCTCTAATGTAAAACTGAAAGGCTCTTTCATACATCACACCTCTTTGAAGAAATAGAAAAAGATCATTCTCACACACAAAAAAGGCAGGCAGTCTGCAGGCTGTATGCTGCCAAGCTCCTGTTAACAAGTACAATAATTAGTAAAACACTACCTTACAATACTTACAGGTGAATCTTACTCACTGCTCTCTAAACACTGCCCCACCCAAGTAAATATAACAGGACTATAAAATGCATATTTTCCACTGTTTGTTTTAAGGCAGCTGGACAGTTGACAGCATATTCAAACCAGGTACAGTTTCAAGCACAGCTGGGAGAACTGAACGCGATATTATCCACACATGGTAATTTGACAGTGGACTACAAAAATAACTGGTCTGTTATGTTTTGAGTTTGGTTTTTTCTGTTATATCACCCATCTGGTTGCCTAAAGACAAACTTTCTAGGCAATGTATCAAGAGCATTAGACAAGCTGCAATATGCAAAGATTACACCCTTTTTTTTTACCGTTTTAATAGAACTTCTTGATTTTTCTTCCCAAACATTACTGCTCAGCTCCATTGTGCAATGAACATTTGTTTCTCTTTCATAGGATCCAAACATCAGTAACCTGAAATAGAAAAGCCTATGGTAAGAACCATTACATATATCCCAGATACCACATTAAATTCCCTAATTTTTATCTATACACTATTATTACCAATGTGCAAAAGTCCAGAGAGAACAGATTCCACAGGCACAGCCTTACACCAAAGGAAAGACACTGCCACCCTCTAGTGGAAGAACTCCAAAAATATAAAACATAGCAGAATGTTTAGCTAAGGGGTTTTTTTGAGTTTACTTTTTCCTACAGTGTTGGGTTTTTTTTGGTTGGTTGGTTTGTTTTTAAATAAAGTGTTCAATTGACATTTTTCCATTTTTTTGTTTTATTTTAAGGAGAGCAAGAATAGGTACTAGAGTCTTCCACTTTAGTCCTAAACATCACAATATGAAGCTCTTGGAAGCTCTTGTGGGTTTAAGAGAGTGCTGCTGCAGAATAAAGTCAGCTTACTTCTGCTTATATTTGTATTTCACTGAAATGGGATCCTCTTATCTATGATTTTTGTAACATTTATAACAAAGAGCAGGCATGATACCCTATTCCAGAAGGCTACAAAGCTTTTCAGACAGATACTAGTACAAGAAAAAAAAAAAAGCCAGATTATAAACTTTAGTCTGTAGAACAGCAATCAAGCTGTTCACAGCTTATCTCACAGTAACTGAAAGTAGATAAACATTCTGGAATAAAAACTTCAAACAAACCTTACTCATTCAAAAGAGCTGTTAGATTTTAAATCCCCCTAAACTTTCTATGTACATTTGACAGGAACAGTTTCTAAGTTTTCATCCCAAGTATCTTATTTTTGATTGTGATGTGTTATACAACTCTTTAGATGATACAGTCAAAAGCTGATAGAAAAACATGCCAATTTTCTGTTTATCTTAACATTGTTAAATAATGTTTCTAGGTTAAATATTTATAATCAAAAAGTACCTCATCTTTCAGATGTGGAGGTTTGTAGTAAACATACTTTGAATATTAAGTAAAGCTATTGAAGACAACTTTCACCCATAATTAGAACGGGTAAAATTAAGACAATCCAAGGGTAAACACCTCTGACTGTGACAGCTCTCAAGCTTGCTTCTGCTCACTTAGACACACTCTGAAGGAATATTTCAGAGGTACTCATGGCTCCTTTAAAATATCAGCACAGGATCTATTTTGCTGTACTGGACAGAAAAACAAGCACATGAGATAGCCCAAAACAGGAATAGACCAATTTTTATCCACAACTGCAACAAAAGTCACAAACAAAACAAAGAGCCATACTGAGATTTCACCTTACAGCAGGTTAACAGCACCTGCTAACCTGGGGTAAGGTGAATAAACACATCACAAGACAGCCAAACTACACATTTAAATTTTAAAGAGCTCTTCATGCTGGAGTTCCAATTTCAGAAAGACAAAGGCGAAATTTTAACTTCTGCTACACTAAGAAAATTTTTATTTGAACAGTATCTCCATCAATGTGCAAACAGAGGTACTGTACTTTGTAAGACAGCTGCAGATAAAGACTGACATTATTATACATGACTATATATTAAAGAGATATCTATATCCTACAGACAGAAAAGTTCCCACTTTATGGCACGGTTTATTAGGCAAGAAGTGTATTCTTGCCTAATAAAATCAGAATTTATGAGTTTTGTTATTTTCTTCACAGTGCTTCTTAAAAAAAAAACCACCAAAATTTAACAGAATGTTGCTTTGTTTTTCCCTTTTTCTTAGAAGTTTTAAGAAAATGAGAGATAACAGCATTTTTGCAACAATTAAGTTCTTTAAGGGCATCACACTTTTTGAAAACTTGAGGTTTTTGTACAGGTCAGATAAAGATTTGCAAGACATATTCCTTATTATTTCTTTACACCAAAGTTCCCATCCTTTCATTAATTTATGAGCAAATTTAATTTTTCTTTCAACAGCATGACAGCAGAAAATTGCTATGGTCAAGCCTGCAATTAGAAAAGAAGCGCAAAAAGTGCAAGTATTTGGTCATGTGAAGAGTGTAATTTAATTAAACAAGCCATTTATAATACAGAAAAAGTTTGCTAAACATTTTACCGCTGTAGTTTCACCACTGCAGCCCAGATTTAAACGGGAGAAGCAGCAGAACTCTGTCACCTTACTAGATGGAAGAATTCTACTTCCAAATTCTCTAAGTCCAAGATCATCTACTGTACTGAGAAAATATAAAACCTTCTGGGGCACTAAGCAAAACTGAAAACTACACAGAAATTGAAGTGATCTTTCATTCTGGAATGAGCGTGTGAAAAACGTTCAGGTCCCTCTGGCAGATATAAGTGCCAAAGCCTTGGATGTCAGCACACAGTGCTGCACTGGGAATTGGCCCAGCCAACTTTCACACCACTCACAGAGGGCTGATGAAAAAGGGAAATTTGATCACTGTTACTTTGGTGTATGTAGTGTATGTTTCTTCTTTCACTACCAAAATTCTCTATTTCTCTTTCTACCTCATCAATATCTTCAGATGCAAATTCAATAAGAATATTTACTCACTGAGGGACTCTACAGACAGCAGTTGTAGCTGTTTAGTTCAAGAAAAGAATGGGATAGCTGGAAGGTCTGAGGAATTACTAGGGGTCCAACAGTCAGACATCTTGGCTGAAAAGTGTCTGTTGAGACAATTTCCAAGTGTGCGTTGAAAAATTCCAAGCGGCATAAAACACTCGGATTATGTCAGACCTGACAAATCAGCAACTCCATCCTCTCCCAGCCATCTGAGAAGCATCTGTGACAGCTGAAAATCCGGAAAGGTCAGATGATGATGTCAGACTGAGCAATATGAGTTCTCAGTGCAGAGAAACTCAAGAGTTGATGCTGCACAGTGTTTCAGATTCAGGAAAAGCAGCATTTAAAAGATTACTTTCCAAACCAAGAACAACTGCACAGAATGCAACGTGGTCATTTTAGCCCTCCTGATAAAAACAAATGCACCAGAGGGCTGAAACTGGAGAATTGCTATGAAGAGAGAACAGAGTTCCGTTACTCAGTACAGCCAAAGGGGAAAAGCTCCTGGTGGCCAAGGAATGCAGACGTTATTTAGTACCCTTGGATCATCCACAGAAAACAACACAAAGTTAGGGAGACAGGTAAGCAGGAATTTTATCACAAAAATATAACCTCTACAGCCACCACAGAAGCCTTAGAAGTAGAAGAATATCTTCAGGAAATCCTCACCACTGATAAACCTCACATAAGTACAGCAAATACAGCTGAAATGGTTGTACAGTGCTACAGAAAGAAAGTGCCAAGGGGAGGTGATAAGGGAATACAAGCAATGAAAAGAACAGATTAAAAGAACAGTATTTTTACAAAGCAGTTGAGTTCATAAAGAGTAGAACTGCACAAGACTAGATCAAAGCCTTAGCACTACTTGGATAAGATCTAACATAATCTAAGAGGCCTGACAAAAAACACCCAACAAACCAAGAGCCCACACACCTTTTCTTCTCTCTTTGAAGTGAATAATATTCTCTTCAATGAATGAAGGAAATGGATTTTATTTCTTTCATTATTTTGTTCAAGACCAAGACAATAAATAATGCCTTATAAAAGTGATTTGGATTTATGTAAGTAAGACTGAATGAAACCATTACTTCCCTCTGCTTACATAATACACTAATATAATTACAACATTTATATTGTCCTGGAAAGACACTCATAATTTGGTGTGACAGAAAAGCAAACCAAGCAAATAAGAGGAGGCACAGACTAACTTGTAACCAGGCAAAATTCAGAAAGGCAAAGGCTTGCCCCCACACAAACCAAAAGCGCCTCAGAGTGTAACGCAACATTCATTTCCTCATTTTTACTTCAAGAAAAGTACATTTCTCGTTTAGGGTGCAATCATAACACCAAAGCGCCTCTTCGTGAATCAGAACTGGCCTACAACTATAATTACTATAAACTGAGGAACCATGGGTTCTTGCTTAGCCAAGAATGAGCAAAAGTGCACAAAAATATACCTTGTACATTCAATTAATGTGACCTTCAGCCGACCTTCTGTCAATAGAAAATCCTGGATACAGAGGTCTCGATCTTCATATTCATCAGATGGCAACACTTGACATGGAAAAAATGGCTTGAACCTGAAAAATATAGAAGAAAATTCTCTTAATTCAAATTACACAACACGAACACACACAAAAAAATTAAAAAGTTAACAGGAAGATAATGAATCTTTAACACTCTTTAAAAAGAGAAATACTGCCATTCCTACACATTCACTGGTCAATAGGAATGAGTAGGAGCTACTAAAGCTTTTTGAATGTAGCAGACTGGACAATACAAACAAAAATTGCTTCATAGGAACAGATTGAGTTGCATTCACCAGCAAAGATAATTTTTAGGAAGTGGGAAGCTGGTAAAAAAATCACATAGTATTTTTATGATTGCAAACATGATTTAACAGAAGAGTCCTATTGCAGTAAATATCTTATGAGATCTTTATCTGCATAAACATCACAAAGACGAACTTTTTATGACAGTACTCTTGGTGCACCCTAATGAACAGTTCACTTTAGTTACACAGATTGATTCTTCTCTCACTTTGTGAAAAACTTTAAGGCGCTCTTCTTAGCCAGTCTTTTTTAATAAAGAGACAGGTATTCTAAACATTTACCCTTGAGCTTTATTTCCCTCACTGCAGCATGTGATTCACAGGAAAAGCAGTTCATGTTCAAGATAAGGCGTGTAAAACATTGACTATCTCACCACATCATTCTGTCTCTTTGATTAGAAAATGCTGAGTTATAAATACCAATTTGGTTTTTAAGTGATAGTGCTCTGGTGTCGGACACAGCCCTGATCTGAGGGAGGGGAGGAGGGGGAGAGGCTGCACAGCTGCAGCCCCATCACATGGCTGACACACACAGGCAATCCCAACGGGCCACAACCCTGCACAAAGAACGATATCACAGCATCTGTACTCAAGTTTTTTTGGAAAAAAACTCTCTTACAGGGTATTCCTCCTTTCTGTCTTTATTTATAGCTCTCATTTCCCAGCACTGCCTTGTGCTTTGGTTTCCATCCTCTGTCACTGATGCAGCCTCCCAGCAATTATTTGAGTGGAGACTTACAAATAGCAGGAGAGGAGCAGCAGAGCCTGCAGGATGTCTCTGCCATTTCATGAGAAAGAAGTCTTTCATAAGTACTGTTTGCTCAACCATCAGAGGCATCTGCTTGTCACATTCAGAGATCACAATATGTTCAGGAAACAGTCACATGGAGCTGAACTGAAGAGTTTCAGAAACTCAAATAAATAATTAAGCATCCTTTAACTGTCAGCACACACTTTGGGAGGGAGCTCCATGCTCTGATTCAAGACACTTTGGCTCTGTACGAGCAACAACCTACTACAGAGCCATGAGAAAGACATTTCTTTTGTTCTCTTTGTGAATAAACACAACTCAACACTCCAACTATTTTCCTGAAATCCAATTCAACTTCTAACTTTAATTTGGTTCCAAGTTTCTCCCTCATTAACTCCTTCATGAAGAAAACCATTTTGAAACATGTCACATAAAAATACTCAGTTTTAAATACTTTTTTTAAAATTTTAAGTCTTGTGCATGAAAAATATGAGGCTATTAAATCACTCTGGCTACAATTTAGGTTTATGCGTATACCACAAACAACTAATTCAAAATATGTCTTGTTCAAGTACTGACTGATCTGGTACTTTACTCATAATCTTCCTTTATAGTTCTTGAATAACTAAAGTAATAGCAAGCATCACAAGGGAAGGAAAAAAAGCCCAGCAAGCTGATCCCATTGTTTTGATTCTACAAAACTTTGTACCACTTCAGGGCCTGGTCACCTCCCCACTCACATTCCTCACTTTAAGCACAACCAAAGGTCCTGTTAGGAATGATTTTACCTTCTCAAAATACAGACTGAGCTCAGATTTTGTTAGGCAGAAAAGGAGGAGTTAGGTAAGCACACTAGAAAATAATGTCAAGTTTTGACTGAATAGGTACGTGAAGGTTTGAGGATTTTTAAGCACTAATAAACTACTTTTCAATTAGTACCAGAAACTGCCAATATGCCTTCTTCCAAATCTCTTATACAGACAGTTTTCCATGGGAGTATCAAACTAACAACAACCATTCTGAGATTCAGTGACTTACTGAAACAAAATTTCTGGCAGGGGAAAAAAGACAAAGGAAGTATGTTGCCATTAGCTCTCCCAATTTCTGCAAATACCATGCTTAAAAGTGTTGGCATTTCACTTATGTATGCACACATCCTGCAGGCCATTTACAAGAACACAAACTTGGAAAAATCTATTTTAAATGCTGAAAGTAAGAACAAACATGAAAAGCAAAATAACAGACTGAAACATTCCTGTAAGGATGCAGACATATCCATCTACACATTCAAAGCAAAAACATCATCCTCAAGTGACTTCAGAACAAAGAGTTAGTACAACACACGCTGCAAGCCTTTGCTGCAGCGCAGAACAATGAAACAATCCCCAGAAAAAACTCTTTTCCTTGCTAGATTAAGACAATGTTTACTGTAATTTTGATTTCTGTTTTCAAAATCCTTTTTTTTTAATTTATACAACAATGAATTAAAGAAGAATTAATTCTAAAATACCAATACAGTTATATACAATAATACATAAAACACTTAGCAGTGTATGGGGGAACTTTGTGCAGCACTTCTTAAATTTTCTACACATATGGGATTAAAGTCTCAACATCACATTTAATTTACAACAAGCAATTGTTGTATGAATATGTTCACATTCTTACCACCACAACTAAATTTCAAAATCATTAGCAAAAAAAGGGAACACTTCACCTACTTCCATTTGCTCTAGCAATACATAAAGAGATGAATATCCCATATTAAATGAATTTTTAATGTTTTGGTGCTGCTCTGAAGCCCTTCAAATTTATATCATAGCACTAATCTATTTAATTTACAAAGTTTGTGCATTTCCAAAATTAAACACTGGACAAATTACTATTTCTTGTAGATTTCAATTAAATACTGAACTGAACTATCGTCAGAACATTGAAGTGCAAGACAACACTATTTATTTGGAAATACTTTCCCCTTGGGAGTTGATGAACTAATACAGACCCAGAGGGGACTTCTGGTAACTGGTGGGACCATTCCTTGTGCTGTAAAACCACACACAGGAAATCCCTGCTCCCAACAGGGTCAGGCATCACAGGCTCTCCCATCTTCCTCCCCGTGGTAGGAAAAGCCTGTAAGCTGCCCCACTTTTTAAAAGCAGGACACATGTTCTTACAAAGCCATCATCATCCCTCTCCTTCTGCTTGGCAGGACTGCAGCAGGCCAGCAATGGATGTTCTTTCTGCAGAAAGTCTATAAAAGTGCTGTATATTAAATGCTTATAGTGTTTTTTCAGCTTGTTTCTAAATTACCAGAGTCCCTCCACAAACTCATTTGTCCAAAGATCTGAAATTCAGGCAGCACACTATTAAGAAATGCAAGCTAAAATCTAGCATTAATATGAAGAGCAATATCCATCCATCAAATTTCATGTGACATTTCAGCAAATGCAAAAAACCCAACCCTACAGAAAAAATATTTAAAAGAAGCTGTAGCATAGCGAGTGTTTCTAACAAATATTGCGAGATACAAACAGCAAAAACTCCTCCTTCACATGAGGAATTAGTCAGATGATTGCACTGAAAGCAATTAAGATAAAATTACTGTATTAATATGTAGGATTAAAGGTAGACACTAAAATAGCACAGTACTAAGCTCTTCCACACACAAAGCACAGCAAAACCATTCCCAGGCACTGCAGGCAGAGTCTCCTTGACTGAAGGACTTGGACACTCCACTCCTGCCAGACTTCAGAGTCACTTCAGTGGCTCCTGTGCTCTTCAGTGACTCATTCCCTCTCATCACCACCTCCCTCCAAGTCTAGATCAAAAGTGTAACCAGAAAAACGCCGAGCACATCAGGCTTATTCCTTTCATTTTGAGTCTTTCAGCCCCTGAATGAGGAGAATTCTCCCTCCCAGTTGGCAGTTCTGGAGGCAGAACTCCTCTACTTGGAACAAGTCTGGATTTGGTGATTTAATTTTAAAGATGTCTGACCTACATTCCCTTCAATTTAAATTCACTGTTCTGTGATGATTGCTTTGTGGTTCTTTAGCCAACTTTTAACAGAAAAGAGGACTGAAGTCTTTCATACCTTAGTTTAATTAACCTAATCCCAAAATTAACTGCTCCCCTCAGTAAATACTTAACAATACTTTTAGTTGCGCGAGGAAATCTATTGAGAACTAAAAAAAAAATATTGATTTATCTGGTATGATAACCATATGCTTCAGTGTCTGCTCATTGCATCAGTTAAGAATATCCAGAATCACAGTAAAAAGCCTGGCAATAAATTTTTCAGAGCTAAACAGAGACAGGAACAAAATTCGAAAGCACTCAGTATCCCATCTCCTACTTGGAGAAGCAGAAAGTCTTGGTTTCATTTCCGAGTGCAGGAGGAGGTGGGATTTTGTAGAGTTTTTGCTAAGAAGTGAGAATATTTTTCTAGGAAGTTATAGGAAAAGGTTTTAATTATTCTCCAGTTTTATAAAGGAAGTTTGGAATCTAAAACAGAGTTTAAAATTACTGAATATCAGTTTAAGACCACATTAAACATTTGTACGATACGAATCCGAGCACCACTCTATTGACATAAAGATTTAATGTTTTCAGTTTTGGGCATTTTTAAGTTTCATTAACTGAATATTTGAATTAAAAAAAAAAAAACCCAAAATGTTTTAAACCTCGGAAGAATCAATCAACCAAAAGTGCAAGCAAAGCTACTTTGAATGCAAGTTTTAATTTTCATCTAGAATGTTAAGCAAAATTCTACCACAATCTAAAAAAAGACTGTGTTTAGTAGATTTCAATTTTGCAAGTGTTACTGCATGTAAAGATTCTAGTACCTAAAATGCTGTTGAATGAATAATTGCTGGTTGCATTTTCAGTTTGGGGATGAATCAAAACTTTCAACTAACTACACAACAGAACTGAGTCATTTTTAGATTGTGTTTTTTACCTGAGTCACAGAAACACAAGTCAGGCACTTGCAAAGTGAGTAAATTTCAGAGTGACTGAGGTGAGATATTTTAACATATAAAGAAATCCTCTATTCTTACATTGCATGTAATTCAAGATGAAGTTTTACTTCTACAAAAATTCTAAAATATTATAATCCACTCCTAAAAAGACAAGATCATTCTAAAAAGATTTTTAAAGTGCTTATCAGCTAACATTTGCACTTGTCAGGTATTATAATGTAAACATCTTATACATCTTCACACTGAAGATATAAAAATGAGGTTTATCCCTATTTTGAACCAAAAAAAAGTAGCAGAACTGGTTTCTCTAAATATTTTGTTATAGATTTTAGAAAAGCAATTCTCCAGCTTCCACTAATTTCTCAAAGAATAATGCTGCTGAACTGTATCAGTATTCACACTCAGGGCACTTCAACAATTCAAATTACAGGAGATTTCTATAATGAGTAAGACCAATTTCATCTTTTCTCATAGCCATGAAAATCTGACTTACAAGCAGCCTGAAAAAATATTGCAATAAGAAAGTGTTTATTTCCTAGGAAGTTTTATGGCAAACTGCAAATCAGATCGAGTAATCCACCCACATCTTACAGGATATTCTGCCACACACATGTAGGAGGCTCATACACACAAGGTCTCAATATATGAACAGTCCTTTTTTTTTTTTTTTCGAAATCAAGACCTCAAAAGAAAGAAAAGGCAAGGATTTTACTATTCGTTTTTTTTCAAGAAAGTTACACACATTTCCAGATTCTTAGAATAGTCTCCTTTCTTCTCAGTAATTCTGAGGTGTGTCTTGAATCACACACTTGAGACAAGACACTTTCTCAAACTTCAATTTGTTCTCGACTCCTACGAGAACAAATAAAAGAATAAATGCAATCAGTCTAGTAGCTTCTTGAAAAAAAGATCATTGATTTTTTCCCGCTTATATGACAGAAATTGCAAATATGCATGGACAGTCTTTAGGACATGGTTTTACTGCCTATATTGGAATAGCCACAGGTAAAAAATAAACAACCAAAATTTCTTTCTTATCAGCACAAACCAGATCAACTTGACCATACTTTTTTTGCATTTCAGGAACACTAGCCTCTCAAATTCTAAATTCCCAAAATACCAAAACAGCTTTGATAATTCAATGTCTGTTTGATGCCTGGGTTTTCAGGTTCTGTTGATTCAAATTAAAGGATGAAAATCCTGAATTGTTGCTGCTTTGCTCCAAATGGGATAGAAAATACAGAATGTGCTTATGTTCACTTAGGGCTCAAAGAGAAGTAGGTGTGGTTTAGCAACCAGCTTTTAGGCATTCAAGGAAAACAGCAGCAGGAAAAAAACAAATAACAAAAATAAAAAGTGCACACACACAAAAAAAAAAAGCAAATAAAACTCACGCCACCCAAAACTCTACCTTCAGCCAGCTGGATTAGCAGCTGGTCCCAGTGACTGATGGCAGGCAAACATTAACTTGTGCTCCCTTCAGCAGAATGTTCTCTGATAAGGAAGTCCTGAGTCTACAAACATCACCTGGCTGCAATCCTGGTTAGAGCAAAAAGATTATGATGTTCTATGAGAAGTCTAAGCTCTGAACACGACTGACTCATTGAGCTGGAGAGTTTTAATCCTCTGCTCTAAACCCGAGCCTACACCCACATGAAAAAAGTGACATCTCTTAAGATGCTTAAACAGAAAACAACTGTCACACTGCTGAAAGCAGCCTCTGGCAGCTGTAAACCAAAAATGAAAAAAATATTGGTATCTGCTGTGAATTCTAGGCAAGAGAGCTTCTCAAGATTTATCCTGACTCCTCCAGTTAGTTTTAAAAATGCTCAAACTGTGGAAGCGTCTCCTCAACCTACATTTATCCAGCCACTTCCGACAAGACAGAAGATGCTCCAATTCACAGCCTGGGAGCTCTGGCTTGGTAGCAGCATTTTCAAAGCTGAGATGAGTGACAGCTCACCCTGAAGCTGTGAGCAGCAGTCAGTATGGGTCTGGGTTGCAGAGAGCTCAGGGACTGCAGTGGCAGGGAGGGCACAGTGGACCCAGGGACACATCACGGCCATGCACTTGCCAGCTGTCCCCCAAGCAAAGATGACACCACAGGCGAGTCACAGCATTTTATTAATAGACCCATAATGTAAACAGGATGAAGGAACACAGAAGCTCAGTCTGGACATGACCTGTGGCACCACTGTTGACAAACACAGGAAGGGTTTGTGAGGTTAATTAACAGGAAAGATTCACTCATGGCAAGTTACACTTAGGACTTGTAATTACATTTGATAGAAGCAGCTGCTCAAATTATAAATTTGAATACTTTCTCTAATTTGCCCTTCATTCAGAAAAACAGAGGAAAAGAAAAAAAAAATCTGAGTTTTTGTAGAATTCTTTTAGAACAATACCACTGCCTAACAATGCTGATCCCACCCCACCTCCCTTTCTAATTCACTGGGCTCTTTGCTTGGAAACATGAGGCCTGTTTAGTTTCTTCTAACACATTGCATCAAGTTTTGTTAGTAAGTATGCAGTTATTCTTAAAAAAAACCCCAAAAAACCAAACCAACAAAAAACCACACAACTGTTGAAGTTTTTAGGAACTATTCACCTGGCCAGATCATCCAGAGGTGACCCAAACAGCACCGGGAAGCCCAGTGCCATGGCACTGCAACACTGGGATCTTCCATTTCTACTCCTCCTATTTGAGCTCAGGCAAGCAGCAATAATGGTTTAATAATGGTTTAAACCATTTAATACACAAGTGACATTCATTAAAAAAGTCCATTTTAATTTTTATTACTCAATGGGTTTCCTTTAAGATACTAAATAAAAAAAAAAACCATATGTGACAGGAAGTTTTTCACAGGTTTAAGCATATTTAAAGCATTTTACATATGTGGTACTTTCATTTCACTGCCAAACACCACATAATCGTGTACGTAAGTAAGTAAGTAATAATACTTCTGAATTTATATCTTCAAGTGTCCCTGTAAATTTTTCAGCCAGAGTAACAAAAAATTCCCAAGAAATTAATTCTCAAATGATTATCCTAATTTAATTTTATGCTAGTCATATCTGGCAATTAATTACTGCATTTCAGTGTGTGTAACAGTCTGATTAACTATCATCAGCTGATCACGGTCATACACTCTATTTCTGACAGAACTTTATGACAGCTGGTAAGCCTTCAAAAACTGTGTGAACTGTATTGCTGTAGCAGAATTCCTCATGGAACAGCTTTAGTGGAGAGGGCTGGGGACACTGCTGCTCACAGGCCATTCTGCTCAACTCCAGCAGCACTGAACAGGGGAATTAAGGTGTTAAGAAGGTAAGTTACACCCAGTAGTTTTAAGGCTAAAATGAATTAGAGAAGCTAGTAGGAAAAAAAAAAACCAAACAAACCAAGCAGCTCTCCAGAGCCCAACTTAGGGTTGAACACAATTTCTGTGGTTTTTTTACCTTACAAAATTTAAGGTTTTCCCTCTCTTTTATTCTCTGCTACACCCAGCATGTCCTGGCAGTTTGCAGAGCTGTGTTTGGTGGCCACAGACAGGTCTAAAACCCTGCCAGCCTCCAGCTGGGTCTACAGCAAACAGTCCTGAGGCAGGGACTCAGGCAGGGCTCCACAAGGGTAGGAGTCCTTCCAGAAGGAAGGGTGCTTAGGGAAGCAGATGTACCCAAATGGGTTTGGGCAGGTACAGGAGAATCTTCATCATCACATTGGAGCATTGCTTTTTTTTCTGGATTAAAGGATGGTTTGAGATCAAAGCTTTTTGTAGTTCCACAATTCAGAGATTTTAACGGACTGGAGTGACACAGATTATCTATTAATGTAACTTACCTATGTGGGGTGCTAATTTCTCCCCATACTCAGTTTAGAAAATAAAGCTTATTAATCCTAGAAGAAATGTTATACTCTCAAGAAAAAAGTAATATCAAGAATACCCAAATGTTGAAATGGTTTTAAATGAAACAAGTGTGAACATGAACTGTAAACACAGGAGCACACAGGGTGACTTTAGGCCATCTCTGCAGGAATGCAGAAGAAGCAGTTTCCCACAGAAAGCCAGAACATGAAAGGACTGGCTCCAATAGTGAATCCAGCAGCTTGAGGCTGAGCTTCCCCAGCACTGCACTGCTCTACCCCACTAAAACCTCCTGTCCTTATCCAGGCTGTGGTAAGAACTTTCTGATCAAGTGTCATTTGTCAATAAAAGATTAACTGTTTTATTAATTTAACATATATAAACAGGCTTGACAAAAGACTCCTACATATTTTTCATCCAATGAGCTACTAAGAGCTACACAACTTCACTGTAAATTGTCTTTTTCCTTGAATTCATCTCCTTCAGGTCCATGTGACAAGTGGGGAACATGAAACATAGTACCTATGCACAGTCTAAAAATCATAATACACCTGTAGGTGTTCAGAATAGCCCAATTCCAGAGCCTGAACACACCTCCCTGCTCCAGCAGACAGGCTCAGAACCAAATCCAGACATTTCTTAGGTGCCTACAGTTCAGTAAAATTATTAACTCCTACATGATCTATATTTTGAAAAGTTACCTTTAAAAAAATAAACACTACTACTGCTCATTTCATATTTTATTTAAATGCATTGAAAGCCACACAAATTATGACAATTGAATAAAAAGCTCCATTTCACTGAGCAGCATGATCAGTTCAAGATCAGAGTCCAGAAGAATAGAAATGTGGTCCCAATGCTGGTGCATGCAAAACACCATCAAGTACTAAATAAATCACAGCAGATTTTTCGGAGTCTTTATTCACTATCCACATGAAAGTTCATTGCAGGACTAAGATCAAGTAGCTTCTAATACAAACCAGCAAAGGATTAAATGAGGTAATTTTCTTTACATTATTATTGTACAGTGTTTTGCAGACTTGCAAGAGGCCCTAATTTCATGTCAGACCAATGAAGCCTGTTGGATTTCTACCTGCAGCAAAGGCAGACACTAATCACCCAAACATTTTACTTTATCCTATATCTTCATCCATCTCTCCCTCCAACTGAGATTTTCTCTTTGTCCCATACCTCTGGTCTCTCAATGTTTTCACTAATTCATCTCAGGTCAGTGATGTGTCAGTTCCTCACCCTTGTAGGTAAGAACAGAAAATGTATGATTTGTTGACTAAGCAGAGAAAAAGGCTCACTCTTAAGCTGGAAAGAATGCCACCTGTATACTGGGAAATGTCTGGTATGTAGCTGGGCACTCATTAAATCTGACTTTACCATGAGCAAGTTTCAAACTGGCATTCTTTCAGAATTCCACTTTCCAGTGGGAAAACTCATGAAGTGCTGAAGCTGGGGAAGATGACTAAAAATGTTTCAAAAACCCTTAGAAGCAATGGGTTTGAACTTGCTAGCTACATAAGACTTACAAACAGACATTGTACCATACAATTTCATACAATCTGAACAAACTACTGACTACAGACAGATGTACTGAGTGAAATCATTACCACTTTGCCATTAGCAAAATAGTCTGTGCTGGTATCCTTCAGGGCAGTATCTCTGGGACAGTCTGAAAATCACAGTGCTGCTTTACCATCACTTTCTGCAGAGCAGAAAAGGACTCAGATCCTGGAGGCTTTTTTAATGCTTTTGTACAATAGATGATTTTGGTACCTAAAATAGGCATGGTGTTAAAAACCCAATAAATAGAACCAACAAAAAAATCACCCTTCTTTCCTTTCAGCAGCAGAAGGAAGGAGAACTTCAAACAGGAGTGTCTTACAGATTGAACTAGTGAGAGATTCATATCAACTACAGTAGAAATGCACTCAAAAAGAAAAACTCTCCCTTTGCAGCAGCTACAGAGAAAGGGCTCTGAAGCAAAGACCAGATCACAGTCCCAAGACATGATTATTTCTGGTACTCCTGCCTCATCATATGAATAATATATACTTTTTTATAATTATTATACTTTTTCCAATACCTCCATTTCCTCATTACGAAGTAATTTCTGTTGTAAAACACATTTCAAATCAATAGCTATTTACATTACTTCTAGGCTTAAGTTTTGCCAAAAATAGGAAACTACTATGTAACTCTCAAATAGCATGCTATAATGGTAAATAAAAATAGGCTTGTCTAATTGTTCTTCCCAGAGAAATTCAATATAGCCCCAGCTGCCAAGTAAAGCACAAAACTATTTAACACAACTAAATATATTGCAAATGATCAGTTCTAAGGATAATTCATGTTGGAAGCAGCCAAAGGAGGCCATCCAAACACACAATACAGAAATGGTAGAAGCAATACTTTGTGAGAATACTTCTAAAGAAAAGAAAGTTATTCCCCTCTGTGGTAGCATGCATTAAAATAAAACAAACAGTTTCTCAAAGCAAGCTACCATCAGTACAAAATATTTGTATTTTTTAATGCAACAAATAAAGAAACAAAGTGTTCCTAAAATATACAGAACTGACCCACTGCTTAGTCAACACCTGGTCTGCTTAGAATCTGAATAGAACTTGAGAGATCTTTTATTTAAGAGAAAAAGGAAAAAAAGGCAGCTTTCAGGTTATATACACAATAGGCTCTGTATCTTCATTATGGCAAAGTGTATTTTTATTGCCTGGAAGGGACCCAAAACCCAAAAGCAAGATCAGGAGCTGTGCAAAAGAGCCAACTACACCCAACTATCAAGAACAGGCTGCACACAGCACAGCCAGTGTACTGCTAAACCTGAGGTGAGGGGAAGGCACAGCAAGGCTGTCACCACAAGCAACTTAATAAAAGGTTAATGAGCAAGTTAAAGCTCATTAGAGAGCTAACACAGATGAACCCATGACTACTGCAACAGCACCATCATGCAAGGAGACACCTGAAATAGTCCTCACTCTGTCCCTCTAAATCCTGAACATGCTGTGACAATGCAAGGAGCTGCAGCTTAGTGTTAATCAGTCTAAGAGCCACTATTAAAAGGACATGATAAAGTTAAAACCAAGATGAACAGTGTCTATAGCATTAAAGAACCATTTGAGTGTATACAGTGAAAAGCAAAGGCTGGACTCAGATCACAAGACAAGATAAACTCCACTTTGTGCTGATAGTATCCACTGCCCTGGTCTGTTAAAAGAAACCTACATGAAAACAAGGTTGTATTAGATTTCCCCACATCTGAACAAGACACTGCTGTGATATCAAAATGTTTGCAGAAAAGCTGTTTGCATTTCTATTATAAAGCAACAAATATATTAATATTAACTACAAAAATTTAACTATTGCTATTACCAATAGAATTGCATAAATCCTTTATCAATGATGACAAAAAAAAAAAAATAAAAAATCAAAGAGTAAAACCCAGCCTACATTGACTGGATTTTACCAGCAGCCTTACATCTAAGGATTTACTCAAATTATACTACACAAGACAGCAATTCCCATTCAATGGCAGAGCAGCTACAAAAATAGGGTGTTTTGCCAGACACAAACAAATTTATTAAAGAGACAGAGAAAAGTATTACATGCTATTAGAGTAAAACACAAATTACTACATATTATTTTAGACAAAGTGCAGCCCTTCTTTTTCAATTAGTAGACAATTGCTTTTGTAGAGAAAAATGTGTATAAAATGCTATAAAACTTTAAATGCACTTCCTAAGCTACACTGCCTTTCCCTACAGACTCACAGGAGTGCAGCAGGAATGCAAGATGCCCTTTTCTGCTTTCAAGGTACAGTTATGCAGATCACACAAAGTCTGTAGAAATGGATGATACAAAAAATGATCTTACTCATCACTGCTGTGCTGCATAAATTTTGTACCTGACTGAAAAGAATCAAAGTACTCGTGTAGTAATTTAACTGTAGCAACAGAGAATGTACATATGAATATACATTTTTTAAATACAGTATTTTGTAACTAAATAACAGAGGAGGCCAGGATCTGTAACACAAACTTAGTTACAGGATGGTCAAAATCAACTACTGGCAAAGGTTTTCTTCATATGCCATTCACCACTCAGTAATAACTTCTAGAAGTTGCCTAACATAAAAGACAAAGAAAATGGCATATTTTCTATGTTAATAACCAACTTGAAACAAGATAAAACTCTTTTGTGGGCTTCAGTGTGGAAGCCAAGAGAGTAGCAAAGTTCCCCTTTTAACCAGAAGAAGAGAGAATCCCTTACACTCCCAAGTACTTTTGTTTACAATGTTGTAACCACTGCTATCCAGTTTTATTCACAAAGTTACTTCAGCAAGAGTAGGGAGACATCAAAACAGTTTTGAACTACACATGGAAGCAAATACCATGTACTTAAGGACATATAGGCAATAGCAAAAAACTGGGAGAGAATAATCACGTTCCATGTAGATGAGAAACTTTTAAGCCTTAAGTAAGGTAAGAGGTTATTAAGCACTTGTGAAACTCCTGACTTTCTCCTATACATTCTTTGCTAAGAAATATATTAACATACCCATAATCCCAGATCCAATGTAAACTTACAATTCTGTTTAAAGCCCCACTTTTGCATCTTATCAGCAAAGGATTTGATTTTCCAAACCAGCTTTCAGTAACACCTGAACTCTCAGCTCTGCCACCACCTAATAGTGTATTGTTACTACTCAGCTCTTGCCAAGTTTGGGGATTCACCTGCCTAAACTCAGCTGGGACACGCTGGGAAAGAATTTGTATTTTCTGTGTTCCACAAAACCTTGGGTCACTGTGGGCAGCTCAAGGTTCCCACCTGAAACTTTAAAGACCACGTTATAGACACTGGAACAGCAATGGCCCAGCCTTCCTTCCTTGCTTAGGACAATCCCATTAGTGTGCACTGAGCTTTGTGTCCTGCCCTTCACAACACGGGGGTTGGAATGATACCTTCAGTACACGGCATAAAATGCAAAGGCCAAAAGCACCAGGTCAGAGCTGGACACTGCTTCTCTGAACACAGCAGGTTACCAGCCCAGTGTGAAAATCACACACTGCATTTTCCTTTGAAGCATTCATAGATTCCCAGCTCCTTCAACCAAAGAGAACATTTTAAGTTAGCTGTTAATTCTTCTTGGTTTTATATTTATGCTTCAAATATCATTCTTAGTGTCAGTTACCTTCTATCATCACACTTCTCATTCTGTCCCAGGCTCTGCACTCTGCTTCTTTCCTTACCTGCCCTTCCATTCACTCACACATCTCATTCATTCTTTATGGTGGCAGAAAGTTTGAGAAGCACGTGGAAAATTTAATATCTCCAACTAAATTATAAGAATGCCTCACTGTCCACGTGCATCCCTGAGAAACAAAGTGAAGATGTCTGTCTTCATCTGCTGAAGGGAAGGAGCACATCATCACAGGTTGCACAGGAACCCCAAAAACTTGTCTAGGGAGTGCAAAGTTCATTAGTTCTTTCTAGGTGCGCTGAGAGTGCTGACTCTGCCCCACGACTGTGCTATCCCAACCTCTCCTTCGGGCTCCACTCCACAATTTACAGCTTCACTCTTTCCAAAACAGTGAGAGAATGGAAGCAAACTTGCTGTGACAGCTTTCCTGCTGTCCAGGGACTGCTCCCTTCTGGAGAGCAATTCATTGCCTCGAAATTTGAAAGAACAAGTACATTAGTCAAATAAACCACTTATTGCCCTGTCAGGGCTATCCAAATCTTGGATATTTTAAAAATCCACTTTCATGAGAGCACTTATAAATTCAATTGCAGGGGAACCAGCTGAAAAGGCTCAAAAAATTACACCACTACAAAGCTAATTACACTTCAAAATTCAAACAGGCATTTTCAGTTACTCATCCCTTATGAATTTCAGGAAAAAAGCTTATTGCAGAAAAATGTGATAAACAAACCTAAAATCCTTACTTAACACATATAACACATAACAAAAGCTACAACAAAACAAAACAAACAAACAAACAAAAAAAAAAAAAAAAAGAGNAAAAAAAAAAAAAAAAAAAAAAAGAGAGAGAAAGGAAACATGGTATCCTAAGAGTGGTAAGACAACATAAAGGAAACAGTACCAGAGCAATGGCAATACATTCAGTAACAGTATCAGAGGATAGAAACAAAGCAAATATGTCTCTTGCCGCTTCTGCTACAGAAGTATCAGTGCACATGTCATTGCATTCACTATAGAACGCAGTCTATGCTTCATTGCTAAGAGAAAAAGAAAAAAAAAACCAGCCAAAAAACCCCCAAAGGTTCCTCAGTTTTACTTACCACAGCAGTGGTGATAGCTCTCTTATCACTTTCAGACTTTCTCCAAAATTGCTGAGGGAATTAAGAAGACCAGAGAAGAAGCAGACTGCCTATATCATGGGATCTCAAAACCACTCCTTAGACAGTGAACGCTACCGTTTCTTATATTCAGTAATAATCACCTCACCTCCAGAGGTAAGCACCAGCCACAGGTCTTGCCCTGGTGGATCACCAGTGGCAGAAGCTTGGGAGGACACCCCAAACACACACATTCTCCACGGAGCCATCCTACTACCTCTTCCAAAGAGGGACAGCATGGTCCTGTTGTCACACACCTGACAAGATCCCCAAACCTTTCATACGTGTTAATTCTGCCACTTAGTTATACCCAGATGTAACAACCTCATTCGGCAATGGCTTGTTCACCTGTTACAAACGGAAAATGAAGCTTCCACAGAAAGCTTCTGCCAGCAGACAAGCAATGTACCATGCTAAATAGACATTAGGAGCAAAACAGCAATTCTGCCGCACACCACCCAAAGCAACGCTGAGGACGCAGGACAACTCACCTGATTTTGTAATTGGGTAAGGTGTGCTTGCGCTTAATTACTTTCTTGAACTGGTTCACTATGATGGAAGTGAGCTGAGGCATGGGCCTTCCTTCAAACTGAGACTTCACCTCAAAGAGTATCACGGGGTCGTCCATAAAAGAGAAGAACCAGTGCGTGAAGGGCAGGCGCGTGAAGACCAGCTTCAGCTTCCCCATCACCCGGGAGATCTTCACGAACAGGTAGGCCGACTTGCCGAACACCAGGTCGGCATCGATGGCCAGGTGGAAGCCACCATTGTACTCCAGGTCTACCTCAAAGCCCAGCTCCTCGGGACAGCCCTCCTCATTGCAGGCCACCGGCCGGATGAGCTTCACCGACTTGAAGACAGGCAGGACATCGCCGAGAGAGACCTCCCTGAGGCTGAGCCCCTCCAGCACCTTCCCTGTCATCTTGGCCTGGAGCAGCTCCTCGAACTCCACCTTGATCTTCTTGATGACCCAGTCCCTGACCAGGGCAGTGTCCCTGAGCTCCCTGAAGAGAAAGAGGAAGATGGCATTGAGGAAGTGGCACGTCTCCTCGCGGGAGGAGGGGGCTGGAGGGGGCTCCGGCTGCTGCTGCGGCGGCGGCGGCTGCTTGGGGCCGGGCTCGGGGCCCGGGGCGGCGGCGGGCGCAGAGGCCGGGGTCGGGCTGGGGGCTGGCTCCGGGGACGCCGGGCCGCTGGCCGGCTCCGTGCCCTGCAGGTATTCCCTGAGGCCGTGCTCGGGCGCCACGCGGGCGTAGACGATGCCGCCGTAGGCTCCGTCCCCGCCGGGGGGCTCGGGCTTCCGCCTGTAGACGAGCAGGAGCTGCAGCAGGAGCGTGAGGCAGCAGCCGGCCAGCGCCGAGAGCAGGATCACGTACAGCAGCGGCATCCTCGGGCCTCCGCGCTGCCCCGGGCGCGCCGCCCTCACCGCGCCGCCGCCATCGCGGGGGTCGCGCCCGCGCCCCACCGGCGTTTAACGGCCGCGGCCGCCAGGGGCCGCCTCATCCGGGTTCCCCCCGCCGCCGGCTGCGGGGCGGGGCGGGGCTCCAGCCAACCAGCGGCGCCGGCCTCGTGCTTCTCGCGCTCCGATTGGCGAGTCCGGTTAGTGACGTCATGGCACCGCGCGCCGCCGTGGCGTCACGGCGCGGCGGGCGCGTGCGCGCGGGGAGGAGCGGCGTGGGCGGGGCGGGGCGCGCGGAGGGGTCACCCGCGGCCGTGAGGGGCGGCGCGCGCTCCCGACTGCGAGTCCGGGGCGCGCTCCCCGCGCTCGCTCCCGAGACCCGTTCCCAGGGCGCGCTCCCGGGGCGCGCTCCTCGTACCCAGCATAGTCCCGGGACCCTGTGCCGGGGCGCGCTCCCGGGACTGCCCCCGGTACCCGCTGCCCTGATTTGCTCCCGGGGCGCAGTCCCGACTCCCGGGCGCGCTCCCGAGGCGGCCGTGTGCCGGTGTCCGGGCAGGGGAGGCGGGCTGGGCACGGTGCGGGTGGCGAGGGAGCGCTGTCGGTGTCACTGGGTGGCAGGAAAAGGCCGGTGAGCATCCTCAGAAATCGGCGGTGCTCGGGGATGTTTCGGTGGGATCGCTCCGGAGAGCGGCGATGAGATAAATTCTCTTTTCGTGGGCGTTGTGTGACTTCCTAGAAACCTCCTCGATTCCTGCTGATGAGAGATGCTTTTAGCGCGTTAAGAAAGCAAAACAAAAACCAACAAACTTGCCTGGATGGCATTTTATCCAGCTCTGCTATTACTGGTGATAAGATATAAATCTGTTTCCGTCCCCTTCAGCTGTCTACTTGTGCTTAAAATCGTCATTGAATGCATGAGGGAGAAAAACCCAACCTGTGGAGAAAATTAAAATCAATCAGCGAGGATAGAAAGAAGAAATGGGAGATGAGGGCTGCAGAATACAGGAGAAATGTAACTCTTCAGAAATTTTGAATATTTTGAGAGGTTAACTCAGAAGATCATTCAGTTTCGGCTTACAGAATTGTTATGGAAAATAACCATATTTTTACTGGAAGATATAAACATACATCCAAATGAAACTGCTGTTGTTCTAATGCAGCAAACTCATTTAAAGCCCAGATCAAGGCTGTATGTACTGATGGAGAATGCACTACCTCAGCTGTACACTGTTTTTCCAGGTGCTTCCCTTTGTCAGGGGTAGTCTTTTCTTTCAGTCTTGAAATAGAAGTTTTATGATTTCTGAAAGGCAACCACAATGGAGGAGAAATTTACCTCAATTATTAACCTTGTTTTTCACACCGTTTTTTGTGTTTAGCTAAATACCTAGCTAAATGTTCTTAGGTTATTTTATATTTTAATAGAATAAAAGAAAACTCATGCTCATGTTGTTGGTTGTTTTTTTCCCTCCAGAACTGCTTAAAGATGCAAACAAGAGGAGAAGAAAATGTGAAATTTTATTACCAGGAAGATAAAAGCTCTCTTCCCCATCCCCCTTTGTAAAGCGTGTGGGGTGGGAGGATTGAAAAGCTCTTAATGATGCAGTGCTGTGGTTTGAAACTAGAGATTCAGAGGATGAATTTTTTATAGGTCTTGTGACTGAAAGTTGAAATGCCTGGGTGTTTAACAGAGCACTTCTATAGAAATACCAGAGAGGTCATTAGTCCAACATTTGAGCTGCTCTGTTACGGGCCTTTACCGTGGCTAATACAGACATATGTGGTAATAATGGAAAGGTTTGGGATTTGCAACTAAATGGCTTTTCAGATAAGGGGCTAATCTATTCAAAAAGGCAATAGCAGCCTTGCTTTTGGGTCAGGAGGAACAGCAGGAGGATAAAAAAAAAAAAAAAAGTCACGTTGCAGATGTCTCAATTGAGTATTTTCTTCTGTTAGACAAGCAGAATAGGGAATTTGGCACATTCTGTGCACCTGATGGCAGCTTAAGAGCCTCTGAAATGTTCACCTCAGTAATCGCTTTTCTTCTTCCCCGGGAACATTTTCAACAGGAGCTGTGTTATCTGAAAAGACACGTTAGGAAGCAAGAATCGGGCGTGTTTTAGCATTTTCAATGAGAATGAGAGAATGGAAGGAAATAGCAAATGTGTTAACGTGAATACAAAATGACTGTGCAAAAATGTTATATAACATAGGATTGATATAAAAGAAAAAATATTTAAATTTGTCAGGTAGAGGAGAAAAAGGAGATTCATGTTAATGCCATCTAAAAAGGGCCTTTAAGAACATATTTTACTTTGGCTTCCATTTGGAAGGTCTTCTTTGCATTTTCTGGAAGTCTAGATAGATAGAAAGGTTTATGTAGTCTCACCAGTTTCACCCTGGTTACACAGAGCTTTGTAAAACTCTGTAGAATGTACTCAATTGTTTACTCTTTGAATAGCTGGAAATTATTAAATAGGACTCAAGACATGCAAAATAAAAAGACCTGTATTTATACAGATCTTTAAAAAAAGCACTAGGAAATATTTTATTAAAAGGGATATTTTACCTGTATTTAAACAGGGAAAATACTCTTTTCATTTGTAAATCAATTTAGTACATGATGGCAGCAAATCACTAAGTGTAGAGGTTCAAAATTTTGTGGGAGATTTCAACAATGATAGTGCACAAAGATTGCAAAATATAGAGAGTTCCATAATTGATAATAGACAGCAAGTAGCATAAATTCACAGGAGGGATGTGTTTGAGGCAATTGCCCTGTTCTAAGCAGAGTGGTGGTGCCTTGGGAACATTTGTCTCAATTCATCTCACTCATGCCTGATCCAAGGATCTCTGGGCTTTAGGAGCATTTTCAGTAACCCCAGGCAGCAGGACCAGGCAAAGTTTCACACTTTAAACTTCATGTTGTGGCACCAAGGAAAGAAACATCCACATCACAATCTTGGAAAGGCAATTACAGATGGGGTGGGTTTCATTTTCTTCAGAACTGCAAAGTAGTCTAAAGAGATTGTTTTTCAAAGCAGGATGTTTTGTAATGAGTGGTTTTAGCAATTTTCTTCATCACTGCACTGGAATTGTTGCCTTCTTTTGTAATATCTGTTGGCAAAATGATTTCATTCTTTCCTGGGCCTCCTATTGTTTTTGTATTACATCTCTTAGAGACCAAAACTAGATTATCATTCTCATGGTGCTGCATGAAATAGGATTTAGAAAGTGATTAAGTAAATTCATGAGGAAAAAACAATCCATTGAAGGCTATTAAAAACAAAGATTACTGGAAGTTACACTGTGACAGACAGCTGGTGGGTGTCTTTTCCTTTTGACTGTCCTCAGGCATCTACAAATTCTGAGAGGATATGCTGCACAGAGAGCAGCTGGTCTGCTCCAATGCTGAAGATATGGTAAAAAAATATATATATAGGAAACACAGTGATCAGTACTGCTTCCAGTTCTAGTTCTGAACTCTGCCTGCACAGTGCTACATTAATATCACACAGTTCTGCATTTTATTGGTATAAACCTCTTTAAAAACACTGGAACTTCAGATCAGGTGAGATTTTATCACTTTTTTT
>PYHW01010658.1:2161442-2180099 GCA_013186435.1 Turdus rufiventris | reverse complement strand
ATCAGCCCCTGTGTCTGACCCTTCATCAGCCCCTGTGTCTGACCCTTTATCAGCCCCTGTATCTTATCCTTTATCAGCCCCTGTGTCTCACCCTTTATCAGCCCCTGTGTCTGACCCTTCATCATCCCTTGTGTCTGACCCTTTATCAGCCCCTGTATCTGATCCTTTATCAGCCTCTGTCCTGCAGCAGGGAGGGTGAAAGAGCTGCAGGGGGGGCAGTGGGAAGGAGCCACCTGGCACTGCCACAATCCCAGCCCGAGTTCAGGTCCTGGTCTCAGGAGAGCGATTACTCCTGCAAATACTCAGTAATCAAATTTCAGCAGCTCCAGCCCTGGCCTTGGGGACATGCTGTGGCAGGTCCTGCATTCCTGCAGCTGCTCATACCCTCCATGCATCCTGATGCTGGCTCAGGTGGAAAGAGGAGTAAAGGAACAGGAGATTTGAGGGAACCTGCTCCAGTCTCCAAGCTGGAGGGAGTATCTCAGAAATTTTAGCTCAGATTGGACTTTTCCAAGAAAAGGAAGATTCTGGGATTTTTCTGTTATTCACCTTAGTGTCTCTGTTTAGTGCTAAGTTTCATATGAGGTCTTGAGCCATTAAAACAACAAAAAAAAGGAAATTACTGATCAGCTCATGTGCTTGATGGGGAAGGTGTTTTTGGTGGAAGTGCAGTGGGCAGACATGACATTATCCTGTCCCCCTGACATTCCTTGGGCTTCTCAGGCACCTTGACAGGGCTGTACATAAAGCTGTCCATCTCAGCATCTGTGAACAGGTTTGTGGAGGTGAACTGATGCCTAAAGAGATCATTTCATTTCCCCTTCTGTTTGCTCAGCCCTTCCTCCCCTCAACCCAGCAGTTTAAACTAAAATGAATATAACTTGTTCCAAGCATTCAAAGGTAGACCAGGCATTTTGATGTAAATAAATCTGGGAGGAAAAGTACCTTTTGTACTGGTGGGAAGCTCAGGGAAGGTAAATGGAAACATTTATTTACATATTCTCATTTCTGTTTCTTCCTAGTAACACATTTTCACAACAGTCTTTCCCTGCCTCTATTGATGCTTCTGTATTCAAGGAATGAAAATATGCATGAGGGCTCCCAAAGCTAATCTGTACACATATAGTTTTTTTCCCTTTACAACATATTTCTGTACAAACTCAAGTAGATTTTCTTCAGATAACCCCAAGACTATGTTTAATGACAAATGATAATCACTGCAACCATATCTGAACTAATGTATGTACATATGTTTGTATTTTAATACATACACTTATCAATTTGGGCTGCATATTTGTAATAACATGAGTTACTTTGTTTAACTATGTAAGACAAATAGCTATATTATTGAAATCTCTGTAAATACCATTAGTAACACATTGCAGCTGAGAAAGCATAACATTGCAATTCCTGCCATTTTCCCTTTAGACTTTATTTAATAGTCTGGTTTCACACTACTCTGTGCTGCTACTGTTCAGAGGAAGACAAACATTGGCCAAATTTAAATTCACCAGAAACCAAACCTCGTGTTTCACACTCGAGAAGTGATACATTTGAGAGGACAGAAGCAATTCCTAATGTCACAAACATTTTGCAAGTTGGAAAACTATTATCTCTGTAGTAACAGTGACTTCTTTGACATGGAGTCCTGGCCAAAAGTTTTTAACATTTTTTTAACACTTTTTTTGTGCATAAGGCATTTGGATTATCAGTAAAAGTAGATGTAAATCTCTGTCAGAAATGCAATT
The DNA here is from genome assembly GCA_013186435.1 of Turdus rufiventris. Lineage (NCBI taxonomy): Eukaryota > Metazoa > Chordata > Aves > Passeriformes > Turdidae > Turdus > Turdus rufiventris. Next base: position 2,178,351 of record PYHW01010658.1, on the reverse strand, counting down.
TAAATCAAGGTTCTTCACTTCCAAACTTCTGACAAGGCAAAAAATCAAATCCTTCTTATCTGAAGAACAATTTCCCCTTTTTGGACAAACTATACTCCTGTAGCATCATTAGGCCAGCAGGTAAATCTCATGGATGTTTGTACAATTTTGGATCTGTTCAACTTCTATTCTCTTTTCCTGGGCACTCAGTGATGCTGAGGATGCTGAATTGAGTGAGAAGGTGAAATTCCAATCTGCAGGCTAAAACAAGTGAGGAACCTGCTTGTTGTCCTCAGCCTCACAGCAGATTAGCTTTTCCTCCCACCACCAGCCTTCAACTTTTCAGCTATTCCCCTAATTTAAGAAGCATGTCTCTAAAACCACAGCTGCCTGAAATGCAGCCTATGCACTTCTTTTTGAATTTACTCATTGAGCTCTACATCTAACAAATGGAAAAACTGAAGTAAATATTTTCAATATGAAATTTAAAACTTCTCTGAAATAAGCCTTAAAGAAGCTTGCGTTCCTGAATAATTTCTGCTAAAATTTGTCATCCCTGCAAGGTTGTTTAATCCAAATCAATATTAAAATTTTTAAAAGCCAGAAAGATGAAAACTGTCATCTAAAAAGTAAAACTGAAGGCTATATTTTCAAATAATGATGTTTTTATTGGAATGGGTAAAGCTTAGAATATGGTAATAAAAACTTGGAGGGTTTTTTTGGCCAAGATTTTGACTTAACTGCTTTTGATCAGCAACATTTTCTCAAAAGAGCAGCTCATGTAACTACATGAGTACCAGCAATACATTTTCTGCCATTGGTACTGTGACTCAATCAGCTCAGCTTAAAGACAAAGTCTTTAATGCAGTCAATGTAGTTTTTATTTGACTGCCCTGTGTTGAAACTCCTCAGATTTTACTGAGAAGCTCCAAATGCATGCACTGCCAGCCAAATGAATGATAACCCTTATTTTTATAATAGGATTGCTGCGTTTATCACCCCAATTACAATGATCCTAAGCACTGATCCTAAGCCCTTCTGCTTTAAAAAAAGGCAGAATGTGTTAAACAAGGGATATCTGCAAAGGCCAGAAACTGTTAATGGAGTGCTGAAACTACATCTACAAATTTTTAAGGGTTGAGAAGCTGAGTAAAGCTCCTCTCAAGTGCTGTTTTGTTCCACAGCCTGTGTACTCCCACCACCTGTACAAGTTGGAGTATTCTCAGTTTCTAGTAGTCTGAGAAATGTTACCTATGAGGAACACAATCAATGCACATCACGTACAGTGGCTACAATAAAAGTCTCCGTAGCAACATTAAGAACAGATATTTTTAAATGCTCTTAGTCTTATGTTCGTGGGTTTTTAAAAATACAGCTATTAACTGCTTCCACTGCAGATGCTGCTGTGAGCTAATCATCCAACAAAACTGCTTTGCTGAGGCTTGGAAGGATGATCCCTGCCTTGCTTTTCTGCAGATCACCACAGGCTTGCTTTCCCCTGCAATCAGTTAATATCCATTAAATATTGCATCATTATTTATCAACAGGCAGCTGGTCTGAAAAATCAACCTGCCAGAGCTTTCTCTCCTCTGAGAGGAGGCAGAAGAGCTGTGGGAATAGAAAGAATTTACAAAGGAAAATTTGAGCAGGTTTTGGCAAACCATCCACCAAAATGGTAGAAAACAAGGGGCTGGGGATGCTCATCATGCCTGGGAGTGGGGCTGAGGGAAGCAGAGCTGGAAGGTGAGGTGGTGAGGAGGAGGAGGAGGAAGAAGAAGCTGGAAAGCTCCTCAGAGCTGTGTGAACTGTAGCAGGTGCTGCAGAGGGGGAGCTGCTGTGGGAACAGAGCCTGATAAAGAGAGGAAGAACAACAGAAAACAGTTGGGTTTGTCTCAGGGACTCGAAATGGCTGTTTCTGGAGGAGGAGCAGGAAGAATGACAATATTTTTTTTGAGAAACAAAGCAGCATGTAAGCTTTTCTTGCATTTTCTTGCTCCTTTGGACCAGTGTCCCCAAAGCTTCACCTCCTGTTGATTCCAACATAAAGACTGAGCTGAGGCAGCCCAGACCTCCTTGTACCCAGCAATTTTCTTTGTTATCTCAAAGTAATCCTATTGCTTTCCCCTGATTCCTCAAGCCTGCAGACTTCAGACAGTTTGAGAGGGGAATTTAGATTTCAGGCAGGTAAAACAGGTACAAAAAGGCTGAGCTCACCTCTGTGCTAAGAGTGGTACTGGGGCTTCATTTCTGAAAAGAACAGAAAGCTCTTCCTTTTTACTGTTTGCTTCTTTAGAGACAAACAGCAAGGACCAATAATAGCAATAATTTATAAACTGCTGTACACAGGAGTGGTACAGGAGTGATAGAGGCATGTACTGCAAGCCTTGGACTTCATTAATTATATACAAACACGCATATTGGGTAAAAATACAACCCTCTTAAATTTGTTAATAGATTTCTGAGATGCTAATCTTTGCTTCATCAGCTTAAATGCTTAAAACATAGTCTGGCAATAGTGGTTTGCACCATGCAGAAATGATCCGCTTTGGAGGGAGCACAAACCAGGGAGCATGAGAGTGTAGTCATCCATTCTCCACTGTGTTATGTACACAGGGCTCTGGTCCATCCCTGGAGCAGCTTGGGCACAAAGGATGTCAAAGGCAGGGGAAGGGAATCACAGGTAAACATGTAAAAATTGTGTGTTGAGAAGGATGGCAAGAAAAAAAAAGAGTGGGGATTTGACAGCAGACCTTGTTAAGAACAGGGTGTGCAGAAGGGTAGGTAAAGGGAGTGGGTAGGTAAAAGGATTCAATTCTGTCCCATTCTAAATCTCTGCAAGGGCCACCAGAGGTCTTTAACAGGGATTCACAGATATGCATTTGTGCAACACAATTGCCTGGGCTGGGCAGAGCTGGTTTATTTGGGTGTTTCTCTCTCTGATCAGGATGGGAACACAGATTTCTTCACCTAATTCAGCTCTGTTCCTAATGGGCATTGTCTGGGATTTTCTCCTTCTTCAGGACTGTTTCCCCCCTCCACTGATGTTGTGTTGCTGGGAAAGCCTGGAAGAGAGAGCCTGTCCGTGGCAATTTGGCTGAGCTACCCATACCTCTAGGAAAAGGGCAGCCATCAGCACTCTGTGAATGCTCAGTGCAATCAGAACAGCTCCTGGCTGGGAGGTAGCTGCAGTGAGGACCAGCTGCAAGGTCTGTGCAGAGTCTGTGCCAAGGAGCAGCTGGACAGGCTGCTGGCTGAAGCCTCTTACACCACCATGGTTCATAACCGAGATAATTGTCTGTGTTTGATTTTACACAGGAGATTTGTGGGCATCAGTGCTTCCTCTGCACCAGTTGCTCAGCATATCTGATGCTGTAATGTGAGCTCCCCTGCTTTCTCTTTGTCAGAAGGGCACCATCAAGGACATTTTCAAAGTGTATGCCAAGTTATTCGTGAAACCCTCTCAGAACAATGAAAATATTGCTTTTTCACAAGGCCAAGTTCTTATTTGATTCCTAGAGTTACCCTCATCAGCATGACTCTTCCCACAGTAACTTTCTTTTTCATGTCTTCTCTTCATGTGCATTTACTGGAGGGAAATTTTTCATTTGACACAAGATATGTGCCATTAAGAATAAGCGTAGGTTTCAATTTAGGTGAAGAGGAGGTCACACAGATGCAATGAAGATTTAAAATCAAGTTATTGCTGTCCTTCTCACACCATTGATTTTCTCCTTTTGCTTTCCCCACTTTTTACATTTAGTAGAGTTAGCAGTAACAATCTGTAGTTGGTTTATGTTTTGTATTTCATTTCATTGTTGCTTTGGGGGTTTTTTGACACCAGGTTTTAGTCAGAATTCATCAGCACAATACTGTCTTCCCTCTTTGCTCATCATTCTGGCTCAATAGCTTGTTTCTGTGTCATTCTCTGCCTAGGCTCAATATTCCCAGCTTTCAGGGTGGTTTTGCTTTGAATGTGTCCCATCCCAACATTTAAGGAGGGTATTTTAATGATTTGCAGACCAGACCTGGAGAGAGCAGCCCTGTGAGACAGCAGTGCCAGGATTTCTGCCCGAATTCTCACCACAGACATCAGCCAAGTTGCTTCATATTCAGAAGGTATTTAGTCACCTGAATCCTATGAGATGGAGCTTAGGTCTTCAAACCCTGAAGTCACATGTGTAAGATCAGGATGAGTGTGCTTACTAAAATTATAGGCTGGTTAGATAAGTGAGACGTGTAACACACCTGGGGCAGCTGGAATAAATATCCCTAAACATTATCCATCCTAGTGAGCAAATGCAGCTCTTGCTGGGGGCCAGGGCTGCAGGAAACTGCTTTAGGTGCTGTGGAAGGAGCACAGGGCACTGAGCTGCTGTGGTTGCTCTCACTACATTTTCTCTCTCTGTGGCTTGGTGACTCATCTTTCACACTTCCTCATTTTCCCCTTTCCCAACAATACAAAGCACCCTTTTCTAACAGAAGCATTTAGAAGCACTGGGTTTGGGTAAACAGTATAAGAATGATTCCTGGTAGCTGTGAGGAGTTCTGGCTCACAGCTTTTCTGAGGAGTGCTTTTCTTCATGCATACACACCTCTTTTCCAGAGCCCATTGCTTGCACAAGAGCCGACTGCTCAGAGTTTGAACAACACCCCTGATGTACCCAGTGCTTCTCTAGTCCAGAATTCATGATGGATGATGAGAATTTGCAATATCTGATCCTCTTCATCTGAAGATTTAATGCTCACTAAATCACCTGCATTTTTTTTTCCTTATTTTCATCTGGGAAGAAAACTTTCAGTGCATTTTCTGCACTTGCCCATTTCTCTCTGCTTTAGCTACATTTGTTTCCTGATTTAGCTCATCCAAGGAAATGTCCTGCATGGGTCTGGCAAACAGTGCATATGTGCCTGTGTGCTATGATGAAGTAGCAGGTGGAGAACTTGAAAAACAAGTTATTTGGAAATGCAATTAAGATGCCAAGGAGCAACTTGCGAGATTTTGCTGGACATGTAGACCCAAACAGGGTATTGCTAAATAGGTGCTGTAGACTAAGACAGCTGAGTGCAAGGAAAAGCAAATAGAGAATGGTCATAATAAAATTAAGTAGATTTTCATGTAGGAAAGAAAGGGGATCCTCTGTCTTATATTACAGAAACTACAGGTTTGTGATTTTTTTTTTTAAATCTTTTTGTTTGTTTGTTAGTTGGGTTGTTTTGCTTTTTTTCACTAAGTGTGGAATAATATTTCAGAACATTAATTAAATGCTTCAGGAATAAACCACACAGAGACTCATAGCTGCACCCCTCAGATTTCCTGTGGCATTAAAAGCCTAACCAGCACAATAAAAATAGATTAGCCTTTGAACAGTTCCTCCTGAAGATACTCTTGGCTTGAAGAGACAAAATATGGTCCAAAGCTTCGTCCTCATAGGTCTCCTGGGACATGGGACTCTGAAACTTTGTTCTTTTTGAATAGCAAAAGATGCAGAGCCAGCCTATGCTTTCTCCAAAGCAGATCAGCATCTGCACATCAGTGTGTAAAACAGAACAGCAAAGAGATGAGATCATTAGATCTTGCCAAGGTTTGTCTAGTCAGGCTTCCTGTAATGTGATACTAAATCTAGCAGCAGAGGAATACTGGAAAACTTAAGTGCAGTGCCTTCCTTTGCAGCAATAATATGCCATTACATCTTGTCAGTTCTACTTATTGATGTTAAGAGCTTTGCAGTTGTGTAGACATACTCAAGCAATCATTACAATGAAGAAGATTTTCAGTTTGTTCCCTTTTTTGCCCTCAGACTGAGCCCTCATTGAGGTTGAATCAGCATAAGGAGGCCTGAACTCATGCATAAAAATTTACAGCTTTGATGGCTTTTTTTTCCTCTCTAGCTAATGGTAAAACTGCTACCTTCACCAGGGAGCACAACCCTCATTTCGTAACAAATTTTGAAGACCATGAGTACATTTCTCAGCACGAAGTTGTGGCACCTCACCTATAGATAATCCCCAATCTAGCAGAGAGGGCCAAAGAAAACAGCTGAGAGAAAAGACAGCCAGCAAATATCACAATTGTGTGCATTCAGAAGATCCTGAGGGAGACTCACTTAAAACCAGCACTGAATCCAGTCATCTAATCCACTCCCCTTGGGAGATCCACTTTTTGTGGTGCCACCTCCACAGAATAATTGACTTCCTGGCTGCCTCAATACTAAGACCTCTCTGGTAGATGCACAATATTTTTGAGCAAACTGATAAAAGATTTTGGTGCCTCTGTCTGTATTTCCCACTGGGAGCTGGGCTGGTCCCTTTCCACGGGATGCAGGACAGCCTTAGGGTCAGTGCAGTCTCTGCTCCACAAGCTGTATCCTCACACATTGTTTGCATTTCCACAGCATAAAGTGAGAGACCATTCCAGCTCAGGGATGAAGAAATACTGTAGAGAAAAAAAGCAGAACAGGTCTTGTTGATGGACTTGGACAGTGCTATAACATTTTCATTTTGGGGAGGCAGGAGGGGGAGCGGGGTGGGGTGAGGGAAGTAGTTAGGAAAGAAATAAAACTGTTTTCCTCCAACAAAACATACTTTCCAGGAAGCTCAAGGAGTTCCACCTTCATTTCTTGCTACAAGAATTAAAAATAAATTTTAAAAAACTAAGAGACGCAGCCAGTAGTTGCTGTCTGTGCACAGGGAGCTGCTCTCTCTTCCACACACAGTAAGGATGAATTCTTTCTGCTCACTATCTCCAGCAGCAGGTAGCTGTCATGAATCCCTCACCGTGGTGGTGCTGATGATCTCAAGTCTTGGAGAGACATCAGGGCAGCCCAGCAGAGCCACACCACACTCCAAGCCAGGGCAGCACTGCATGACCTGTCCACAGCTGTTTTTCCTTCCAGCCTGCATCCACCCTCCATACATATTCTGTCACTTACTCACTTCTTCCTTTTTTTGCAACCACTGCTCTGTCACCCACCTGGCACCAGTGACATAAAGCTTTCAATTTTTAACTCCCACAGCCTGATATTTTTCTTAGATGTGATTCTGATATCTGGTAATCTGTTCACTCTTTCCTAACTTAGAGGATGTTTCCCATTCCATGCCAGGGGGTTACTCAGGGAGTAGCTCAGATGTGTGGATTTAGGCACTGCTTACTTTCCCCTTCTGTTTCCTTAGCAGGAACCAAAGTTCTCAGTAACGATGGACTTGTTCTGTTCAAAAGGTTAAGCAGAGGTGCTGATTGTACTGTGAGGTATTAGTACGTTCCTTGGATATGGCTTGGAAAGTCATCCCAAAATTTTCTCAAAGAGCAGAATCTGAGGTTACTATGAATGATTGTAAGTACAAGCAGAGTATAAACAGTTTGTGTGAATAATAGGAGCCTGCTGCCATCTGGGTCCTATTTGGAGCCTTAGCATCTTTTAAGCATCACCAAGTAGGTAGAAAAACATTACAAGAAATGGAAGCAGGACAGAAGCGAGAGTCATCCTGACAAGGGTGAAACAAAAAGTGACATGACAGAAATGTCAGTCATCATCATGATGTCCTTAAGCAACCACCCTGAACAGACAATAGGATGTTTTATCAGGCTGCTATCTCAGATAAAGCATCAGCAGGATCTAAAAGGCTGGCTTATGTGCCTCTGCTTTTTAGTCTCAGTACATGTGTTTTTAGAATTGTCATTCCTTGAAGTATCTGTATTCTAAATGTAAGCAATGAATAGTGAGCGGGGTTTTACTCCAGCCCTTTCCACAACTGAATTAAAGGTTTGGATCTCTGTGCAAAACTTGTTGTTCAAGTGCCTAAGTACAAAACCATGGCTCAAGCACAAATCAAGTACACCAGAGCCATAAACCAGGCAAGAGCATTACCAAAGCTCAGGGCTCAAAAATGAGTGAGCTCCTGCAGTGTAATGAGTTACTTACTGAGCATCAGTGGAGCCAGATGTTCTTGGCCTGTCTCATATTTGAAGAAAAATGTGTTCATTTAAATGTCAGCAAAGGAAGATTTAAGATAATGCATTTTTGCTGTGTGTTTGTGAGAGTCTAGAAGAACGCATGTGGTGGAACCCCCAGCCTGGAGGAGCACACAATCACTCTCCAGCCAACAGTAACTTGATTATCTCCCCCAACCCTGAACTGAGCCACAGCAGCCACTTCAGATTAGAACTGAGCAAGAGGCACGGGGCTGCCAGGGAAGGTGAAAATTTAACATCTTAAATTGCAAGTCTGGTCAAGTAAGAAACAGAGTTTTACTGAGGATTTCCTTTATGGAGTCACAGCATCAGCACTTCACTAAAGAAAAGCCTACTGTCTCTGAGGGAGAGTTGAGCATTTCCTAGTGCACAGTTAGTAAAGAATAGTCTGTGTCTGGCTCACACTGGGCTGGTCAGTGTTTTTCTAACACACCAAGAAAGAGAATCAAGGTTTTCTCAAGTTCCCCAAACTTGTCCAAACCAGCTGATGCACTCCTTGGTGGCCTGGTTCATATCCCCCATGAGGAGTCACTCTGCAACTCTGGCTCAGCAAGAAGAAGCAGAGTGGCTGCAATCCAAGACAGTCCCTGTGTCTGCTTGTCCAAGGTCAAGGAGCCATTTGGATGCTTGAAGTATTCCCTTTGTTGTATTTAACACATTGGGGGTTGGAACATGATGATGTGATAAGGAAAAAAAGCAATTTTGATGTAGAAAAAGTCACTCATGATGTAGGATTGGATTTGGACTACCTGGATCTAGTGGCCATCTAAATCTTGGGAAATAGGGCTGTGAAAGTTTTAATGGGGGTCTGCACTGTGTTTTATACACATTTCCTTTTAAAAAAGCATTGATAGCAGATCCTTCACTCATCATACAGAAACCACGACATCTGTATGACTCTGCCAAGTGCAGAGAGCCCTTTTGTTTAGACAGCATTGCCAGAAAATGCCTAAGAAGCCAAGGAGATGAATAGAAACCATCTGAGAGCCAAAAGACCCTTGGGAAAAGCTGATTAAACAAGCTGCCAGCCTGCATAGACACCCCAAGTTCATACTTCAACTCCAAAATACCTTATTGAGTGAATTCAGCTTATTCTGAAGGCCAGCATCTATGGAGGGAATGCTGTGTGGGTCAGAGCAGAAGAGTGGCTCCTTCTACAAGAAGATTTTGCACTAGATCTCAAAAAATTATCTGGGTGGAGATATATATATATATATATATATATATATATATGTATGCACACACACACACATATATATATATGTATTCTTCATTCCCTGGATGTTGGCACGTATAAATCTACACTTTTTTTTTTTGCATCCCCGACATTTTAGCACACATGCAATCAGTGGTAAATCCAGCCCAAGCTGCTACATCCCAAAATTACCGTGGCTGTCTCATTTTGTGGCCACTGGATGTCACTACTGATCCATTTCAGAGGACCAGCAGATTTTTATGAGTGCAAAACAAATACCCTCCTAATTTGGAGAAAATGAAACATTATTTTACTTCTTATTATTGTTTATAAGAACTTGACAGACCATTTTCCTAAGTCAGCATGGCACGCCTGTCTCTGTAACTGTGAAGGAGAACAGGCACAGACTGTCTTCTTACACTGCCAGACTTCTCCTAATCAGGGGAGAGATCTTGGGATCCAGGGGATAAAAACTGCAGATTTGGAGTGCTGGTGCCATGTCAAGGATTCTTGGAGCGGAAGCAGCTCCCTTCAGCCTGGGCTCGTGAGCTGGGGATGCCAGGGAGGGTGCTGGGATCCTGCTCCACACTTTCCTGGAGCTGGTGCTAAATGCCAGCTCATTACCACCCTCCTTCCCTCCTCTTCTCTGGAAACAGGGCAGATTTGCTTATTTTCTTGGGAATAGAAGACTTATCCCAAGTATTACAAATTTTAATAAATGGTAGTGACAAAGCACCTGCCAGGTCACTAGAGATGAGTTCTCTACAGGTCCACCCCAGAGTTTTGGACACTTGCATGGACATCAGGTGAGAGCTGGATCTGCTTCTGAAGCCTTGCAGTAAAGGAGGTAGCAGAGATCAGAGAACAAAAATATTCTGTTCTGTGATATCTTTGCTCTTCTCTTCTGGCATCCCCACAGACCAGAGCAGAGGCAATCTGATAGGGGCAGATGAAATGGGGCTCTGGGGAGGGATGAGGGAAGATGACATCAAGATTTGGATGAGAAGATAGAGTTTTATGGCAGTGAAAGACAAGATTCTAGGACAAGCACAGCAAAAACATCATGAAACCAGGAATTAGCCTTGCTTCCCTGAGACCTCTGGGCAGGTCACATACATTTACCCACTCAATGCAGTGCTCTGGGGGTCTGGCACAACCACTGGAGTGCTCTTCTAAACATTCTGTGAGTCCACCCTGCACTGCCTGAGTCCCACCTCATGCCAAGGTTGCTCAGAACTTCCCAGGAAAAGGTCTCGTTTGCCTCACAAAACTTTCATCATTCAGGTTGAAAACTCCTATTAGATTTTTCTGCCTCAAGGTGAAAAACAAGGGAATAAAACTATCCATCTATTTCTAAGAAAGAAAATTGAAAGAGAAATCATATACTCAGTAGAGAGTTCTAGAGATTAATAATTGGACTTTTCCAAGATTTATCCCCTTTAGGCAGGCAAGGATCCCCAAGCCACTTAAAATCCAGGTGACAGCCTGGGAGGAGAAAGGAGAACAGGACCTGACAGCTATAGGGACGGAGATTTTATAGACAGACTAAATTAAGTTGATATAGGCAGCCCAAAATTCTGCCTTTGAGCTCCTCCTTACCACCTGGAAGTGTTCTGAATGCATTTTTGGAGTACCTTTCCCTTGTGACCCACTTTGGGGTTGGGTGTTTTTTGGGGTGATTCAGGTATTTGCAAAAGCATAGAGTTTGGAGCTGCAGGGTTCCCAAACCCCATCATCCAAACCACAAGCTTGGTCCAGTGTGAATTACATCAGCTCGCTGGTTTCCTGTGACATAACCAGATAAAAACAGTGGTGACCAACACCCAGTTATCTCATGGAGCTGTGGCTCTAACCAGGGCTCTCCCCATCTCCAGCCCACTGACCTCAGTGGAAACCTGAGGAACTCCTCACATTTATGCTGGGAGGCTCACTTTGATTTAATCAGTCTGGCATTTTGCCAGCAGAAAAATTTCCTCTCTGAGATTTTCCAGCCTGTTTCAGTGAGAGCTACAGGATAAGCTGAGGAGCTCTTCAGGAGCTCCTCTTTTTCCTCCTGTTTCCTTATGCAGACCCATATTAATGCCATGGGGAAACAACACCATGTGCAGAGTTGTATTAATGTCATGGGAAATGAAAGAAGGATGTGCATCAGCACAGAGGGGGCACAGAGCAGGTACTTCCCCAAATCAGCTGATGTTCAGGAGAACAAGCAGCAGGACCATGCCCATGGGATCCACCCTTTTCATCTGCTAGTGGAAAAGCTACTTTTTTAAAGTCAGGGTATCCAGTGAAGTGTGCTCACTCTACCAGTGTGACTTGGGAATTTGGCTGGAGGGAGGAGTAAAAGCAAAAAAATAAGTCATAAAACACAATCAGAAGAAATAAAATGTCTTTTTGGACAAATTTGCTCCATCCTTTCTGACCCTGAATTTCTTTATGTGTGCTGGGAGAGCCAAGCAGGCAGCAAAGCTCAGCCATGGCAGCTCAGTCCCAGTGCACTGCAATGCCTGTAGGGCATTTAAAACTTTTTAATACATAAGCAAACAAGGTGAATGGATGTTTGGAATCAAAGCTAGTGGCCTCTACACCATGCCAGAAGATCTTTCAACTCCATTGCACTACCATTGGTTTCAGCACAATTACTTGTAGAGTAAGAATCTGCTCAGCCTGAGGGAGAGAACCTGATCCCTTGTTTTCATCTGGAAATGTAAACTTTGGGACAAGGATAATTTCCATTTTGCAGAGGCTCACTTTGGCTCTCTCTTTGACCATTCTGTAAAGCAGCACATTACAGGAAAACCAATTATTAGTCCAAGTCGGGATACTGAATATCAACATTAAATCATATTTTAGAATCATGGAATTTTAGAATTGCTTAGGTTGGAAGTACCTTTAAGATCCCTGTGCCCATTAACCCATGGTGCCAAAACCACCACGAAACCCTGTCCCTAAGCTCCACATCTGCTAGACTTTGAAATACTTCCAAGATTGGTGACTCCACTGCTTCCCTGAGCAGCCTGTGCCAGTGTTTCCCCACCAGCTCAGCTTTGAGCACATGGGAACAACCTGCTCATCAGCCTTGGAGATTTTCTTGCTTTCTTCTTCCAAGGGACTCCATGAATCAGTCTCCTAAAAAAGCCAGATGACCAATGCAGCAGTCCTGTGGATCTTTCTCCTTGCTTCTCTGAGGATCAAAACCTCTATCTTTCCATGATCCCTGTGCCCCAGGCAGCCTCCAGCCATCACACCCCCAGCAGTCCTTTCCTGTTCACAAACAGCAGGCTCAGTGGATGCCTCTCCTGGCTGGCCCCTCACCAGCTGTGTCAGGAAGCTCTGTCCTGCACACTCCTCCCACCTTCTCCAAGAAGTTCTAATTCCTGCCTGACTGCTCTCAGATGCTTCCATGGTTTCTAACATATTAATAACCCTCTTATCTCTGCTGCTGCACAAATCTCCACCCCTTCTTTCACTGAGAGAGCAGACCAAAGGACCTCTCTAGGACCCTTGTCTCTCACATTTTGGGGTGCTGGCCCCAGGTTTGTCTCTAGCAAGGCTGGGTTTATCCCTTCCCCCTTCAAATCTAGTTTAAAGCTGTCTCAATGAGCCCTGCTAACTCCCAAAGATCCTTTTGCCATTCTGACACAGGTGTACCCCATCTGTTACCATCCAGCTCAGTGTCATGCAAACCAACCCATGATCAAAAATCCCAAAATTCTGCCCATGACCAGGCTTGGAGCCAGCTATTGATCTCCTGGCTCTTCCTGTTTCTTCCCTCATCATTCCCTGCAGCCGGAAAGATAGAGGAGAACACTGCCTGTGCTCCTGATCCCTTCACCTGTTGTCCCAAGCCCCTGAAGCCTCTCTTGATTGCACTTGAAATTCTTGTCACAAATTTGTCACTTCCTATCTGGAAAATCAGTAATGGATAGAAATCCAACACCCATACCAGGGCAGAAAGCTTTCTGTTCACATTTTTAATCAGACCTCTAGGAAGGCAGCAGACTTCCCTAAGGAATGAGTCTGTTTGGCATGGCAGCCTCCTGAGCCCTTCAGCAGGGAGTCTCCTCTGAGACTGACCCATTTTCTTTTCACAACCACACTATGTATTAGGCTAGAAAACTTGAATTTTCCCAAGGAGAAAGCAAAGAGGGGAGGAGCTGGCCAGAGCTTTCTGAGACACGTTGGCAGGATCCTTCTTTCCCCACTCCACTGCCTGCCTGTGGCTCCCTGGATGCCTTAGCACTCGCTGCACGCTCCTCCCTCCCTTCCTGGAAGTGTTGCTTTGTCCTGTGGAAACTCAAATACATATGATAATATGTAAGGAGTTCTTACTAGCTCTTTTTATGAGCACTGTGAAAGATGTCAGATGATTATCTGAGGCCTCCCCGCCAAACCCATCGCTCCAGGGGCACACATGGAGGCTGGCAAGAAAGGGAAATCCTATGGCCAAAAGCTCTTGGAGAGAGCAGTTTCTCCTCCCACTTGCAGAGACCATAGTTAAATATTTGTGGTATCATAAATATGCTCTTTAGTGTGTGCATTAATAGATCTCTGGAACACAGCTGGGTTTGGACTCTAGGGCTTGTGAAAAGCAAGGTAAGAAGTGTCCAGTGTGTGTGAGGGGGTGTTGGGTGAGTGTCTGCTGGGCTCAGGGTCATTCTGTGTGACCCCATCCTGCCACCATTAAAGCTGTGAGATTTTGAAAATAAAAGTTTTTTATCACTAACCTGGATGGTTATAGCATAAACATTACATACAAGGAGGAAAAGTTACTACCATGGGGAGAAAACTTGGCAAAACAAATCTCCAGTGCCTTACTGGTTAAACAGCCACTTGTGCATGCATGACATGAATACAAGAACACATAAAATCGATTATATAAACAGCTGATAATATTCTGCTCACTCTCCATGCAGTGGTTTTATGCTAAAGGGTGTCACTTGCCTAACATGGTGCTAAAGCCTCGACCCAAAGTCTTCATTTTCTTCTTCAGCCACGTTAAAACTCCTCCTTTGGGAAAGAACTCTTTTTCCCCATGCCCTGCTTTGCCATACTGTTTGCTCATGGCTTCAGAGAAGTCTCTTCAGTCTCAGAAGCTGAGGTCCTTCCTAAGAAAAGCAGAGTTAAAGAAATACTGAAGGCTTCACCTGAAGTTGTTTGGTGGGTTTGTAACAAGACAGCAATCCCTCAGGGGCAGAAGGATTGAGGTTGATTTTAATTATTTTCTTCATGTCACAAGGAAAGTTTAAATAGATTTCTGTGCTCTGAACATGAGGCCATAAGAAGTGATTTCTGTTTAAGTAGGTGTTAGGAGGTAGGAAAGAGTGTTACAATAACAACCTGTCTCATAAGCCAAGGAAGTGAGATGTTGAATCTGTACCCAAACAAAGAGTGAACCTGAGTCACAAGAACACTTTGTATTTCTAGGGCAGCTTTCACTGGGGAATTTCAGACTGCTCCAGAGTGTTTTACCTACCTGGAGAGCTGGAGTAAACATGTGAACTTACACCAAGTGCAGCTTTCCTTGGTGATGTCATGGGGCCAGTCAGGGAACACAGAGCTGGGCTGTTTCAGTATGGGTAAGAGGACAGAATTTGGCCCCTTTTGCCTTCCTTTCACATCTCTTTTCCCTTGTAAATTAAGCTTTCATTCCACTTTATAGATAGGTAACTGATGTACAGAGATCCCAGGGAGTTTGTCTAAAGTCACAGATTGAGGAAGGTAATGAAAAAGGACCCAAAAGTTTTGGCTTTGTGCTCTAACCCCAAGGAAAACTTAATTTGGCACTGGCAGCTGCTTGATCTTTAGGGCTTCTGCATGAACAGGGAGTAGTTTGGTTAATGAAATAATATCCCAGGCACATATGAAGAGCAATTACTTGCTCTCATATAAACTCTCATGTATTCATCTAGAAAAAATGCTCATGACTCAGTCATCTGGGATGGTTCAGGCTACTCACCCTGCAGCATGAGGCATAGGCATTGCAGGGGTGAAGTTAAAAAGGAAGACACGTGACCCCAATTACTCACAAGGAGAGGAATTATGATCTCAGATACAGTGGTATAAATCCAAAGTCATTCCCCCCTGAAGTAATTGGCATCATACTGTATTTTCTCTAACATGCAGGAAATCAGAATGCAGTCTGTAATCCCAGTTTGTCTGCAGAGCTTTGTTCAGGGAGAGGCTTTGCTCTCCTGCAATGGATGTTAAGTGATGGAGAAAAATAAGACTGAAAAATGTACAAAAAAGAAAAACGTACCAAGCTTCCCTGTAGCAAGAGCAACAAATTATTACCTGGTTTTAACAGTGTGCTTAATAATGATTTCATTTTTAAAATCAAGTTTTCTCCATTTTTAGTAAGCAATAAAAATGAACTGATAATACAGAAAGACTGTCTAGTTGACCTGTATCTCAGTTTCCTCTTTTTTTACTCTGGATATCACAAACACTGAGGAAGGAAGGTGTTGACTGTCAGGAAGGGTGAAGAAAATTATGAACTTACTCATTTACTGATGGATTTTGACAACAAACACAGTCTAGTGTTAGGGACATTGCAAGTTCAGAGAAAAGATGAATTAATGTAATGACCACAGTGAACTGTACTGTGGGGCATGGGAAATGGTATGAAAATATTTCCATTAATGCAGAACAAAAGACTTAGTGCTTGAAGACTGTGGATACTGGATTCAGCACAGCAGATTACATAGAAAAATATTCTAAATAAATCTTCCATTTATCATTTATGAGATTTTGATAATTGTATTATTCTCAACTTTATGGTTTCAGTAATTTGGAACTGACAGATGAGAATTTTACTGTTTGGGACTACAGAAAACCTGGCAAGAGGTGAACAGGGAAAGGATTCAGTTTGAAACATTATAGGCACCTAGCAAGTTTCCAGCACATCAGGCAACCCAGAGTTTTTACAAATATATGTGTGCTTTCAACATTTTCTGAGACCACAGAAGCAGTTCAAACATATGTAAAATTTTATTATTGGCAAATTGTACCAGCAGCGAAAAGAGGGACACCCAGGAGTTATTCCTTATAAATTCTGGATGTGCAGAAGAGATGAGGTGCCACCACAAAGCATCCTGCCTGTCCCTGCTGCTGGCACTGGGAGGAGCACAGCATGCAGCTCCAGTGCATGCAACAGCGCTTTGTGGGCACATATTGAAATTTCTGGCTGGGCACCCGGTTCAGATTCCTTCCTGAAAAGTCTTGGCACACACATCTTGTTGATATAATTTCTAAGTATGCAGAGGACATGCTTGTGCACCAGTAAAGCTACAGATCTTGTGGACTTAGGAAAGTTGATACCTGTATTACATGCATGAATGCAAAGCATGTATATTTACACATGAATAAAAGGTAAATGTATTTTACATATGTGGCAGCATGTGTGTAATGGAGTGTAACACAAGGTCCAGGGGTATCATTAGGAGACACTTAAATTAAGGTGGTGAGGAAACTGTTTGCACTGGCACAGCTGAAATACTGGAGCCTTCTGCCTTTTTGCAAAGAGAGATTTGAGATGTTTTTGTGGCCGATCCAAGAATAGTAAAGCCTTTCCCAGCATCAAGAACAGTCAAAGTGATGGTTTGCAGTCGCTTGCTGTGTGTCATTAACAACTCCCCATATCTGCATCAATCAAAACTCCTGCTGTGGAACTTCCATGTGTCTGGTAACCCTGGCAGAGAAGTGGCCCCAAATAGCAGTGGGGCCAGCTGCTCTGTGGTGCTTCATAATCACATCTGTGTCCTCTG
>PYHW01010658.1:2138845-2148945 GCA_013186435.1 Turdus rufiventris | reverse complement strand
CTCCACTTAGAGGCTCACTAAAAACCTACTTTTTTTTTTTTTTTTATTGCCAGGATCTTTTTTTAAAATTTCTTATTCACTGAAAATGACCAAATATAATTTATCTGCAGCACCTGCCTACAGTGAGATAAAGATGTTTTTCTGTGCAATGCATACTCACATGATGGTCTTTGCTACATGACAGTAAGGCAAAGATCTTTGCTGGGATCTGATATGGGAAGCTACATGAGATGGTTTATGCTTTGTTCTCATTTGATCAGGTTAAAGACTTTTTACCCTTTAGTGGCTCATTTGTGTCTGGAATCCCTGCATCTGTTGGCAGCAAAGCTGGTGCCATGGATTAATTGGTGAATTAGCAGAGAAGAATGAGACTTTCTTTCTCCCCTCACAGTCTTTAAGTGGTGCTGCTGGTCCAAATCCATTAATGGTTTTGCTACCATCCTCCAGCAACGTGGGAAAAGAAAAGACAAAGACTATTCATGTCAACAAGAGATGGGGAGGGGGGAACAAAACAAAACCAAACCAGGCTTTCATAATCAAAGAAATGGCTCTGTCCTTATACAGTGTAAACCAGGATTAAAAAAATGAAATGTATTTAGGATTCCCCAACAATAAATATGCCTGTAGTGTGAAAAACAGCAACAACAACACAGAGATAAGTGACATGCCATTTAAACTGCATATTTTGAGTTTTGAGAACTCCCCAGAAACCTCCCAATCTGAGACACAGCTTGTGTTCACACTGCCACATGATGGATGCCTAATGGTTTCCTCCAGACACCCAACCTTAAAATATCCTAGACCTTATTGTGCTGGTGGTGTTTATAGTTTCTACTGTAGTCAAGCCTAAGAGCCGTGGGCCACAACTGTGCTGGGAATGGCAGAAAGAGAGAAAAAACAGAGAGAAAAAACCTCAGATCCTGCAGCCTAAGCAAAACCTCATCTGTCACCCGTTCTTTCCTCTGGCTGATGGTTTGTGTTTGCCCCAGCCTGACTCTGCAGTGAAACCTCTCTGAGATAAGAACAGCTTGTTGCTGACATATCTGTCATGGCTTGTAAAGGGTTGTTGAATGAATAAACAACTCTACACCGAGTAGAGCTTTATGTGGGCCTGTTTGGGTTTTTGGAGTTTTGGGTTTTTGGGGATTTTGGGGTTTTGGGTGGGTTTTTTTTTTCTCGGAGAGAGAATGGACTCCAATGGCTTTTGGAATATTTACACTCAGCTGAGTTTTTTTGGAATCCACAAAATACAAGCCATAATAACCAATAAATTATATCTTCTGTGCTGTTGTGTAATTCCATTGTAATTCTCTGGAATTCTATTGAAATTCTTCTTGGAGATGCCTCTGTCCTTTGCTGGATCTGGCCAAGGAATTGAATGTGGGCTAGTGAGGAGCATTAATGCACTGATGGAACATGTCCATTCACTCTATTGTGATTCCAGGCAGCCAGCTTCTTTTTCAATGTCTCTCTTAAAGGCTGTGGCACTTGAATGAACCAGCACCAGCGTCAAGCAGGGCACTAGAAGCCAATTCACCTTCTGCTGCCTGACTTGTGAAAAATATTTACATAGAACCAACCATAGGATCATCGAGGTTGGAAGGGACCTTCAAATCATCCAGGGTCCAGCACTGCATCCCCTAAACCACAAAGCCTCCCCTGGAGCTGCTGGTTATGAGGAGGAGGTTGAGATCCAGTGGGAAGTGGATGTGTTCACTCTGTTCCCACCACCCTGCTTTCATCTGGCTACTCCAGGCAGAGGCTGCTTTACCCAAAAACTCTCCACTGCTCCCTGAGCAGCACTGACAGCCCCACTGCCAGGGTTAGGAACACCAGCAGCACTCTTCCCACAGCACGGCTGCAGTGAAATACACTCCTTAAAAATGTGATGCAGGCACATCTTAACCCAGTGCTGAAAAATCAAGGCAGAGAAATCCCTTTGGTAGCTCTAACCTGAGGCCAGTGCTTGCTTTTTGTGCTGTGGGCTGTGTGACACATCAGTCCCGTGGGGTAATCTCCTGCATGAAGCCCCAGCCCCACCTGCTGAGCTCTCCTCTCCCTGATTCACGTGGCAAACTTCAGCCCAAGTTGCTCCCTCCAGATTTTTGCTGCCTGGTTCTGCCCCTGCTCGTTCTGTCTTTTACTAAAGCTGCCTGCGAGTCGCTCAAACCCACAGAGTCTGTTTCGTTTCTTCACTCAACCCTGTCATGATCAATTGTTTCGGCTACTTTGAGTTTTCTGTGGAACGTGTGCCAGTTTTACTTCCAAGAATGCAACATCACCAACATTTTTCAATTATTCAGATAGGTTTTAGGCTGTCATCGTCTCCCTCTCCCTGGAAGGAACTATTCACTTGCCCTACCTCTGGTCCTGCTGACACTAATGCGATGACATTGACTCTGCAGAGGTTTCTTCCAATTTCAGCAGGAGGAGAGAGCAGGATCCATCCCTGCTACACTGCCTCTCCTGCCATGTGGAGCAATGCTGAGCTGCTCTGTGCATCTGGTTTCAAAATAAAACCCTCTACAACAGACAAATATGTTAAACCTTTGAAAGTCTTTTTTCCAGGTTTCAACAACATTCTCTTCAGAAACGAGCACTTAATGGAGTTCATTTAAGGTTGTTGAAGCCACAACTTGCTGTCAGCACTATTTACCACTTCAGTGGCTCAGCTAGAGCCTCAGCTGTTGTGAGCCAGTTCAGTGCTAATAACGCAGTCCTCCTGATTTACATCAGCTGAAAATCTGACCGAGCTTCTGCCAGGCTGACAGCCTTCCTCTGCTGGGTTCCAGTAGCTGTTTACACGCTCACTCAGTGCAGACAGTAGTAAAAGCAGTTTTTCTTCTGACACTCTTGCCTGTGCCCTATTTTTAATGTAAAACCAAAGAAATGTGGCAGATGCTGCAGTGTGGTGTCCTCTATTGACTGGGCACTTCAGCTGGGCAGACAGCAGGATTGCCTTCCAGAGCCGTGGAATGCAGCTGGAGCAGTCCATCAGTGCTACCTTGTATTCCTCTCTCAAGGGCTGCATTCAGGGTCTCTTCTGCCCAGTCCTTTGGGAACTGATCAAGCAAATCTCCATCTCTCACTGCAATCCCCACTCCTGCCCTCCTTGGCTTTGCTGGTCTGTGCTGAGAGGAGGGGCCCTCATTTTTTCAATCATTACTTTTTAATTCCATTTTCCAGGAAGAACAGCTCAGTTCCTTTACATCCATTGGGTTTCTTTCTCACTGCTGCTGTAATTTCCACTCCTGCTCCCAAATTAAAGAGCCACAGATCTTGCCAAAGCCATGGCACTGGCCCATTTCCAGCTATGCAGGTTGAAATTACCAACATTTTTTTTTTTTTTTTACTTCAAGCCTTTTATCATCTTCCAGGGTTCTACCCTGGCTAATGCTGTGTCTGAAGCCTGTAAAAAAAAAACTGTATCATCAACTTACAGAGCCAAAGCCCTGCAAAATGGCAGCCATCTGCTTCATGGCAAACTAGCAGTGCCCAGTAAGCTGAGAAGTGGATGATTTTAGGGAATAAAACCACAATGCCTTCTGTCATTTATTTCAATAGTAACATTAATTTTATTCTCTTCCCCCCTCTAGTTTGCCACAGAAATTTGCTGAGAGCCGCCATGGGAGGTTTTGACCCTTTGAGTTATTAGGTTGATAAAATGTCAGTTTACACCTCCTGCAGCAGCCCAGCTTTTCTGACAGTGGGAAGGACTGCTTGCAGGCAGATCCAGCTATCCTCCCTGGGAAGGTACCGAGGGAATGGTGTTTTCCTGTTAGCTCATCCCCATTATTTAGTAGGTGGAGAATGGTGGCATCACCCAGGGCATCCTGCTGAGGGACTGGGCTGGAGCAGAGGGCACTGAGCTCAGGGACACCAGGGGAGCTCTGAGCTGTCATCTGGAGGGAGAGCTAAAAACTGGCCTGGGGGCCAACTCAGCTCTTGGGGTGGAGAAACCAGGATGCAAAGGGGTGGGGAGATCTGTTAATCTACCACATGGCCCCAAATCAAAAGGCTGAGAGGAAATTTTTTAAGACTGCCAATAGCAAAATGTTTTAAAGGGAAAAGAGTGAAATCCACAAACACGTGTGATTAGCTTAATAATTAGAGGATTGTATTTGTGCCTGTGCCTTAATTTCCCTTCTGAAAGATGCTTTTTTACCATTTTAAAAGATACCTTTCTCAAAAAATAAACCAAAAAACTCCTTTAAAAACAAAATTCTGTCTTTGTCTTGATTGCCTGCTTCCCTCAGATGGAGCTTTAAAGAGAAGTGTTTTACATGACATGAAAAAAACTGTGAGAGCCGAAAACAATAAATCTTGCTCAGAAGAGCTGCTACCACCACAACATTTGTGATTTCTGAATTTAATTTTAATGTATAGATCTCACATTTTGTGTCAGTTTTTAAGGGCATATCAGGATATTGTGCTCCAGCACTGTATGCTAATGGATTCCTGCCTCCCTCCAGGAAAAATGGAATATTTCTTCTCTGAGCTTTCATGCACTCTTCTGCCAAGTCAAAGCAGAAAGGAAAAACTGTGTACAACGTTTTATTAGGCCAAATGTCAATTTGTTTTTCTGAAATCTTTACCAATCTCTCTGGCATTTAGTATTCAAACAAAAAAAAAAAAAGGAGAAAAATAATAAAGCTTTCATTTCAGTCCGCAGTGCCTGAGATATCCAACAGGCCATGGCACATGGAGCTGCATTTCTCTCCTATAGAGGAAAGGGGGGCAGTGAAAGATTCTTGAGAAGGTGGACAGCATCTGGGTGAAAAGGAAAGGTAGAGAATCACATTGTACTTTTGAGCCTTTTAAGCCAGCTTTCATTGATTTCTGCTGGATCTGGCTAAAGACAATGCACCTCCCATTTGGTCAGATCTTGTTCTTTCCCTCGAAAGATGAGTTTTTTCCATGTATAAAAAGATTTCAATTTCTACCTCACTTGGAAACCTTCCTACATTTCCAGCTCACTAGACAACACAGCATGAATGTAAGCTGAACCTTTTTACATACCAGCATTTTTTGGTATTTGATATTTGAAACAAATACCAGCACAGGCAGCTTGGTCAGCCAGGAAAGCCCAGCTGAGTCAGGTATTTCATTTTACATAAGAGCTCAAGAGTTTGTAAACTTCATTTCCAATGCGGGGGCCACTGCTTGATCACCCCACTGAGAGATGCTTCCCTCTCTTGAACCCCAACACTGCCCCACAACCCTGACTGGCTGGCCAGGCTGTCCCTTTGATAAAACAGAGACAGAAACAGGTTAGTTTTTTTGCTTCCCAAGGGCTGTGGAGAGACTTGGATAAGCAATGCTCCTAAGTATTTAACACAAGAACTAGTATCTAATCCAGATTTGGCTTAGACAGGGACAGCTCTGTGCCCACAGTTACCTGTCAGCAGGATTTGTGTCAGATTAAGAGATGCCCAGCAAGGCTCAGAAGTATCAGCTGCAGATTTAAGTGACTTCTATGAGTTGTAACTGCTTTTTATTTTCAGTTACACCATTTTTGAGCAGGAAAAGAAGTCTGAATTTTAGTTAAAAGGTCTTTATTGCAGAGGCTCAGTTTGTTAGCAGCCTATGGGATCACCTTTGTCCACTGGGCATTACAAAGGGATTCAGTTTGGGACCTCAGCCCATGTCAGGGTGTGCAGGAAACAGAATTCCTCCAGTTTCACCTTGAGCATGACACAGGCTTTTTGTGTAATTGCCATGCCCAAATAGTGGATTCTCCCCAAAACACCATGGACATGAGATGTCCTGGAAATTACCTACCAGACCTAAGTGCTGCATTGTTGTTGGGACTGTGAATTGCTGCTGCTGGAACAGTTCTTTCCTCTGCCCCTGGAAAATAGGGTGCTGACTACCCTGCTACTGAGGGGGCACTGAGGCTTCTCAGTGACAGCACAACAGAACAGGACAGAAAACAGTGTAAAACAGTGAGTCTATTCACTTCATGAGAGTTATTCTTCCTGATGCATAGGAACATTTTTTTCCATTGAGCTCCAGTTAAAAGCCCACAGGACTCTTGCACTGAAATCCCAAAGAAACCTGATGTCATGGATCATCTAATTAATTCTTTTCCAGGGCTGTAAAAGCAATAACTCATCAGAGGGAGGTTAGAGGTACTTGAAAGTAAGACCCACCCTGTTTCTGCATCACTGCTGCCTCCCCCTTCCTCCTGCCCATCTAAATGTGAGAAAGGTGCCAGGTCCCTGCAGCCCTGGTCTAAAATCAGCCCACAGCCTGCAGGGAGGGCAGGGGCAGACTCCTCTGTGCAGCTGAGGAACTTCCCTTGATAGTGCAGACCCAATCTCACTGGAATGGGAAGTTTTTCAGAGAGCTAGAAGGAATATACATCCATGACAACACAAGCAAGAATTCACAACTTTTCCTTTGAAACAGCACAAAAACATATCCAAAGGATGGAGGTGCTCCTTTGCCTAATGTTCTACCTTTTTGAAATTATTTCACCCAAAAGTACAACTCCAAAAAAGAGCTTTTTGCCCAGCTCAGATCTTTTCCATCTGCTGTGGTCTGTGCAGGATCCATTCACATTTGAGCCTTCCTGGCTATTAGCCCAATGAAGTGATCTGGCTAGGATAAAAGAAAATGGTGAATTTACATTTCCCCCTTCTGGCATTCTCACTCTCTTCTATATTTTTAGTAATAATCCTGTTTACAGAAGAAAGATTCCTAAGGAGTATGTTAGACAAAAAGAATAGCCATAGGCAAAAAATCGACTTGAAATATATTTCTGCTGATATTTATATTCTAGTTAGCTCAAAATTTTCTCATAAAATATCTGCTTTTCTCTACTCAGGGAGGAATGGATAATTTGAGGAAAAGAATAATTTTATCATTTCAGCCTTTTATTTTTCTGCTAAAAATACCCCTGGATTTGGCCAAAAGAAAAATATATTTTCAACTGAACTTCAGTGACCTCTCCAATACATGGATAAGTAATAAAAGGATGGCATATGGCTCAAACAGTGTGCAATCAAAGAGATCTTTAGGCATTTTTAAAACCCTGGCTATCACAGGAGATAGTGTTGATTCAAGTTCCCTTTCATCTTTTTTTTTTCCCTATGCTTTCATACCCCAGCTAAAGTATTATCACAGATGATTCAGGGAGGATGGAAAGGTACATCTCATTGGGTTCTGCAATGACCCCTTTATCACCCCAAGAGGAGATTTTCTGGAATGTCACATTCCTACAGGAGGTTAAGAACCACCAGGCAGGAGATGGGGTTAAGCTCCGTCTTCTCCTTGAGACTTCAAGGCTTGCTCAGAGACTTGTGGTTTTCATTCTGCTTTCTGCAACAACGCCAGCTTTGGGTCTGAGTTCAGCATATGGACCTCTCCAAGGGCTGGAAACGTGAGGATCCTGTGTTTGGGTTGGGTCTCCTCCTGTTGAAAACATGTCATTGCCTTGGGTGAATTGTGATCAATGTGTATTTAATAAACCACAGGGAAGCGTGCAGCTATTTAGTACCTTTCACCAAAGGCTCTGAAAGTACTGCACAAATAATGGCCAAGTTTTATAACAATTCTCATTCCAGGTTTTCTAGATAGTAGGAAAGCTGACATCCAAGTGGCCTTCCCACAATCACACATCAAAACTGCACCAACTTGTGAACAGCACTAATTCATCCCAATTCCAGCTCTAGTTTCATTCTCAAACAAGATTTGTTATTTCTGCAATTTTTGTTTATCCAAAGTTGCCATTACTGCTGGCCAGAAACAGACATGATCATTTACACCAATTTTTTTAGCTTGAAACTTCTTCCCCTCTTTAACATGAATCAATGAAATGAATAAATTTAAGCAACTACAAGAGAAGGTTGCAAGGAAAAGGAGCAACAGGTTCAAGCGCCAACTGCATGTCCCAAACCAGTGCTGGCTGCTCCTGGCCTGGCACATCACCTTTGGAGATGATGGCTCCTGCCATGCTGATCATAAAGCTGAGAAGAGTGGCAGGAAGGGTGGAAAGCGAGAGGCTGTGTCTGGAAAAACTGGAGACAAATCCAGTCCTGGTCAAAGCAGATGTAATTTGTGATGAGAGAAGCAAAGCTGAGCACTTTCACAGCAAAGGTAATTTTGTTGTTGTTCTCTGGGTCCCGAATTCCTGCCCTGCCATGTAAGAACGATGTCCAAGGCCAAATAGTTATTAATAATACTCATTAATTAATAACAACAGTAGTGCTATTGGAAAATTCCAGGTCTCATACTCACGACTTGCTGCCAAGGTAGTCACTTCCCAAACTGACTTCTAAAATTAGAAACAAACAGGTCCCTCCTAAAGGCAGTAAACAGCATTTTAATTGGACTAAAACCTATAAATCTGTCATCAGCTAGTTCCCCTGGCTCCCCTGTGTGATCAGCAGCTCTGAATGCTCTCCTGGGTCTTTTCCAGAGGGCTGTGATGGGATCTGATGTCATCACAACAAAGGTGTGATGGAGCAGGGCAGTGTGGCTCAGCCCTGGGCTCTGGGGGGACATGGTCAGGGTGTGCTGGACAGAGGGTGTCACCATCAGCAGGGCAGAGGGACAGCCTTGTGCTGCACTGCTCTGGTTCTGCGCGCTGGGACTGCATGGACACAGGCATGAACTAACACCCTGGGTAACTCTCACGCCATGAAACACATATTAGAGTTCATTTTCCTTGGCTGAACCAGTACATTTTCGTCTATTTGCTGTGTGATGGAAGACTTTTGAAGGAATTCTCACACATCTCAAATAGATGCCAAGTGTCAGCCTTGTGATGCAGAAGATCCCATTGAGAGAGTGATGCCCTGGTAGCATCTCCCCTGACAAAATACATTTATAGGAAAAAAAAACAAACAAATACACAAACCTGATGGGATGAAGAAACAAGCCTTTTCTGATTGAGCAATACTGGAAAAAATCAT
Organism: Turdus rufiventris; assembly: GCA_013186435.1. Classification (NCBI taxonomy): domain Eukaryota; kingdom Metazoa; phylum Chordata; class Aves; order Passeriformes; family Turdidae; genus Turdus; species Turdus rufiventris. The sequence continues at coordinate 2,140,027 of PYHW01010658.1, read as the reverse complement.
TATACAGTCTCCAGAATGCTAGAAATAATCAACAGTAGTGCAGATCTATGCTACTGCTCACACTTTGCTTACTTTTTATTGCTATAAATTTCATTCTTGAAACAAAAATAAAATATTTCACCGAACAAAATGGAGTATTTTACTCTAAACTACATTGGCCTGAGGCTGTCACAGAGTGCAGGAGACATATTTCCATGCTTTCCATGCTTCCCAGCAGACACAGCATCCTCTGCCACAAGCCTGTCACCTGGCTGTGGCTGGGTGACCTCACCAAGCTGTGGCCATTTACACCACTGCAAAGCTGATCCTCAGCTGTAGATGTGCTCAATGCCAGGCTCCAAAGGAAAATAATAATAAATTTCAGCAGTGTGCTTGTGAAAACAACTGATTCTCTGGGCCCTTGAAATACCCTATATTTATAAACAAAAGAGGGGTTTAGTTTTTCTTGTCTTAACTAAACACACTGGAACATTTCCCCACCGTTTTCTTTCACTTTAATTAGCAAGCAAAGAGGGAATGTCAAAGAGCAATTATACAAAATATATACTGCACTGATTAGGGATTTCTTTTCTGTAGCATGGAGAAGGCAGCTTGAAGTTCACATTAAATCTCTCTCCCCCTCTAATGAGATATGCCTTATCCAACCCAGAAAGATACAATTAACTCAGGAAAGAATGCAGCCATTTTCTCAGGGGGAAAAAAACAGAAGGGAGGGAAGGACGGATTCATGTTAAAAGGTGAAGCATGAAAGGCTGATCCTGTAGATCCTGACTCAAAAGAAACATCCTGAGCAGCTCCAGACATTTAAATCAGCCCCCAGATTAACAAGACCCAGTCCTGGTCCTGAACACTTGTGGATTCCAGCCTAAATCACTTCTCTTTCTGCCTAGAAGTGCTGGGACCATTTGCTTCCCCTTAACCAGGCAATGATTTTTTGGGGACCAGGAAATCAAAGAATTAGGAGATTGAGCAATGGTTTAAAGGGACCCTAAAAGCCACCACCAGTGCAGGCTGTGCTCTCTGGGGACCGCAAAGATTGTGTGGTCCTGGCTGACCTAAAGCAGCTCTGGGAAAGCGGGGCAGGGATTCTTTATGCAGTGATGGGACAAGGGGGAATGGCTTGATGATGAAGGAGGGTAGATTTAGATTAGATGTTAGGAATAAATTCTTTACTGTGAGGGT
>PYHW01010658.1:2114865-2136294 GCA_013186435.1 Turdus rufiventris | reverse complement strand
AAAACAACTCTACTGCTAAAAAGAAAGTAGCAGCAGCAGATTTGCCCCATCCCTAGAAGTGTTTGCCCCATCCCTGGAAGTGTTCAAAGTCAGGCTGGATGGAGCTCTGAGCAGCTGGATCTAGTGAAAGTTGTCCCTGTCCACGTAATTGTTAAGGTTGCTTGCAGCCCAGGTTATTCTGGGATTCCAGAAGAAAACCCTGACTCAGAAAAATTATTTTGCAAATGTAAATTGCCTAAAGTGTTATTAAAAGTGCAGAAAATCCTGCCTTCCTCTTAACTTTTATGTTTTTTGCCCTGGCAAATAGAAGACCTCAACATGAGATGGCTTTAACTAAGTTCCATATCATTGATGAAGAATAAATGAGAAGCAAAACATGGAAAAAGCAGAACTGAGATTGAGGCTGCTCTATTGCTCCTCTCTTTTGGAGTCAAAAGGAAGCAACCAGCCATCCCCTGGTGTGATTCTTACGAAGACCCACGTAAGATTATTTCCTTCAGGTTGTGCAGCCAGGAGCAGCACCATTTTGTCAAATGGGTTTTTAGTTTATGCAGCACCCAAAACCACCAGCAATGAAAAGCTGGGAGAATGTAGAGGGAGAGGGGATGGCAATTTCCCATTCTTCAAACCAGAGGTAATGGTGGCAACCACTCTGTGGCCACCTTTGTCTGGACTGACAAGCAGGAAGTGGAGAAAAGATCAAAAGCAAGTGGAAATCAAAAGAATTGAGATATTGAAATTCTTCTGTTTTGCCACAGGCTGTCACCCTAGCTCCACGTATCACTCAGCCAGACAGGAGCACTGTGCGAAGCAAAGAGAAATAGCTCTAGAAGGCTGGAAGCTTGCTCCCCTTGAAATTTAATTGGCCTGCAGGTTCCCCACAACCTCAACTCCCCTGCTTGTAATTCAGAGACTAATATTGAATAGTAATTATAATAAATAATTATTAAACAATACATTAATTTTTATAAGTAATGGCAAATTCTGTGGGGCGTGACTTGTCAAGAGGGGTCTGCCTCAACTCTAGAGTGCCAAATGCATCTTTTCTGCTGCAAGGTTTGCACATGGATGAAGTTGTTGCTTGCTCTTTGACCAGGCTACGTTGCTTTGGACTGCTTAACCCCTCTGCAGACTGAGTATTTTACACCTGTCCTGCTCCAAGGATCAGGACCCAGCCCAGTTTTGTACCTCTGAACAGCTGGATCTTCCTTACAACCTGTGACTCATCCAATGATTTTTTTTTTTTGTCACCACAAGCATCAGCCCTGAGACAGTCCCACAGGAAGCTGTCCATCTTTGCACACCCACCTCTTCCTCTGCTAAACACTTTGTGAGTCAGTAGGGTTGCATCCCTGAAAGTACTCAGGTTGCTCATTGCTCTTTCTACATTTTGGACAAAACTCCCGTTTCCTGGTGGAAAGATCATGAGGACAGTGCTATTTTCATGGTTTGCTGTGGAAAACATGGATGGGTCTCTGAGTTGTAAATGAGAAAAAAGAAAATGTGTTTTTTCGAGGTATCTGAGAACCCTGACAGGAGGTTGGAGCCATGTAAGGGTTGGCATCTCCTCCCAGGCAACCAGTGGACAGGACAAAAGGACACTGCCTTAAATTGTGCCTGAAGAAGTTTAAGTTGGACATTAGAAAGGATTCCTTCTCAGAAAGGGTGATTAGACATTGGAGTGGGCTGCCCAGGGAGGTGCTGGAGGCTCCATCCCTGGAGGTGTTTAAGGAAACCTGCTCTGTTTGACACATTGATGTTGGGGCATAAGCTGCACTCAATGATCTCAGAGGTCTTTTCCAACCTAAATGAATCTGTGGTTGCTAAAACACAATAATGCCATGTTTGCTCTTCTGAGAAAAGGGCAAAAACCTGTGAAATACTCATCAGGATATTTAATTGTTGAAAATCCATTTTGTTAAGATACTGCTCATCAAATATGTTGATTTTCCTCATTAATAGTATTTTAATTTGTGCCTAGTTTACTAACAGTTAGAACCATCATAACTTATCCAAATATCATGGTTTCACTTAGTGATCAAATTTTCACAAGTCTCTGGCCTAGCTGTGACTTCTGCAAAGACAAATTTGATTATCCCATCATGTCCTTTCTTTCCTTTTGCCACAGAGGAGCTGCAATGTCAGGTCTGGAGCTGCTCGAACAATTCAATTTTGGTTTTCATACACAAACTCTTCGGGTTTGGCTTGTTTCTCTTCGTACCTTTTTACTCTGAGCTATCCTGTTTTTGTCAAGTTGAAGTTGGGGGATAGGGAGGTGGGATTATTACTCACTGTTTTCTCTAAACCTGATATTCAAAAAAGGGTTGCATTGGTGCAGGAGGAAACAATAATTTTCATAGTCATCAGTTAATCAGGCTTTTCCAAAGTGGCTCTGGAGCTACACAAAAAAAGAAAAAACAAGGATTATAATTTGACTTTGTGGTATTGGGAATGACATATAGTGCAGTATGTTCATGGTGGCAGTACAGGCTCCTGCCTCACGTGTATTTCAGAGAATCACAGAATCACAATGACTGGGGTGGAAGAGACCTTCAAGATCATGGAGTCCAAGCCATGCCCTAACACCTCAACTGGACCATGGCACCAAGTGCCACATCCAGTCTTTTTTAAACACATCCAGGGATGGTGACTCCAACACCTCCCCGGGCAGAGCATTCCAGTACTTGATCACTCTTTCCATGAAAAACTTCTTCCTAATACCCAACCTGTATCTCCCCTGGTGCAGCTTGAGACTGTGTCCTCTGGTTCTGTCAGTGCTGCCTGGAGAAGGAGCCCAACCCCAGCTGAGCACAGCCACTTTTCAGGGAGTTGTAGAGAGTGATGAGGTCAACCCTGAGTCTCCTTTCTCCAGGCTGAACAACCCCAGCACCCTCAGCTGTTCCTCACAGGGTTTTGTGTTCCCTCCTCAGCCTCGTTGCCTCCTCTGGACACGCTCAAGCGTCTCCACGTCCTCCCTGAACTGAGGGGCCAGAACTGGACACGGCACTCAAGGTGTGGCCTCACCAGTGCTGAGCAGAGGGGAAGAATGACCCCCCTGCTCCTGCTGGCCACACCATTCTGACACAGCCCAGGATGCCATTGGCCTTCTTGGCCACCTGGGCACACTGTTGGCTCATGTTCAGGACTGCTGGCTCGTTTCTTTATTTCACACTGCACGTAGGGAAACCTCCTGCTACCAATGTCTGAATTTGCAGGTGATGTAATGGCTTGGGGAATTAAGTCTTATTTTTTCCTTCCTCTTTACCTCCCTCTATTTGCTTTATTTTGTTTTGTGCTATGTGAGCCTTTAGTCAAATATCCCACATACACACTCATCACTGAGGCAGCTTTGAGCACAATGCATGGGCATGTCCGGGCACTGCATTAATACATCTTCTTCTTGTCTCTCTGTAGATTATCCTCTGTTAGTGTAATTTATAACTCCAGCCCTTTGTGTACATGCTCCCATTCTGAAAATGTAATATCACTGCTAATTAAACAGTGGTTTAAGAAGTCAGCTGATAGCTCCTTGCAGCATCTAGGAATTAACCTCACCTGGGAGCAAGCTGCTGGTTGAGGCTCAAGTGAAGCTTAGATAAAGGCAGGGAAAAGCAAAGACATCAAAGAAGTAGTCACCACCAAAACCTCATCCTCCACAAATTCTAGGTGTGGAAACGTTTTCCAGCCATAGGGATCCTCCCTCCACTGGATTTCCAAATAACTATAATCATCAGAATTCCCTCTTTCACCTCCCTCTGGCCTGATTATCTCATCTTTCTCATTTGAACTCGCTTGTTACGAGCAATACATTCACTCCCCTCCTCTTTATTACTTTGATCCCAAAAAAGCCTAATTTGGCTCAGATGGTGCTAATTTAGCTATGCAGAGCTTAGGGACAGCAGTGTCCTGGTGGGCTGCTGTCACCTGTGAATAAGGTTTTGTTCCTAATCTTAAAGATCTCCTTGGAATTTGTTTTATGTGTCCTTTTCTGGAGCTCCCTCTGAGACCATGGGACCAAACTGGTGTATGCAGAGAACAGAGCTGTCTGGATACCTGAGCAGTGCTTGAAATTCATGTAAACTTTGGGTATCTAATATTCAGAACCCTCCAATTTTTTTGGAGTGTTTTCTTGTTTTGTTGTTGTTATTTTTTGTATTTTTTTCCCAAATTAAATATGCTTCTTAGCAGAAGATATGGAATAAACAGAGAAATCACAACCCAAATTAGGCTCATTCTGGGTAGCCTCACGTCAAAATCCAGATACCAAAACCACTAATCACTCTGGATATAAATTTTAGGATGTTGACAGAGCATATATTCTGTGATAAAAAGCATAGTATGGATATACAGCTGAGATAAGGAGGTGATTTAATTCTACAACAGATAAGCAGGGTACATTTCAAGGGCTACACAGGGAATTCATCCAGCTCTGTGGGATGGAATAGTATCACTCCTGAGTATTATTAACGCACCTCAATTCTTTCTTTTCATTTTTTTCATTTTTTCTTTTTTTTCATTTTTCCTTTTTTTTTGTGCGTGTGTGTTCACAATTTTTAATAATATGTTTGGAAACTGATTAAACTTACAAATCAAGACTTGGGGTTAAAGGCAACTCTGTCTAACTATCTTATTATTTATAAAAAGATTATCATTAAATATCTTACAGAGAAATTCTGAACCACTGCAGAATCTGAAAGAAAAAAGTGCAGGAAAAAATGGCTAATGTGTCTACTTTTTAATTAAATGTAAATATAATTTGTAAGGCTTATGGGTTTTAAATAGAGAAAATTTACTCTGCATAATTTCCTTTCTGGTTACCCTTATAGACAGAAATTTAAGTCGGGTTATTCAGGAGAATTTTGTAGCTCTTAAGCCAGTTACCAGCTCCAGATCCATTGTTGCAGATCACTTCAGACACATCCAAGGTTTCACCTGAAGTGAAAGTTCCTAATTAACAGTGACAACATGGTGATTCTGAGCATCAAAACAAACTTTATTAAACAACCTGGTTTACAGCTTGTTGTGGATGTCAGCAGACTTTTCATCTTTATTGCTGCAGACAGATAACAAGGCTCTGATCCCTGAGTGCCTCACGGAATGGCTCAAACACAAAAGTGAACTCTTGGTTATTTTAATGTGACAAGTAAATATAGCCCAGTTACAAACACAAAGGCAGGATAAATAGGCCTGACAATACAGCAATGCCTAAATTACTGCCAGCTTAGTATTAAAAGTTCTGTCGTGGTTTCTGGTTCAAAGAGCCCCATAAAAATCAGAGTTAATTTAAAACTTAGCCATCCATGGGAGTATTTCTTATTCACACAATACAGGATCTTTTGCACAGGTCTGTTTATATGCTTCAGCTATGGAGAAATTTTCATTTCAGTTCGAGAAAGTACCCATCAGTCCAGCAAAATAATTAAGCACATGCTTAACTATACACTTTATTTAGGCATGTGCCCATTACTTGTCATCAATTAACCTGTCATAACTTTTTGAGCTATTGCTTCATTCTTTGCTGTTTTGTTTTTTTTTTTTTTAAGTAACTAATCCCTAACAAGATTGTGATACTGGGTTACAATAGATCAAATGTTATAGAATACTACTGGGTTTTTTAGCAGATCATGATCCAGATAGTATGAAAAGTCCACAAAGCATCACTGCCTAGATACACTTGCAATTCCTGACTGTCCCATGGAAGTCCTTGGCAATTTTACCTAATTTCATCAGGAGAATCACTCACCAGTCCATAACAGGCAAGAGGAATGAAGGAAGGTACTTTACCAGCAGGCAAAGGGTCAGCAACCCTAGAGAGACACTCTAGGAGACCAAAAGCAAAGAATTACCAGACTGATTTACAGATTTTTCAGGTTGGTTGTGCAGTGAGCACCACCAGCACCCCAGGGACAGTGCCCTCCTGCAAGGACAGGTTTCTCAGTTCCAGCAATGGAAGTTATTGCTTGATCAGAAATGAAAGAGGCTTTCACCAATGGACAGTACAAAAAAGGCATTCCCAACCCATGTTCAGTCATGCAATTACTGGCAAAAGGGACCACGGAGCTCTGCAGTCTAAGTTTCACCTCAGAGTGGGGTCAGCACTGAATTCAGACCAGGTTGCTCAGGGCTTCATCTCAGAATGGAGATTTCACAACCTTTCTGGGCGCTGCTGCACTGCCCAGTGAGCCCAGCAGCTCTGTGCCATGGCACCACTGTCACCACGGTCACCTCCAGCAGCAGCCAGGCACATCTCAGCCCAGCTTTCAGATTCCTGCTCTTCTACAGCTGCCTGCTGTCCCCATCGACTTCCCCAGCTTTTCCCTAAACCCTGCTGCTGCTGCTTACTTGTAACTCCTAGCTCACCCTCCAGAGCCCTGCAGAAGCCAAACAGTTCCTAAGTAGGAACTGCTGGCCTTTCCCACACCACAGACCTTTCCTGGCGCGCCGTCATACGGATAACACATGCTGTGTCTGCACTGCCAGGAAGCTGCAATCCAGAGCCCTGCTCCCAGCTTCATCCCAGGGGTGGGGAAGGGGCTGGAGTGTGTCTCAGACCCCCAGAGCCCACTGCTGTGTGCCCTTCTCACCCACACTGGGGTGGGAAGGGGCAGAAGGTTTGGGGATGTGCTGGCCCTGGTACAGAGCAGGGTGAGATGGATGTGCATACCCAGACCAAAGAGCAGGAAGTCTTTCCTGCATGGCTTATTTTACTGCAGCTTCTGTGCCCAGAAACACTCCAGGGCTGGCACAGATTAGTCAGAGGAGGAAGGGAGGTCTGGCAGGGATGGATGCTTCACCAAGCGTCTCGTGCTGCTCCTGCTCTTAACCTAACAAGCTGGGGTTCCAGGCAGTGGCTTTTGGTGCTTTCCCTGAAACCAGTGTCTCTTGGAATGGGATGTTTCCTCCTGTAAGCCAGCTTCTCCAAGTTTGGTGCACTTTTGCCTTGCTGGAACTTAACTGATGGGGGAAGCCAGGACTCACCAGGCTGAGCTCTACAAGGGCGGTGCTCTGGCTCATGGCAAGAGACTCCACAGTGGATGCTCTTTCTCCACACCTCCTTCTACCAGGGGAAGAAAGGAAAATCTCCATCCCAGGTTGCAGAAGGTATTGAAAAAGTCCTTCCTCACATTCTGCCCTCTGAAGGAAGCAAGCAGAGAACTGCTGTGAGGAGTCACCAGCGGTCTCTGTCCCACTCACGGAGGCTCTGCTGCAAAAGGAAAAACCTTTTCCCTCCAAGGGAGAGAAGGGAGCCAGGACAGAAAGGCAAATTCCCAGCTGCTCGTCTGGACAGACCAGCAGGGCTGTTAGGAGAAGGAGGAGGAGGGTGTGGGAGAGACAGAGGCTAGCCTGTGATCTGGGTGTGAAAGAATCCACAGTTGAGCAGGATCAATAAAACAGTGCCAAGGCTTGTGACGAAGGGAGCAGAGAATAGGATGGTGGAGAGTAAAAGAGAAGGAGCCCCCCTACAGCTCCTGAGAAGAGAGGGGTAGGTAAAAAGGGAGCTCTGATACCACCAGGCCCACAGGAGACTCAATGGGTTGTCTCATTATTATGGTGAACAGAGAGAGCTCATGAGCTGGGAAAGATAGGAAGCTTTTATTTATTTTTTTTTAAAGAGCACAGCCTCTAGGAGGGTTTTTGCAGCTCAAATGCTTTTATTTTGTGCCAATTACTTATACAGGGTCTGCATTATTCCCGTAATCAGTCTAAATGAAAGTCAAACATGAAAGATTCCTAACAATGAGCTAATTGGAATGCCATTACCATTTAGATTTAATAAGGTATTTGTAATAATAAACTTGCCTCAGTCTATAGAGTTGTCTTATTCCTGCTCAGATCTTGAGAGAGTGTAAGGGTTGACATTTGTCATTCGTTCTGCAAGACATTGGATATAACCTTCAAAATGTTTTAGTCTTGCAGTGCTTAGTAAATGTCAGGGACGGAAACAAAATCTATAGCCTGCTATTGTTCTGGCTGTGTCAGGCTCAGAGGTAACAGGAATTGTGCTAAAGCTCAACAGCAGATTATGTCCCACATATCCTTCTTTATTTGCAGTCCAAACATCTCGTGGTTTAGAACGAGTTACTCAAAGTCCTCTTATGTAGCTTCATTCATTATTTGCATTGAGGTTTGCTGAGGAACTTCGGGCCAGCTCCAGCACTGCCAGGTACTACACAAGCACCGAGAGCCTTGCATAGCTTAAGATCTAAGTAATTAAGTCAACACAGACTCTATCCTGAAGCCAAGATGCCCCATCTACAGAGGTAAAAGCTAATTAGAGCTCCATGCACAGCTACTTTTGAGAACCACTCACAAAAAAAAAGAAAAAAAAAAAAAAAGGGAAAAAAAAATTTCTTGCTTTACGTTTCTGGGCGAGCTGTTTTCACAGAAAGCTCATGTGAGCTCAAAGACTTGGTCTCACCGTGCAGCTGGGGAAGTTTTATTCAACTGTAGTTCATACCACAAAAGCAAGGCATAATCTTGGTAGGTATTTCTTCCATTATGAAGAAAAAGAGCTTTCTGGTACTTTATGCAGTCTGAGGGAATTCCCTTCGGCATAGACTGAAAAGGCAGAGGTTCAGCAGGTGTGTGTGTGTGTATGTGGGAAGCTAAAGATCAAGAGAGACAAAAAGCCAACAAAAGACTCAAGGCACGATGGATGATACAGAAAAGAACATTATTTAAAATCATGATACTGCTTTTCTCCTCTTTGACCCCAGAAAGATGCTGCAGATATTTCTCCACTCCTTAAAGAGATCCAACAAGCAAACAAAGGGGAAACAGAATGCTTGATTTCTGTTTTAGCAGGAAATAAACCCCACCAAATTTCCTGGTGGTATCTCTGCCCGAAGAAGCGTTACCTATCCAATAAACTGTGCTGCCATCAGCCACAGATGAATTATGTTCTGCTGACACTCTGTGGTCCCAGCAGTTAGTCCTGAATGATCTGACTCAACAGAAAACTTTGTACAATAGCTCAAATAAACATCAAATCATTGGAAACTGGCAAAGCTCATGGAAATTTGGAATGTTCCTTTCTGAGGACAGTCTTTTAATACAATCCGACACTGGGGATTCAGCTGAACATTTATAACGTCCAGGAAATTCTAGGCACAGTTGGTAAAATGACCAATGCTCTTATAAACCTAGTTCTTTTTTTTTTTTTTCCTCAAAACTGTGTGTACTTCATGCCGAAAGGTTTTTTCAGAAACAGTCAATGGCCTTAAGTTAACCATATGCCTGAGCACTGTGCTGGATTGTTGGAGAAGAGCAAGGAAGCATGAAAATCAATAGCTTCCCTGTATGTTTTCACAGAAGACAATTTGGCTAAGAGTTAAAATCTGAGCCTAAAATTCAGCCTTTCTTTCTCTTGATGGTCTGGTTAAATTACTTTGTCTTTTTCTGATTCACTTCGTACATTAGGAAAGAAGTGATGCTTGTTACTTAGATCACAGCAATGTTGTGAAGCTTAATTTTTTGAGAGGTGTTTTGGGATCCTGGTATGAAAAGGGCTATAAATATACACATTCTTAGTACTATTTAATTTACTTCCTTTACAATTCCTTTGAGCCAGCACATGTTGCCAAAAATGCAATATTCTCTAAGATGTCTTTTCTTCTTATATCTGTCTGGAGTCCAGGACATATCCCAGCCTTATAAAGCATCCAATATTGATGTATCCACATGCAGTGTGTGTATATATATATAGCTAATACCATCAGATGGGTTTTTTTCTCCACACAGGAACCCAGACTTGCTCAATGTACAAGATGGACGTGCTCAGCAAATGAGGCAGCTGTTCAGGTTTTATTTTTATGCTCATTGTTTGCTGTGCAGCCACATGTCTCGTGGAGTGCATGCCATCCAACCTTTGCAGTGAATCAGACAAGGCTGCACCACAACTCGCTCACTTGGAGCATCCAGCTCCACCCTGCTCCCTGTTTGACATACAGATGTGATCATGTATTCAGGGACTGGAGCATAACAAGGCTTTAACTTTGTCATTTCCAAACTTTGCTTTTTAGCCTCGATTTTTTTTTTTTCTGTGGGTGTTTTTACTGAGAATCCCTAGGGGTATAAAACTTTACAGTGTCAAAATAATCCCCTGAAAGTTGCATCACACTGTGCAACAGCATCAGTGTCCTGCAGATAGGAGGACATCTGTACCTGAGCAACAGCTGGTCCTTTTCTTGCTTTTCTGAAAGAGCAAAGACACTTCCAGAGCTGCTCCTGGTTTGTTCTTCTGCACTGTGTCATGGACCACTTGCCAGACATCATTTCATCAACTTGCCTAATGAAGTTTGCAGCAAATATGCCTGTGCAAGAAGAGATCGACTTTTCAGTGTTTGATAATAGCAATATTATCAGCTGTGCATTCCCCTCTCTGGAGGAGCTGGGGTGAGATGTACAAAGCATCCCCATTTTTAATATTCCCCAGGATTTTGAAGTTAAGGTTTTTCACACATTTTACAAAGGGACTTTGTTCCTTGTTTCTATAACTGGAGATGGCATAGGCATCTTTAAAGCTCTTCAAGTTGACCTGCCTCACAAGTTGAATGTGTCCTGCAGTCCCTAAATAGAACAATGGAAATAGCTTTTACTGGTTAACCAAGAAATTTGAGACTAGACTGGAGGAATAGAGAAATTTGAGTTTAGGAGCAGCCTGGAGAAGAACACAGAAATCACAGCACTGGTTGCAGAACTCTTCTTTTACATCTTCAAACACTTACAAGGAGGTGGCAAGAAAGCAGCAATTTATGTATAGACAGAACAAGAGGCCGAGGGCTTTATCTTTCAAAGGGTTATACACACTTATCTTTAAACTTATGATTAACCCCATTAATTTTGGTAATACCTTGGCTTCAGGAGGGCTCTGAGCATCTATTACACTATTTCATTAACATGCACTGTGTTTAACTGATGCAGAGAGCAAATTCCAGGAGTGAACAAAATATGCTACAGAGGGTCATGGGCTCAGCAATTACTGCAGGCAGTGCTGGGCAGACAAGATAGTGTTGTCCTCTGCTTGGTAATATATGATATAATTCATGTTTATCCAAGTATAGGGGTGTTTTTATATCTCAAAGTCCCCAAGTTTAAATCAAAGTTGAAAGAGGAGCTACCAGAGAGTTGGAGAGGGGCTGTTTACAAGGGCATGTAATGATAGCACCAGGGAGAATGGCTTCAAACTGAAAACAGGCAAGTTTAGGCTAAATATTAGGAAGAAATTATTCACTCTCAGGGTTTTGAGGCACTGGCACAGGTTGCCCAGAGAAGTTGCAGATGCCCCATTCCTGGAAATGTTCCAGGGAAGGTTGGACTGGGCTTGGAGAAACCTGGTCTAGTGGAAGATGTCCCTTTGCATGGCAGGGGGTTGGAATGAGATGAACTTCAAGGTCCCTTCCAAACCAAACCATTTCATGATTCTGTGCAGATAAGGGGAGGAGCTGGAGAAGAGAGGGGGAAATGGAGCAGGTCCCTCCCAAGCCAGGGCAGGAAAAGCACTGGGTTATCACAAAGCTGAGCACCAGGGGATGCACAGAAGCACACAGTAGTTTTGCAAACACTGCCACTGCAGGTCCCTTCTCCAAATTGTGCCTGTAACTTCATGTGTCCCCTGTCATTGTCCCACTGCCATTCCCCAAGGCATCACCTGCCTTCTGGCACCTCATTCCTGAGAGGATGGCACATCTCCAGGATGCTGCCCCAGCACATTGTGCACATTGCCCTAAGCATGGGCAGTGCTCAGATCTGGAGGGTCTGGGTCCTTCACCACTGTCCCCATGTCCTTAGGATGCCTCTAATCATCTGTCCTTACCTTAAGAAGCACAATGGAGCCCACTATTCTGACTGGGGCCTCTAGGATCTCTTCTAATATAAATAGTAATGACTATAATTATTAATCATTACTGTGATTATATGATTATAATTAATAATCATAATAATGAATCATTATAATTACTCTACTAAATGACAAGCCCTGCTTCCTCCAGTGAGCTTCAAGAAGCACAAAGAATGAGCTGTTGTGTATATTTAAGGAATCTCAAACACTTCTGGTGTTACAAGTCCAAGTGTCTCTGTTTGTTTTAAGGACTTCCACATTGTATTTAATTTGGAAATCTGCAGCTGCCTTGAATCGTGACCAGGGGAGTACTGCTACCACATGCAAGATGCTGTGACTTAAATCCAGCAGAACTGTGAACAAACAGGGATTGGAAAGAAGAAGGAATGTGCATATGGGTATTTCTTGGAGGATGGAGAGCCAGATCTGCCTAATATTTCATTTTTCCATCTGAGATTTATAGCTGAATGTAATTCAATTAATTGAAGAGCATTTTCAGAAAGACAAAATAAAGCAGCAATTGTAAAGGTTGTAGGCACTTGAAAGACAGATGGTTTGACATGCTCTGCCACTTGGCCCTTGGGATCCAGGGGCATGACTACTTTGGGGCTATAAGCTCAGGGCAATGAGGGGAATTTATAAAAAATATTAACATGATTTTAAAACTGCACCTAAAGTGCAGGGCTTTTCTCCTTTGATGATGTGCAATCCACAAGCCCAGGTGGCTAAGACATGCCAACTGTGAGCCTCTGTGTTTAATATGAAATACCTGAAATCTGGTCAGGAGCACGTGGCTGCCCCGTGCCTTGTGGAAGAGGGTGTGGAACAAGAGCCCTTGGGAAGCCTGCTGGAGTCACTGCATGGTTACCTCTGCCTACTGGGCTGCTGTGAGTCACTCCTTCCCAAGCACAAAGAAACTGATCTTGCAGAATGTAAAATCCACCCAGGAGTGGGTCATCCTTCAGGTTTAGCTTCTCATTCTGGCATCCTCAGAAGGAGCACCGGATGAGCGTAGTGACAAAGTAGAGGAATTCTGTAATTTTTTTAAGATAAGATGTTTGCCATGATTTAGCTGATATGATTTGATTCACTGCTGGTGACCATAAAATCTCATTATCCTTTGTTATAGTTGTTTGAGACTGTATTTCTGAGTTATTGTAGCAATTACTCTAATGAGAAGGGTGCAGTTAGCAAAAGAGCTCCTGTCAACACTCCCACGTGACATTGTGGGTGCAAAGACAATATGTGAAAACTTTTGCATTGCCTCTTTGTATTTTTGATACATTTTGGAAGGAAAGGAGTAGGAAAAGGGCCTATCTGTGTTTGAGTGTCAGGACTGTCCCAGCACAGAGCTCTCCAAAGTTAACATTAACAGAAGGTGAGCACATCCATGCATCAGCTCCTCTGTGAGCAAATTAAAGAAAGAAAACAAAGCTGATAGGTAAGAACATTAAATAGGTTGTTTGGGCTCTCATAACCAGTGAAGTCTATTTTAGGTGTGCCCTATTTTGAGATCAATAGGTGGCTCTAGAATTTCTGCAGTCTCCTTGCAGTGATAACCTGTCTAGAGGCAGGGGACACTCAAGGGGCAGAGGCAAGTCCATCCTCTGCCAGATTGTGTGGTGTACCAGCCATTACCCCACGTGAGGCAGGACCGTTCCTGCTGCTGCTTGTGCTTTTCAGAGAAGATAAAAAACATATGGGCTTTAAAAAAGGAACTGAAAAGATAACTCTTATGACTTAATTATAACAACAGGTCTCAGGTCTCAACTTGAAGCAGAATTTAGCCATTATTATATACCTATTTGCAATGACTGATCGGCACTAGATGCTGTATGAAAGCAATAAATAGATGAAGGCATAAATCCCGAAGGGTTTTTAGTGTCTAATTCCATCAGCTGCTGTCTGGAGTCAGACTTGTGAGTTTCTGTAGAGAAAGTAGTATTCCTTCAGGGAACAGTCCTGAGAAATCCCGAATGAGCAGCCAATAGCAGGGCTGACACTGCTGCCTTCAGGCAGGATGGGTTTTCAAACCCCACACTCCGAGGTGCTGGGAGCACAGAGGAGATGAGGCCTGGGGCACTCAGAGCTTCTTCAAACAAATATGTGGATGTATAAATGATTTAATTACCAGACTGTTTAGGAGAATTTCTAATCTCTCTTCAACCACTCGTACTGACATCTCTGATGTGTGATGCCATTTAGATTGAAAAGAGAATCCATTTAAAGCCTAAATACTACAATTACTTTTTTTAGATGCCTGGGAGCAGCTCAAAGTTCAAGCACATGATGCTCTTAAAACCCTACTAAATTAGAGGCCATTGGGCATGGGGGGGAAAAGAATGTTAAAGTACATTATATTTTGAAGTATGTGGTTTTCAAACTGACATGAACTTGAAGTGTAACCTAATATGGGTCAAGGTTTCCAAACTGAGGTGTGTATCGTGCCAGATACATGCAAGCAAAAAAAACCAAAACACCAAATCAAAAAACAAATCAAACAGCTCCGACCCTCACTGTGAGACAACCTCCTGTGAACATCTGGCAGTTCCTCGCAGGAACCAGGAGGTTCCAAATCTCGGCCTCCTTTCAAAAACGAGGCTTGCCAAGCACTGTGTGGGCTGCTAGTCAGCACGGGGTGACTTTGCCTGCAACTGCAGCCTGAATTCACAGTGGAAGGAAGAAGACTTTCAGACTGATTCTTACACATCACTGGAAGCTGCCAGTTAAGGTTTTGTGATTCACAAATTTGCTCTCTTGTTATAAACAAACATTTCTTTTCATGATAGTGTCACAAGGAGCTTGAGAGCCTCCCTGTATTTTTTCCCCTACTCTTGGCATATCAGTACAGTTGAAAGACACACACTCTTGCCTCCTTATACTTCTTGCCAAGCCACAACCACAAACCATCCTTACAACCCCAAAGCGCTTTTGGCAGTTGTGACACAGAACGTATGGCTCATGTGGTAAAATGTGCTGGCAAGTTCCCTGCAGGCCCCATCCAGCCATCACTTATGTGGAGAATTTGATGCCAGATAGCAGCTGTTGTGTTGAGGCTGCTCAGTATCACACTAATCAGTCCTGTCCCATCCTTTCTTTCCCCTTCTCTGTCTCCACCTGCTGTTTTCTTTTCCTTTTTATTTTTTTTTTTTACTTCCCTTTCTCGCATCTTAGATTAAGACTGGATGTGCTCTGGGGCAGGGACCATCATTTTGTTCTGCATTTCTGCCTCTTGCCACAGAGTCTGCTTTGCCTGGCACAGCAGTAATGCAAACAGTAATGCCAAATAATACAGCTGGCAGCCAGCAGTCCCTGGCAGGTTACATGGTGAGTGACCTGAAAACTGACTGCTGTGGGTAAAAAACACAGCTCCAGGGAAGCTTGTAATGAACTTTTTGAAGATAGCATAGCACTGCTTTACCTATCTGAAAGTACTTGCACAGCAGAGACATGAGCAGCCATTTATCCTGTTCTGAGTGCCTAAATGTGTTCTATGTGTTTGTTTGGTAGTTGCTAATGCTTCTGGTCTGAATTGCAGGACATGTTTATGGCTCAGGAAAGCTGTCCAACAGAAAGCCTTAAGAGAATAATTTTCTCAGAAATAATGGCACTCTGCATCTTCTCCAAGAGATGTCTGACAGCAAGAACTGCACTTGGAACTGAAAGTGGAGCTCATCTTGGTTCAGGTGCAGTCTCCAGTCAGATACGACTGAAGAGGAAGAATGGCTTGTGGTGGATGTGTCCCTGCAAGCATTTTGTCTTTTCATTCACATCACTGAGCTTCCCTGGCTTCCCAGGTTTTGATTATGGTGCAGGAGGAAGCTGCAGTTCCTCACGCCTTCTCTGAGCCTTTCCAGCCTAAGGATAACAAATGAGGAATCAGGGTCTGGTGGAAAAGCTGGGAAAATCAAGATACCACTCCAAATACATCTGTGTATCATCTGATGTGACTGATTTCCTCTGAGGTGTCAGTTTTCCTTCTTCATTTTGGCTGCAGATACAGGTTATAAAGCATCACAGTCAGAAAAGGAATTTAGTGGTAAGCTCCCTCTTCTGAGCTCACGTGGCCATTTTTTGATGACTTGATAAGTATTTAATTGTTCTAAGTATGTAAGGAGATTTTCTATAGGAAGTATTAACAAAGAATCTTTCACAGTGGTGCTCAGAGAATAGGTGTTGCAATGTAATTCCTAAACTGCATACATGGAACACCTTCACTGTGCATGCACATCCTGCTTCTACACCTCCTCCTGTGATTTGTTTTTTGACCTTCTTGGTGGTTCTGCCTCTGTACTGAGTAATGTACAGTGCAGTGTGACAATGCACATGTTTCAGGCTGCAGAAAAAAAAAAAGAGAAATACTGTCTGAGAGCTAAATACAACCATTATATCAATGTGGTTTAACGTAATGTAGTTTAATCTTGCACTCTGAGTACCAAGGGACATTTCACCACTGGTTTATCCAGAGTAGAAAACAGTTCATAACCAGTACACTAGAGTTAAGAGCGTCCTTTTGTCCTCAGCTTCAACATTTCTTACTTATTATTTGCTGTAATTTTGATTCTTTGTTTTCTGGCATTTTTTAAGGCACAGACACTTGCTTTGCCCTCTTACTGAGACCAGTGTGCCAACGATTGTCATCTGTGCACTGAAGAGGAGCCTGGCACAATTGATCCTTAGTCCATGACAGGGTACACGAAATTATTGCAAAGCAAATAAGTTATCCATTACCAAACTGTTCTTTGGGGAGGCTTTTAGATGCCAAAGTGTCAGAGTTCCTCTGAACTATGCATGACTGCAGTGACCAGTGCAGAGATGAGGTTCATAGAGCTGGTGTTCTTCAGGCATTCATGTGCAGCTCTGACGCAGAGTGAATACACTGCCAGTAATTCCCTCCTTCCTCCCTCCCTGCCCGTTTGGGATGTCCAAAGCAAGCAAGAAACAGTTCTGGACAAGACAAACACTGCGTTTTCAAACTCCCTGCCCCTCGGGGACTCTTTCCATCTTGTGCTCCGAGCCGGGTCAGCCGCCAGTGGGCAGTGTCCGGCTGCGGTCCCTGGGCACGGCCACAGAGCCCGGGCAGCTCCGGGGAAGGGATCGAAGGGATCGAAGGGATCGAAGGGATCGAAGGGATGGAAGGGATCTGCTCCCGGCGCTGAGCAGAGCTCTGCACACCAACGAAACCACCGAGGGGCGGCCAGCTCCGCTCACGCTTTGCGAAGCGTGTTTTTACGTGGAATGTCCCGCCCATGATAGCGGCGATAATGAAATGGTATTCGAACATAAATGATGCTCATTTCTTTGTCAGTTTGCAGAGAAGTTGTTTCTGGATTTGTTTCTCTCGAGCACACACCCCGTTCGCTAGGCTGGATGGCTCTGCCTTTATCCTGATTCCCTTCCAAGTGCTCATTCCTCTGCAATTCCAGGTGTGCCACCTGAAGCTGCGGCTTCACCGTTCACCACAACTGGGAAATCTCCCGTTTACCAAAACCGTAATATTTTGGCTAATACCAGCGTTTCTAGCAATTAAAGCTGCACATAGTTTAGTCGAGGAGATGATTGTGCTGTTTGCTGCTGTCTCCCATAAGGAATTTAGTTGCCTAAAACTTTCCGTGCTGTCCAGCAGAGTGGAATTGGCTGTTGACGGCTATGCCCTATTTATTTTTTCAATTGCACTGGGATAGAAATGGGTTTGGTAGAATATTTTCACACTGAATTGCAAATGATCACATGCAGCTATTCTTTTCTTCTCGGCAAATATTTTCCATCTCTGGTCTCCAAACAGTTAAATGAAAGACAGCCAGTAAAATGGAGATCTCTTTAATCCTGGAATAGGCAATTGCAAACACACTAGAGGACACCAACCTCTTTATATTTCCCATTTAGGATCGGGAGGTGAAAAGTCAATATTCGTCTGTGAGATGCATCCAGCTAAACAGATGCTGGACCGCATGTTCTCATTTTAGTCCACTCCGCAAGTTTATGGAGAGCAGAAATATTTACACACCGAAATAAGTCCCTCACCCGCTCCAAACCGCAAACTCAACTTCCAGCCCAGGCGATTTCAGTGCGTGGTGCATGCCCCGCTATTCTAAAGCGTGTTTACCTAATGGCCGGACCCCCTGCCCTGCTGCAGCAGACCCCGGGCTCCCCTTCCCGAGGCTCTGCGGCTCTGCAGAGGCCCGGGTCCGGGAGATGGTGGGGCCGGAGGGAGCCCAAATCGCGCAATTTTGCGAAATGGCCTCTTGTGATGGCCGGGGCAAAGCCTCCTGTTGAAGGCGTTCGTGTCCGCGGTGTTTCTGTGAGCCGGACAGAGCTGGGGGAGCTGCGGGGGATCAGGGGTTGTTCGGGGCATCCCCTCCAGATGTGCGGTCAGTCCCGCCTGGCTCCCGCAGCCGGGCTGGGCTCCCGCAAGGGCTGGAGCATCCGCAGCCACCCTGCCACCCGGTCCCTGTCTCGGGACGTGCGTTTAGCCTGGTCCTGGTGGGGACAGCTCGTAAATCACCGCGGGGATCGCGGGTGCGTTTAGTCCCGAATTTTTTATTCACCATCACTAGTTCTTGCTCTTTAGTTTCTTCGCTCTATGCCTTTGCCCGGCTGTGCCAGAGCGTGTCCTGCTCCCTGCCGTGCCCCCAGCTCAGGTTTGGGACAGAAATGTCCCCCCGAGGTCACCGCTGCCGTGTGAAGCCCCGGGCCCGGCGCTGAGGACGCGAGGGACAATGGGGAGCACTTAAAGCGCTGTCTGATGATGAAACATAGCCGGGCGCTGGTACAATGGGCTATTTTCCATCAGGAGTGTTAGCTGATGGCTTGAAAATTCAATTGAATACCTTCACCGACCTAAGAATAAATATTATTTTTTAAAAGAACAATACGTAATTAAAAACTAATATTTAACAACTTAAACGCCTATCCTCTAGGAAATAACAGCCTTTCTTCGCAAAAGCTCCGAGATTGACTTCGCTTCCTCCTGCAAAATGAGGCCAGATTTAATTCTCCAAAGATCAGTGAGATCAAGTATTTCAGCGCTCAATTTACAGCTCCGGGGTATATGGGACCCTTTCCCAGCTATCTGGGTAGGCTAGGAAATAACTCGGGGTAGGAGGAGGGGGAAAGGAAAGAGAATTAATTCCCGAACACCGCTGTAACACCTGTAGTATTTCCTTGACTCAACGGCACGGCGGCGATCGCCGGGAGCGTGTTTCTCTGCCCACGGTCAGATTGCGAGCAGGAAAACAGCGCGACTCTTGCCAACGATCAAGTAATAAGACAAACAAACAAACAAGCACATCGTGTTTGCTCGTTTGTAAGAAAGCCCCCTAAGTTGGGAAGATCCCTTCGGGGAGCAATTCGGTGCCGTCGTGACACAGGCGGGGAAGCAGGCGAGGTCCATCTGCCACCTCCGTGAGCATCCTCGCCTGGATGCGTGGGATTGTGCGTCGGGTTGGAATGAGCGAACCACAAATAAACCTGCTGCTTTCACCGAAACCTTAAAAAATAAATATATATAAAATACGTTACACTGGCTCTGAGGGTCCCTCTGCCCCACGAGGGTCCCACACTGTTTCCCTGCAGCTCCTCGGCTCCTCTCTGCAATGTCCAACCGCGGCCCGCCTGCAACCCTTCCCAAACACTCCGCAAGCTTGTCCTCTTCCTTCCCCGCTCCCTTCTTCTGATGCGCAGCCAAAGGGGAGAACGAGCCACCCCTGCTGACCTCCCGGGGAGGTGGGAAGCGGACACCAGGGGCCTTTCTCCCTGCCACCGGCCCCCTTTTCCAGCACCCTGCCCTTGGCCGGCACGGTGCCTGCTGTGCCCGCTGTGCCCGCTGTGCCTGTGCGGGAAGCTGCGGGCAGCGCTGTCCCGGGCTCGGCTGAGCTGCGCTGGGGCGCAGGGAAGCTGCAGAGCACATTTCCAGCAGCTCGGCTCTGCATCGGCACTGCCTGCGGAGCAGACCCCTCGCAGCCGCACGCACTTCTTCCCACAGGGAGGTGCAGGCTCCTCCACCATCCCTGCCTTTAGCCATGGGGAGCACTCTCTGTCCGGGACACCCGCGGCTCTCGGACGGACCCTGCGGGCAGCAGCGCTCCCGTCCCTCGCCGGTGCTCGGAGCGGGTCAGACACCGGTTGCATTTTCCGACATGCGGTCAAAAAAACCACTTTCTTTACCATAACATTTCCCCCCTTTCTTTTCATTTTCATTTTATTTATTCCCCCTGTAACAGTTTGTGGAAAGTGAAAACTGATTGGAGGTAGGTGATTTGTGGAGAGAACCGCCGTGTGCGCGCTCTCTCGCCCATATGGAGAAAATTATCGCTCAAGTTCAGACTTTCCTTGGATCGCAGCATCAAACAGTGCAGACCTGGCAGGAGTCGGGAGAGGGGGTCACTTTCGATTCCCGGCTGCTACTCCTGCAGTCTTCACGGAGAGAGGAACGGGGTCCCGGGGCTGCCACATCTCCCCGGTGCCCTCCGTGCCGCTCCGTGCCCGGCCAGCCCCGCTCGGGACCGAGCGCTGCCCGGGCAGGCGCTGCCGGTTCTCGCTGCCGCCGGTCCGTTCTCTTCTCCTGGCAGTGGCTGTTCCAGCCCGGCCCGACACCGACCGCTGTGTCTGGATGCTGGCGGAGAGACCTGACGGCTGTGAAGGGCTTGGCCGAGCAGCAGGGTCGGTGTCACCCGCAGGAGCAGGGACTGCCCGCAGCCCCCTGACCATTGCCGGGGTTTTGCGGCGAGAAGAGCCGGACAAGCGACGAGCGACCAGCGCTACCCCAGGGGAATGGCCAGAGAAGCGACGCTGGGAAAGGCAGCACCTCTGCCCAGGTATCTGTGTATTGCACCCAGGTGAAGTTTTCTAAAACTCCGAAAAAAAGGCTTTTCCCTATTTTGTTTCCGTTTCAGGGAGGAAAGAAAGACAAAAAAAAAATTAGTGTGTAAAAGCACTCTTAGTCCGGAGCTAATCGACGGAAAAAATTGTTGGATGGAAGCAAGGTAACGGAGCGGCAACCCGATGGAATCACACACGGTTTAAGGAAAAGCCCCCATGTCTGTGTTTGACATACATTATGCATGTAAAAAAAAAAAAAAAANGCTAATTTTGCTTTAGGAGTTCTGTTTTATTGCATTCTGTATGACTTTCACAGCGCACACACTCCTGTGAGCTTGAATATTTGGGAACGCATTAGCAAATGAAGGAACTCAGTGAGGTTATGCGTTTCAAAGCTGGATACTTATGTTTGTATTCCGAGATGCTGCTACAAGCAATTTTGTACTTGAGGTCCTCGAAAAATTTGCATGTTTTAAAATGAAATCCGTATTAATTAGTGCCCTCAATGACACTTCAATGTGCTAATATTTAGTCGCTAAATTTTAGAAGCTTGGAGTGTTGTTTGAGAGTTGATCGGTCTCTTTCACCGCGAACTCTTTGTGCCTCATGCAGGTCACCAGAAGAAAGATAATTCGGGTGGATGGAGGGGATGTGAGGGAATCACTCTGAAAAACTCTCTGCTCTTTTGCAAAATCAAATTTATCCAAAGGACGGACAAGAGTGGACACATGCACACACACAAAATTAAAAATAGAACAACTAAAAAAAAA
>PYHW01010658.1:2082349-2104135 GCA_013186435.1 Turdus rufiventris | reverse complement strand
CCCTGGAGATAGCTCCCCGATCAATACTATCTGTAATTAAAGCACTGAAGTCAGCTGCCGGATGGTTCAGTCAGATGAACAAAACCTGAGGGATGTTTCCGATGCCACTTGCCGGGTTCACCGCGCTGCGATCGCTCCTGGACGGCGCGTCCAGGGAGATGCTGCGGAGAGCGATGGACGTTTCTCTATTCGGGGCATTTTGTACATTTAACTCGCTTTTCCACGGGGAAAATAATGCATTCATCCCCTCCTGCCGTCCCGCTAGAACGGGCGAGGCCCTGTCTGTGTTTTGCTCTGCCGGGCAGGTGGGAGCCCCGCGGCCCCGCTGCAGCCCCGATGGCTCTCTCGGAGCTGGAGGGGAGGGAGGCCGTGACCAGGAGGGGGAACCGGAGCCTCTCCGGGTGGCGGGGCCGTCCAGGTGACAGCCCAGGGGCCATCTCCCCGCGTGGGCTACCTGGGCACCGCTCGGGGCTCCGCGGCCGCGGATGCTCCAGGTGCGCGCACGGGGCATTCCCCGCACTGCTGCCCCTTCCTGCGCTCCTGGAGGTGCCCGTGGGGCGTGGGGCAGCCTGGCCGTGCCTTTCCCGCACAGGGTTGGGTGGCAGCGGAGCCCCGGCTCTGCTCGCCCCCCAGCAGGCTGGCCAGGGTGACAGCAGGGCACTGGACACGCTGCGGGCAGGGCACGGTGGCACACGGAGCATCTCCTGCTCCAGGGCAGGCGTGGGACTAACCCCCGGTGCCTTCCCTCCCGCAGGTAAAAGTATGGTTTCAGAACAGACGGACAAAGTTCAAGCGGCAAAAGTTGGAAGAGGAAGGTTCAGACTCACAACAGAAGAAAAAAGGGACTCATCACATTAACCGGTGGAGAATCGCCACCAAACAAGCCAGTCCAGAGGAAATCGACGTCACGTCGGACGATTAAAAACTGGCACTTTTGGACTTTTCAAAGCCAGCACCTCACCAACCGAAAGTGTTAAAGGCTCACCCCCCACCCCCGCGGCGTGGCGGTGCGGGGAAGGACACGGAGATCTTCATCAAAACACGATTGCCGCCTGGGAGGGAGCTGGGAGCGAGCGAGGGCCAGCCAGCGAGGGCTCCGAACTGTGGCACTGCCGGCACCGCTCTGGCACAGGGGATCTGTCAATCAAAGCCAAAACACCGGGACGAGGTGATTGACAGGTATTCCGTTTATCGCAGTCCACTTTTGAAAGCATAACGTAAAAAAAAAAATTTAAAAATATATAGAAAAAAAAATCTTAAAAAGAAAAAAAAAAAAATAGAAGCAAAAAAAAGCCCCCAACCAAACCAGAAAAATTAACACCTTACGGGACATTTTGCACTTCACGGTTTTTTCCGTCTTTGAAAGAGAAATTTCCATAAGCAGCCAAAACCCACACCTGTTTCAGAAACTTGAATTGCATGTGTAAAGCCGTCTGGGGAAAAAAAAAAAAGAAAAACAAAAAGAAAAAGAAACGGAAAAAAATTACTCCGGTTCCTAAAGACAGAAACGAATTGTAATTTTTTTCCCTCTAAGACAGGTTCTGTGTGCTTTTTAATTTTATTTTACGAGAAATGTGCAGTCTGTAAACATTTTATGATAACTTCTGGCGTCAAAGTGTTTGTGAAAGCTAAATGAAGTAGCAGTAACAAAGCATAGTGTTCCTTCCGGATGGACAAACACGGTGGGGAGGGGAGGGACGGGAGGGAAAGGCGGGGGGGCGGGGGAGGTTGGGCTTGGTCATAACTTCTGCTGAAAAAAAAAAAAAAATCAAATGGAATTATCTCCCCCCCACCCCCCCCAACTGTATCCCCATTGCAAAACCGGATGATGATTAATTTTTTTTAAGATTAACAAAGAGCAAACCCAGCGACCAGTTTTGGCGGTGGGGACACCTTCTAGGCTGGGAGAATCCAGAGAAAAGGGACTTAAAATCGCGGATTGATTTTTTTTTTTTCTTAATGGCCATTTTCATTGGGTCAATTTTCAAGCACTGACCTTATAATATTCCGAGATCATAGAGCTACTAAAAAAAAAAAAAAAAAGTGACAAATGTTTCCTTCATGTCTCCTATACCAGAATGTAAATATTTTTGTGTTTTGTGTTTAATTTGTTAGAATTCTAACACACTATATACTTCCAAGAAGTATGTCATTGTCAATATTTTGTCAATAAAGATTTATCAATATGCCCTAAATTTTTAAGCAATATCTTTTTCCCTTCACCCCCAAATTTCTCGGAAACCGATGGTTTCCCCCTACACCGCCTTGTTTTTAGCTGCTCAACTCCCGCGGCCGCGCCGCGCATTCCTGCGGCCATAGGCGCATTTTCTTAATGTATTCGCCGGCTGCTAAACAGACCTCCAAAAATAAGCCGCAGAGGAGCACTTGCTGTACATAAATACCTAAAACCCCCCGAAACAGAACCAACCAACCAAACAAAAACCTCGAGGAGAAACCCAGCCCCTTTGGTTAGAGACAGAAGTGCGGACCTGTCCGTGATGGTGAAACTGGTCGGCAGCAGCCGCGCTCCGCGGAGCGAGGCTTTCCCCGGCAAAAATAGGTGTTTTGTTTAACGAGAGAGGATTTTTTTTTTGTCTTTTTCCCCCATGTTTTCTATCCCCTGTCCAGGTCGGTGCTGTGAGGGACAGGTCCTGTGAACTGCGCTGCTCTCCCTGCCGCTCTCAGGGAGCGATCCTGGGCACAGAGTAAAACTGACATTAAAGAGGTGGGGGAAAGGAAAAAAAAAAAAAAAAGAAAAAAAATGTTGCTCTGGGTCCTTGAGGAAACTAGCTGGTTTTCTGGGGGTACACAGTTGTTTTTTCATGCTTCATTTGCTCCTTAGCCTGATAGACTGCATTAATCAGTTTTATTTCCATTGATAGAGAAACCTCGTCTGCTCTGTTCGAGCTACAAAGAATCCTGCAAGCTTTTGTGAAAGTGCAAATCAGTTTAGGCAATTATCATACCAGGAATATGAAGGGGAAAGAGGAGGCATTGCCCAGTGGTCTCCTTTAATCTCTTAATCCGTGGATCCAGGGGGGCTAGTTGGACATAATTTAGGACAATCTGACTACCCTTTACACTGTGATAAGGCGAAGTTACAATGCATCGCAAAAATACGAGCTTTGTTAAACATACTGCCTTGAAAAGTTAAGATTAGACATTCTGTGCACGTGTTGGCTCTATCGGGTACTATGTAAATTTAATTTTTTTAAAAAAAATCAGATTTTTTTTTTTTAAGCATCTCTTCTTATACAATCCCGATGACTTTCCATTCACTTGTGCTACAAATATGAGAGGCCCAGTCAGGGCTAGGACGCATGTCGCAATGCAGTCCCTTCCATCTAAACCTAGCCTAATTATTTAGTAGAGCTATTCCCAAGGTAAACTTTTCGTGGCGTTTCTTCCCTCCTCGAACAGCTGATGATGCAGACCTGGAAACCAAGCAGGACGCACATTTCCCCTGAACTCGCCCAAGCTGCCTTTCTCTCCACTTCAGACCCGGGCAAATGGGCAAACATTAAACGGATTGCGGCCGAACAGCAGACTTGGGCCCTTCTAGAAATTGTTTCCCATCTTGATAAAAGGCTTATTTCTCCAGGAACCATATACTTCTCCCCCGACCCCTCTTTTATTTTTTTTTTTTCTTTTTTTTTTTTTTCTTTTTTTTTTTTTTTTTTTTTTTTTTTTTTTTTTTTTTTTTTTTCTTTAAACCGTGAGGGAAGAGAGGGAGAGAGGGGAAAAAATTAAGCGTCCTATGTAGCGTAACAGCAATAAAATCTTCAGAGAATGCCATTAGCTTTGAAAAAAAAACCCTAAAAGCTTTATTACAAACCCAGCTTTGAAAATAGGGGGGATTAGGAGTCTGAAAGGGTCCCACAATGGTTAGAAGAAAAGGTTTCATGCTAATGAGGTTAATGCCCTTTGTATCTCAGGACTCCACAACTTCATTACTCCCTATCTCCGGCTGCACCAAGCGGCTCAGAACACTGCAATCCACTCCAGCTCTCCCCTGCCTTGCCTAGAGAAGGATTTGATAGCAGCTCTGTTCAAACTAGATAATTATATCTTTTCAAGTCGGAATTAAGATAAAGAAAGTGAAGCAAAGGCGGCTAGCCTTGATCCACTGCAAACAAATTTGGCGCACTTTCTAGTCTCTCTCCCCCTGCCTCAATAGGCAGGACAGTCAGCTTATTAGACCCTCATTTGCTTTATTAATTCATCTATTTAAAGTGGCAGGATTAGAGAGAGGGAGAGAGAGGCAGAGTCTAATGTGGGACAGTGGATGCCAGGCAACGTGGAAATATAAATATTGGCGAGATGCTATCCGAGCGGGTGTTCAAAAATACATTTTATATTAAATAACTGAGAGGAGCGGGGGAGGGAGCGTGGATTTCGGGTGGCGAATTGCACACTCGGGAGGGTTTTTACGGCTTGTTTGAAGGAAAGCTGGGGGACGGCTGCTGGGGGCCGGCTCTCCCTCCGGAGGACGAGCGGCCCTCGGTGCCTGGGTGGGGGATTTGGTCCTCGCTGCCCCCTTGGGCTGCTCAGGGGGTGCAGGACAAGCGGGGAACCGCGCACCCCACGGCCCGCGCCGCTGCTCGCAGTGCTGCGGGAGCGGAGCGGAGCGGAGCGCGCTGCCCCGCACAGCGACCCGGGAGCGGGGCTGCCTCAGACCCGCGGGGTTCTGAGATTTGTGGGGTTTGTGGGGCTTGTGAGGTTTGTGAGGTTTGTGACATTTGTGCGGTTTGTGGGGCTTGTGAGGCTTGTGCGGTTTGTGACATTTGTGCAGTTATGCGGTTTGCGCGGTTTGTGGGGCTTGTGCGGTTTGTGCGGTTTGTGAGGTTTGTGAGATTTGTGCAGTTATGCGGTTTGTGAGGTTTGTGCGGTTTGTGAGATTTGTGGGGCTTGTGCAGTCCGTGAGGTTTGTGCGGTTTCTGAGGTCTGTGAGGTTTCTGAGGTTTCCCTCCTCCGTCGCGCTGCTCTGTCTGTCGGCCAAGGTCAGCGCATCCCGGCCCTGGCTCCCCCGGCCCCTCTCACCCGGGGTCCTGTCCTGCTGCGCCCGCCGAGGGCCGGATGCCCACCCTCGGCAGCGCTGCTGGCTCCTCGTCCAGGATCTGACCCCTTCGGCCTTGGATTTTTAACCCTTTCCCTTCCAGCGGCTCCCAGCCGGGGTTGCTTCCCACCGGTGGGATTTGCGCTCCCCACGCGGGGCAAGCCCGCACCCACTCAGCCCTCTCTTTGCCACTGGGCCGGGCTGAGGCCGGAGGCGTTTGGAGCCCTCGCTTTGTTGTGTATAATCGCTGTTTATTTACCTTCCTCCTCTGACGGATCGCGCTGTTACCTGTGAGGACTCGGCGGATATTAGCGGTCCCCCCTAATTAGCAGCCAGCCTCCGCATAGCCCGTAGGAAACAGGCAGAGCAACCCGGGCCAGATTCCCCACGAACAGGATTCTCTCAGCCCTGCTCCCGTGTCCATCAGCGGTTCGTAACTGCTCGGAGCTAACACAGCCATTGATTTACTTCTCCAAAGGGTCCCGCTGCGAGGGGGAAGCGGGAGTTTAGAGAACCTCCTGACCCCGAGCCGTAACCTCGCTCCTCGCCAGCCTCTCTCCTGGTGGGACACTCGCAGCCGGGCAAGCCCGGCCAGTGGCCCACGCTGAAACCGAAAGGCCATTAATCACCTTCCCTCGCTCGCTTTTAATTGACCTTTTGCAATTAGCGCCTGTCGCAGGGAAGGCGACCCGTGGGTTGTGAGGGAGCCCTCCCGGTGCCCCCTCGGACCCCTCTGACCGTGGGGGGGGCCGTGGCCGCCCCAGCTGCGGGCACGGCCGGGAGGATGCTGCGGGCACGGCCGGGAGGATGCTGCGGGCACGGCCGGGAGGATGCTGCGGGCATCGCTCCGCACCCGGCTCAGCCCGCCTGGCATGTGGCTGCCCTGGCCGGAGCAGGGAAGGCAGATCTGCCTTCTCTCATCCTTCTTGTCCTTGTCCTTGTCCTTGTCCCCGCCGTGGGGCCGCTCGGCCCCGCTGACTCGGGAGCCCCATGTCCCCGCACGGCCTGGCTGGAGCCCCGGCTGCTGCGGGGGCTCCGGGAGAGCATTTATAGACCCGCTCTCCATCGCCCACGGCTGGACCTGACGTCAGGAAGAACTTGATCTCGCCCGCTTTGCTCCTGCTTCTGAAACTGATCCTTGAAATGAGAGAACAGACTCTACACAATTCCCATGGCCTTGACATAAGGTACAGCGATAAATATACACCACTAATGAGCAATTACCATATAATCACCTTCCAATTAGCTCGCATAATGATGAATTAAACATTCTAGCCTGCTGGATTAGGTTTCTTACTTTGTATATTATTTACGAAGGCTAGCTTCTGCTGAGCACCAAATATCAAATTAGATAGGGAATTTTCAGTTGGGGGTAATTACGCATTCAGAGCATGCCCGGAGTTTTTGTCACCAGCCAACTAAAGTGTATTGGAAGGTAGTGTCCATCCTTTTCTGTCTTTCCTTTTTGATGTCTTAAAACAAAGTCCAGGCTTTTCTGCAAATGCTCCGCACGTCGCCTCCCCCGTGTTAATTCTGCTTCCTTCCCCAAGGCAGGACAGACAGAAAAACGGGCCGATTTTTTCCCTGGGACAGTTAAATAATAAGGAGCAGGCAGAGGCAGAATCTGGGGGAAGTAAAGGATCTTACAGTCCTCTCGCTCGTGGTTGCTCCATCCCTGGGAGATGGGAAGAAGCCCGTCCTGTTATCCCGGCCAGGACCAGCACCTTGGCCCTCTGATCGGGGTGGTGAGGACTGGCCGGGCACAGGAGGGGACATCCCCCACACCCCGGGCTGCTCTCTCACAGGACACCTTCCCGCGAGTGGTTTTTTCCTTCACATTCTGGGGAGACGGCTCCAAAAAAATTGAGTCCTGACTGCGTTTGGTCAATGAGAAGGAGGGAGGGAAAGACTTTGGGTGCCGATTTCACCTGGAAAGGAATGAGAGGAGAAGCATCAGCCCCGTGGGAGGAGAGAAGGATGCGGAGGTCGGGCACTGGGGCAGTCCCAGCCCTCATCCAGAGGGGATGGAGGGACGGCAGCTCCGGGCGGGGACGGGGCTCGCAGCCGCCCTGTGGAAACTGGGAACGCGTCTCGGAGCTGCTTGGCTTTTGTTGGTTTAAGCTGGACCCTTAATGTTTTCTTAATTAACCGTTTGAGTGTGAGTAAACCTCCGCGAGGCGTTTACAGCCTGCCTATAAAGTGGGAGCGGGGGATCTCCCTGCCTCCTGCATTGCCTGAAAACGTTCCTTGGGGCTGGAAGGGGACAGAAAGCCTCTCCCTCCGCAGGGAACAGTGCTCTTCCCCAGACTTCTGCTTGGAATTACCTTTCTAAAAGTCCTTTACCTCTAAAGGAAAGGACAAGCTGGCAGTATCTTCTTTCCCCGCTCCACTCTCTCCCGCCTGACACATGGAGCTCTGGAAAGTTTCAGGGATTTCCAGTCAGGAAAGGAACAGTCCAGAGGAGCAGAGATGCTCGGCTTCAGTCTCTTTTAAATTTTTTCCCCTCCCATATATATATATATATATATATATATATATATATTATTCAAAAAGGAATTTAAAAAATAAAAAAGGGGGGAAAAAAAGAATGAAGAATTCGAAACAATTTCCCCCAGTGAAAGTGTTGTCTGAATGAGTGTTGGTAACCTGGACCCAAATAAACTTAGATAAGATGTGGAAACTCATCTGTCAAGTCTGGAAGCAGCAGCTGATCCAAGCCTGACTCGGGAGAAGCTGCTGGATTTCGGTGTTTTTGTGGAGTTACACTCATAGCTTTATCAGTATTTGAACAACCTTTTTGTGGTTTTGCTGTGTTCACAGAACGCGCGAAGTCCGGACTTTCTCCACAAGGCCGGAGAATACAAGCACGGCTGTTATTTTATCTTTAGATCAGCAATCGGGTATCAGAGGAAGGGAAGAAAGTGCATTCTTGTGGGTTGCGAGACTGAGATATTCCCAGATAAACTCTTCTGTGATCTCATTTATAATCCACGCGATCACGGGTATTTTATTTGGCATACATGTGTCGAGAGGAGGCGTTTGCTGTGATGGGATGTTTAGGATCCAAATATGATTTAAAAGGCTTTTTCAGAATCTGCTGTGCCACCCTCCTCGTCCCGGTAAGCACGCTGCCTCTTTGTAGCGGTCTGTGAGCTCACACCTCACCTGCTTCTCCCCGAGCTGCCAAATGACTGCTCCGAATCAAGGAAAAGGGAGAAAAGGGAAGATGTGATTTGGAAGAGTAAAGGCTGTTCAAATAAACCATGAAAATGTATTTTCATAAGAACAACGTTATTTTATTTAAATTCCCGGGAAATACAAAATAATAGGAAGCCAGCAGTGACTAAATTCTGCAAGGAAACAGAGAGAAAAGAAAAAGAAATAAAGATGAAAAAAAGGTGTGCGAGAGATAGGGGAGAAGAGAAAAAAGGAGGGAGGGAGGAGGAAGGAAGGAAGGAAGGAAGGAAGGAAGGAAGGAAAGAAGGAAAGAAAGAAGGAAATGCCGTGTATAAAGCTAAGGCCCCAGTGTGGGATGGAATGAAACCATCGCAGGGACACTGTCAGGAGCCTGGGGAAGGGTCCTGAGTTCAGCGTCGGACCGACTTGGAGATTCACGCCAATTTGTCTCTAGGAGAATCAAGGACAGTCGGAAATCCGCTTTCTTCCCACCATTCTAGCGAAGTCCTGAGAGTCTGGGGTCGGTGTTTTCTGTAGCTTTTCCCTGGTAAATCAAGAGCCCCGCTCTGCAAAGCGGAGTGTCCTGGCGGTGCCACCGGACAGAACCCGGGGAACATGGCCGGGCAGAGCGGGCAGGACGGCCCCTCCTTCGGGGCTTTTTTCCTTTCCCCAATGGGCTCTTCTCCTACCCAAGGGGCCGATCCTGTCCTTGGAAAGGCAGGAAGGGAGAGCCCGGGCTGCCCGGCGCATCCTGCATGGCAGGGACCACCTTCCCGCTTCCATCGCCATGGAAACCGCCGCAGCCTCACATCAAAGTTCCGGGAGGCTCAGCCCGGGTGCCCCATCAGGGACCTGCCAGGGACCCCCCAGCCACTCTGCTGCTGTCGGGAGTGGGGAGCAGCCCCCCGAATCCGCCTTCCCCCGTCGGTGGGCAGGAGCTCGGCTTGGGGGTGACAGCCGGGAAGAGCCTCTCAGGTTCCTTTTCCACCCTGACACGAGGGTCAGAGATAGGCGAGGGCTGGCCCTGAGCTGGGCAGCAGCCAGCGGGGGCTGACACCGAACAAACCAGCCTCTTCTCCTCTCCGCCTTGTTGGGATAACCGCGGGAAAGGATGGAGATGCGGGCCGGCAAACACGGGCGCAGAGCTTGTCCCTGCCCTGCTCTACCATCGCCCAAGCTCTGTCCGTCCCAGCCAGCGACTCCCGAGTAGCCCCAGGGTCCCCCGGCTGAGCCCAGCTGCAGCCCCGGCCAGGTTCCCCTCCCGCGGAAAGTGGCTGCTCCTTCTTTTTCGGGTATAAGGGGAAAAACTGCCAGCTCCTCCCCGTTAACTTCAATAAAAAAGGAGTAAAAGGCAACGTTTACACCAGTTTAATTAAGGAGGGCTCTTGTACCTTGGGGGGGATCGCATCATTTCACATGAAATATTCATACAGGAGGTTTCCGAGCTGCTCCGTTTAATCATTCCTGCTGCCAGCGAAGGGCTCTGTCTTTATACATGTCTGTAATTTGATTTTAATGTCCCCACTTTTCCATCTGCACATGTCCGGAAGGTAAGTTCCCGTGAGGAAGCCAGGGCTGAGGAACATTGCCCAACCGTGCGCAGCCTCCCGCGGGCGCGCATCTCTCAGGCGCGCATCTCCTGAGCGCGCATCTCCTGAGCGCCCATCTCCTGTTCTCGCATCTCCTGAGCGCGCATCTCCTGTGCGCGCATCTCTCAGGCGCGCATCTCCTGTGCGCGCATCTCCCTCTCTCACATCTCCTGTGCTCGCATCTCCTGAGCGCACAACTCTCAGGCGCGCATCTCCTGTGCGCGCATCTCCCGGGCGCGCATCTCCCTCTCTCACATCTCCTGTGCTCACATCTCCTGTGCTCACATCTCCTGTGCTCGCCTCTCCTGTTCTCGCATCTCCTGTGCTCACATGTCCTGCGCTCTCATCTCCCGTGCTCGCATCTCCCTCTCTCACAGCTCCGGCCGTGCCCGCCGCTTCTCCCTCTCCTCCGCTGGACTGTTTCGCATTCAGCTGGGTGAATTAGTGCAGTTATATATCCCTATTTAAAGGAGGAAAAAAAAAAAAGGAGCGAAAACAAAACATACACAAGGAAAAAGAATGTGGCGTCGACTAATTTAAAGCACTTCGAGTGGAAGGGCTGTCATTTCTGTAAGTAAGTGATGCTGTGTTGATTCAGATGTTTCTCGCCGTAATTGCCGGGGTGGGGGGAAGAGCTGAGGCTCGGGCTCGCAGGTTCGGAGCAGGGGCGAGCCCGAGTGGCCGGGCAGGACAGACAGCAGCAGGGCCCGACACCTCCGTGACTCTGCAGGCTCCTGCTCACCCTGCCTGCATGGGGAAGAAGCTAAAAGGAAAGGGAAAAGACGTTTACCCCTGAAATGACGAGCCCCACTTCCCCCTCGACGTACCCAGAGTTATCTATCAATCACTCTGTTTATTGGGTGTCACCAGCTGGGCTGTGGGGAGAGAAACGCATGTTAAATGATACCATTAGACTGTGGAGCAACAAGCAGAGACGAGGTAATTGGCAGCAATTCTCAGAGCCAGTCCGGTGACCTGATAATCTGTTGCCACCAGCACTCAGTCGGGAGAAAAAAATAAAGCAAAAAATCTGCAGAACGGAGAAAAGGTCTGACTTACCTCAGACCTGGTCAGCTTGTTAATGTTCCACTTGTAAAGGAAGAAAGAAAGGTTTATGAGTGAACCCTGTCTGTGTTCAATCAGACCCTTACTCCATTTGCTGAGTGTAATATATCCTCGTGGTTTAATCTGTTCTCTCTTCTTTTTTAATTTTATTTTTTCCCTTCCCTTTCTTCATTTGGATCCCATGAGGTTTGGCATCAGACAGTTGGAGTTTGGACCAGAGGGTGTCTGCAGCGCAGGAGCACCATTCAGCACCTCTGCCTTTGCATTTCCCATCCAGAAGGCAGCTGTGTGAGCAGAAAGTTCGGGATGTACATGCAAACCTTCACCCCTCCAGAAAGTTTGCTCAGTAAATCTCCCTCTGTCATTCATAACACAGCACAGAAAGAGCTGCTTGTGCAGGAGGGAATGCTTGTGTGGAAGGCTTTATACAACCCCTGCATCTCCAACCAAATATCCACAGTGGCTGGAGATGTGAAATAGAAACTTAAACAGGCTCAAACAGACTATTTGAAACCAAATGCTTCACAACATTACTTTGTTTCTGAAAAAAAAGAGATAGGCCCTTGGCTAGCTTAAAGAAAAACAGATTTTTGTACAGGTGACTTGGAATCAGCAGTGTTTTGAAGAGCTCAGGGTAGAAAGAGCAACACCCCCCCAAACTGAAACTGTTTTACAGAAAGTTGAAGTCATAGGGGGTGCACAAAACTACCATCACAATGTATATTTTCAGCATTAAGGAGGGGTTATAAAGTGTGTTTGAGCTTGCTTTATTTTATTTCAGCCATCCATCCTTCCATGATGTTTTTATTTGTTTATTTTTAAAATGGAAAGAATGGTCAGGAGACCTCCCTAAAAATGATCTTTTGATCTTACTGCAAATATAGGGCTGAAACCAGAAGCCCCTACTTAACACTAAACCATTTCTGAAATGGCTGTTGGGTTGCACAGGAGGACATCCAGGGTATTTTCCATTATTCGTAAATATTTCAAGCAGGTAAGTTTAAGACTTTTTTGTTTTTGATGAGCTATTCTCTCTCACACATATGCACACAGACAAGAGCTACTTAGAACACACTTGGATTCAAGTCCAAATCAATGAATAAATTACACAGATGGGTTTCATTGCTTCTATATTTGCTACATGTAACAAATCAGCAAAAATGTTCAGCTCATTAGTGGGGACAATACTGTGTTGGAGGGGTCAGACACAAGAACGAAAGAAGCATTCATTTTTTCCTGTAATGTGACTGATGTCTGGCTGAACAAGTGTGATTTATACCAGACTTCTCCCTTAATATAACATATTTCTGCAATTCTTGTGGGAGAGCCCAAAACGTTCATACATGACAGAATCAAAAATAACTCCCTCAGAAAGGCTGAATTACATGGTTTGGAAGGTTCCAGCCATGTACATCTCATGACACTATTTTACTGCTGAAGAATTGTCTTTTTTTCACAAGTGATACTGCAATCCAGTAGCAGCTCAACCATTCCAGTGGGTATGTGTTGCATATTTGGGCAGTATATTACAGATCAGTAACTTTGCATGCTCTAAAATAAAGGCTTTACATTTTATCTCACAAATGAAGACCAGTAAATTGTGAAAGATCTGCACATATATTAATAGTCCCTATTCCACAATAGTTTTCTAGGGGGACACAAAATATCTGTATTTTCCTGCCTATCCTCTGTTACCCGGATTTATTAATTCAGCATCAGACTGCTATTCTGAATGGAGCCATCAGGTCAAACACTGGAAACTTTTCCACTTCTGGCCCAGGAATGAGGTACAATCGAAAGAGAGTGAGTGAGCATTGCTTGGAAAACAACACAAGAAATTTGTGCAAAACTTTCAGGTGCCATCCTGTGACTGGTGGAAAAAGTCACCTCTCAATTTTCCAGCTAACAGGATTGCAGATTGTGATAAAGGAGGCTGCTTTGTGTCATGACTGGTGTCAGAAGCCTTCATTTTCAGTGCTGGGATGTGGTGCAGGTGACCCTGCAGTGAGAACCCTTTCAGCTGGGGGCACAGCACACAGCCACTGGTGAGTTTGAGGTGCTCAGAGGACAAGTGTGGCCTTTGCATTGGTATTCCTATGGCTATTCAAGCCCAGATCTCTCTGTCTTTGCTGTGCTGACTGATACAAACTCTGTGCTGCAAACAGGGCCCAGAAAATCTTCTGTACACCACAAGGACCATTCCCAATTATGCATCTCTTGGAGCACTTCCACTGACAGAGAACCTCTTCTGGAGACCCTGATCCACTGCTGATTGGTGCAGAGTGATTTACCACGTGAAGGTTGGTGTGGCTCCTCCATTCCTCTGTGCATGGCTGTTCCTAAAGCCTGCCCTGTCTCAGGGACACGCGCCCAGTCATGTGCATTGCTTTTGCAGAGCACACAGCCAGATATTAAACTCATTTCCTCACTGCATGCAAAGTTCCCTTCAGAACCTGAAATTTTGGATCTTTTCCTTGCCTAAATTCTATTTAGCATCTAAGTGAGACATAGATAACAATCTGGCAGGCTGGAGCTAAAATGACCTTTCTTCCAATGAGTAACAACTGCGTGCGGAGGGGAACAACTGCATGCAAGGGTTTTCCATGGGAACCTGAGTCACAGCCCACTCAAGAAAACACGAAGGTTTGCACCATGTGTATTTTGATGTGTCTTGTGATGCAGACCTGAGTGGTAGCTGAAGTCACCACGGCCCTGGAGCCCTGCTGTGGGTGATGCTCTCAGGACCTGCTGCTGGGCTGACCAAACTCTCTGCAGGCAGCCTCAGCCTGGCTGAGAAATTTGGTTTATTCCAGATGAAAATTCAGCTGGGTATAAAATTAGGGAATTTCAGCTTCAGAGTCAGAATAGATCTTTGCAAAAAGAGCCCTTTTATCCTGTGAGAGGACAGGACCAAGCAGACCATGCTGCTAAAGCCTGTCCTCCTGTGCTGCTCCCTCACTCTGCTGAGACAAGCTGGGGAGGTGAATACCGGCTCACAGGTATTTTCAAGCTACTTTGGCAAAGCAGAAAGACAAATCCTTTTGCTCTGTATTTGCACAGCACCTAACACAGCCTTACTGGAGTTGCTAGGGACTTCTACAGCACAAATAACAAGTACATAATGCATCTGCTACAGAGCTCACAAACCTTTCATGTTATTTATGTGCTAATCTGAACAGTGTGGGCCAGATTTTGATCTTGGTTATGCTGGAGTAAATGAGATATGGGTTTGGCCTCACATCCATAAGATCTATAGTCAATCAGTGTTTCTAATGTGCTCATCATGGAAATATCTTGGCATTGTGTGGCTGGCCCACTTCAGTGTGACTAGAATAGCAAAGCATTATATTAAGCAAACAGAACAGTTTGATTTATAGATTTGTGGTAAGAATAGTTCAGTTTTCCAGGGTGTTCAATTTAATTAACATTCTCTAGGGAAAAAACTGCTATTGTTTCCCTAACCACATGCCTTCCAATACAAAATAAACTCTTGCTGGTGTGTATGTGCTGCTTAATTATCCTAAATGGTTCCTTTTGAAAGTTGTCTATTGACCTGCTTCTACACTTCACAAGTGGAGCATATCCTATTCACTCCAGAGTGTGTCTACCTGCACTTAGCAAGAAAGAGATACCAGATGAATTTTAACACTGCTAAAATGACAAAACAACCTGCTGCAGGCAGCATTCCCCAGTGTTTAATAGTTTTAAAGTGTTTTACAGTTCCCCTTGTGTGTGTGAAGGGGTGGTTTATAAAGTAAATTATAGTAATAATTATTATGAGTAATAATATCTGTAGGTCCTAAGTCCAGCCACAGTTTAATGGTTGGGGATAAATCTACAGCAAGGAGCTCTGTTTGGGTGCTACTGGAGCAAAAGCAGGAGAGCAGGGCACAGTTTATCTGTTTGACCCACTAGGGATCAAATCCTGCTGTTGATATTCACCTTCAGCTACTCCATGGTTTTAATCTGCTGGTTTCCAGAGGGGTGAACTACAGGAAAAGCAGATCCTGGGCTCAGGTCATCCCTGGCTCCCAGGGCTGTGTAAATCACGCTGCCTTTTGCACCAGTACGGTGCCTGACCTGCTGTCTCCATCTTTCAGACTCTCTCAGAGTTTTTCAAGAGTGCCCAGATTCAGAAGAAGATGGTGGAGCAATCCCGACTCCACTTTTTCCTCAACATTTAAGTGGAAACAGAGCTGGGCCCAGTGAGTGCTGCAGTGTGGGATGACAGGAGGGTGAGATTTCGTGGAGTTGAGTCAGTAGTGAGAGCTGGCTGTAGCCGGCTCTGACTGAACACAATAAACAATTCCACTTGCAACATGCTGTACTATTTAAGGGCTCAGAGATGCCAGTGGGAGTTTTGCCTGAATAGCAGGCGAATAACAGGTCCTTACTCTCTATCATGTCTCATGAAATATCACAGCCCCATGTGCGCTGCAGAGGCAGATAAGGGAGTGGTGGAGATAAGAGGGAGTTGGGGAGGGCCAGGAGGAGCAGAAGGGCTGTGCCACTGCCTCTCCACTCTGGAGAGAGCCTCCCTCCAGCTGGGGAGCTGCCACCAGGCTGGAGCTGTCTGGAAGATGCTCTAAGGATGGCCAGGGAAACTATGGATTAACTCTGCAAAGCAAACTACACGCTTGCAATGATTGCCTCTATATTTAACATCTATTGATCTCTGCCACAGTGTCTCCATCAGCTCTGCTTCCTAATGACTCCTTCTGTCTAAAAAAGGAACCTAAATTTTAGGGAAAAGTTAGAAATAATTTTTTCTGCTGTGCAATGTGCAAGTAATTTATTGAATAGTCTCAGAAATCCTACTATGTTGCTTTCCTCCAGCAGTACTGCTGATTCAAACATAAAGCAGCAGGTTAAAATATATTCACACAACACCAAAAAAATGAAACTTGTCAAAACAAGCAGCAGATTTCTCCCTAATATTATGGTATACAATTTTTATAAATGTGGAGGCAGCTTTTCTTAGAAGTGTATTTTAAACTCATCTAAATTATATTAAGAGTCAAGGCCCAATTTGGTAACAAGCTGTGAGACATCAAGGGTTCTTTTAACGAAGAATTCACGCTGGAAAAATGTATGTCACAAGACATATGACTGGATGCCTCCATGCTTACTAACCCTTTGCTCCCCTGTACTGATGTGAAGTGCAGATGCAGAAAAGGGGGCTCAGATGAAGCCCTTGACTCCAAATAGCCATTTGGGTCTCTCCATGAGCACACAGCACTGCAAAACAAAGTGGCATCAGCAAAGATGCCTGAGGTTTGATTTGAATTTTGCTCTAGTTGAGTGATACTATTTATACCCTGGGCTAATCAGAACCAGGGCTGTTTCATCATTCTAAATGTCAGGAAAAATATATCATGTGCATCAAGGGAGAAATCTTGGCCCCACTGAAGTCAATGGCAAAACTCCCATTGATTTCACTGGGGCCAGGATTTCACCCTGAATAAAAACTCATGTTTAATGCACAGCTTAAACGGCAATGGGTTTATCTATGAGGGGTTTAAGAATTGTTTTAGAGAAAAATACATTACTGAAATGCAATTAGGCTTTTACTTAGCCTTTACAGAACAATCAATGTTTTCCTGACCAGTGTAAAGGAGTTTAAGAAGAGAAACTCAAGGCTGAAGTTGTATGATTTGCAATTGGGCAATTGTTAGAACACATAGCTGAGTGTGATTCAATGTCTCCGAACACAGTTTCACTAATAAGCTCCTGGGTTTGCGTCTGGATGATCCAAATGTGAATATTTTTTCCTGCTGGGTGACGTAATAGCTCACCAGGACACCAGTGCAGCGGATGTAACATATTTGATTTGATGAGCCTCTTGGACACGAGAAAGAGCTCGCAGTTGTGTCTCTGACTTGCTCTCACACTAATGAAACACAGCCCTGTGGCCTCTTAGGTCCTGCTGGGCTTGAGCAGCTGTCTTTGGTACTATCCCCAGCACAGGAGGAGGACAGAGGGTTACTCTGGGCTTTGAACATCGTTAGAAAAGTTTGGTGAAGTCCTCATCTCCAGCCTTATTTTAAATCAAAAGATTCTTGTCTTTCCTTGCTGGCACAGTAAATGAGCAAAGTGTTGGGATTTGTGAGGTTCTGTGTTTGCTGAGACAATTCACAAGAAGGAAAATAGCCTTGTTTTCACTGTCTAATCAGCTCACGGTGCATATTTCTTCAGCTGTGTACTTAATACTTTGAAAAGTATCATGGGATCAAGAAAACAGCTTTGCATTTCAGTCAGAAAAGGAGCCAGTGGAAAAAAACCCCATACATGAACAACATTCAGTGATTGGAAAACACCACATCCCCACTTAAAAGCACTTTCAAAAGATATGTTGTACTCAATGAATCTCACTTCTAACCAAAACCATAAATCTGATGTACAAAATGTTCCCTTATTTTGACTGGATCTATTTGAACTGATTAATTTTTCACAATTTTCTCTGCAAACCACACTGTGGCATCGCTTCAGCACCAACTGCCCATCTTGCACAGACACCACTGGTTCCTGAAATACTTGGGTTTCCTGTGAGTTTAGAGTGGGTCCCTTCCAAGTATTCACTTTGTCTGATCTTGTTAAAATTATTTGAATGAACAAAATTATGCCTTTGATGCTATGTTGCAAAAACATTTAATCTATTTTGTTTTCAGCTTTCCTTTGACTGGTGCAAGAAACAAAGCCTGGGAAAATAGGCAAATCATGACTTATGGGTGAGTGGCTGGTCACATTTGGAGCTAATTTCTTTTCCAAACATTTATACTTCCTAAGAAACAGTTTCTCCAAAAGAATAACTCCTGGAAGAGGCTAAAGTAGTGGTCAGAGAAGAGGAAAACATGACATTTGATGTAGACACCTCGATTAAGGTCCTGTCCAATTAGGTTTAACAAGACAGGGTTAGAGAATCATCCTAAAATACACTGGGGAGAGGAAAATATTAAGGAACAAAGAAGCCTCTGGCCTCAAAGGACAAGAGAAAAGAATTCCAAACCATCTTGACGAATCAGTATAACCACAGCTTGATGGAGAGACAAAAATGGGATGGCTCTGGCTCTGAGGATTGATGCTGAGATTAAAAAAGCAAACAGAAAAATAAATCCTTTCACTTCTAGACCACTGACTTGAATTCATAAACCAGTTAGTCATCATCATCTGATAGTTACTGAACATGTCCTTTCTGGAACAAACTGGTGGTCTCAACAGGAGCTCTAGGAGGCATATGACAATATTCAAAGCAAACAATTTCCTGCTTGGCATGATTGCTGGCCATCTCCATAGGAAGGCCAAAGGAGCAAGCAACTAATAATGGGGGAAAATACCAACAATAGGTTATTACTGTTATTATTATTATTACTAGTGCCATTATTACTGTTATTAATTCACAAGAGGAAATTATACAGTTGTCTGAGTATGGCAGTAATTATGCAGTTGAATGGGATTACTGCAAAGCAGGCCTGAGATGAGGGATGCAAGCTGTGGCTGGATTAGGAAAGCATCTGTGGCTGCAGTGACTTGGCGAGGGACAGAACCAGGGCTGCCACTGCTCGAGACCCAAAAGCAGCAGCTCTTACTCGATTGTTGCATGAGCTGCGTCCTGCTTGTGCAGGAGGGGCTGCAGCAGCTCCCACCCTGCCTGGAGATGCGCTGTGGTGGGGAGGATCAGTGGCACAGGCTCACCCATGCAGTTCAAATCTTTTTTGAATGAAACTGCTGTCAGGCAAAAGCAGGAGTTGCACTGGGGCTGAGCAAACACCCTGCAGTGTCACAGCATCCTGTCCTGGCCCTGGCTGAAAACACAGCACCCCCAAGAGCTGCTTTCCCCAGGCCTGCCTTTGCTCTGCTGTCTGTTCTGGATGAGCAGAAGGAAGCAGTCACAAAGTCCATCATTGCACTCGTGATACTTCACCAATGTTTGAAAAGAGGATCATCACCCAGCCAAGTTAATAACACCCAGTGTTATTAGAACATAACACTTCATCATTGCTATGTCGGCCCTAAGGTGGCAATTTAAGTGAGTTTTTATTCTATGCTGATTTATGGTGGCTAAACGAATGCAATAAAACTTCCCAGACCCTTTTAATGTGCATTATTGATAAAAACACTCAGTAAAAGAAATGTGTAAATCCATCTTTGTGAGCTCTAATACTTGTTGGTGGCATCTGTTTTTCATTTAACAAGATGACTGAAAATGAATGTAACTACAAAAAACTCAAGCAGCCAAATGTGTACATATTATTGTGTAAAAACTGCAATTTCACCACTCACTGATAATCAGCCCTGATTTATTTGAACAGACTTTGAGGTTCTGACTTCACTTCTCACCCAGGACTTCATTTCAGCAGCATTTTTCCTTAGGCAGGGTCTTCCAGGTCTGACCTAGACATATCCATTTACAACAACATCCAYTGGAAAGGGTTTTGTACATGGTAATAGCAGAGTGAATCAGAAGAATTGAAGTTTCCATTCAGTCACAATCTTCTGTGCCTTGGCATACCCTTGGGGCATTTACTAAGTGAGTACGAACATCTTTTGTGCTATCTTATGACAAAATGGCCTGTTTATGGAATGACACCATTTCTGGATATGGA
The DNA here is from genome assembly GCA_013186435.1 of Turdus rufiventris. Classification (NCBI taxonomy): domain Eukaryota; kingdom Metazoa; phylum Chordata; class Aves; order Passeriformes; family Turdidae; genus Turdus; species Turdus rufiventris. The sequence continues at coordinate 2,084,645 of PYHW01010658.1, read as the reverse complement.
AAAGTTACCTTTTATCAGATATCATGTATAACGATCACACAAGAGATTAAAAAATGGAGATATGTGGAAAGCAGGGAGTGTGCAGTGGATTATTCAGCACCATGGAAATACAACGTGCAGGAAAAGAGGAGAGTCTCTGGAGACTGTCTGGGTTGTTAACATTGATAAGAACAACTGGGATGTGCTGCTGGAGCTGGACTGGTGTTTGTGGTCAGGAAGGGTTTTCAGGGGATGCTGCGCTCCCCATGTACCAGACTCAGCCTTGCATATGAATTTGTCACTGGCACACAAACAAGGCAGGACAAATAATAATTAAATAATCTTTGTGCACGGTGATGAAATCCTTGCAGGTTGATAAAGAGCAAATCCAGCTGGTTATCTCCCCAGATACAGTCTACCAGAAAAAGAACTGGTGCAGCTCTGACATAGCAGGTATGAGGGATCAGAATCTAACATGGGGAGGTAAGGGCAAGGCAAACATGATGTGAATAATGGGAGACATCAGCAGCTTTCCAGTATAAACCCACCTAAATCCCCAACAGCATGGGCTGAGCATTCCATTGGGACAGTGTCTAGGGGCAGTTTGCACAAAACTGCTGACAGCTCGTAGTCATGAATGACGTGACAACCACGGCACAGGTACAAGCAGGACAAACCTTCTGCCAAATTTATCATCTCTGGGTGCACAGTCACAAGTGTTCACCCATCTCAAATCAGAATTAGGAATCCTGGGCCAGTGGCTGAGACATCCATTTAGGTTGTGCCCCTCAGTCATTCTCAGCTATTCCAGCAGCTTTTCCTAATGATGCTTCTTTCCAGCTCTGCCTGATTTGCAAATTCACAGCTCTATGGCTGAGGAATGTAATAGGGTTAGATCCTTGGGAATTTTGGACCTGCAGGCTTCAAGGAGCCTTGGGGGAGTTGTCCAGGCTCGGAAGACATCAATCAGGTCCTTATTCCAAAGAAATCCTCCACCATCTGCCTCATTCCACACGCCCTGAAGCCAGTGGGAGTCCTACCAGATAATTCAATAGAAATCAACCCAGGACTCACCTAAAAACACACCTGTTCCTTACAGCACAAAGTGATAAGCTGCAAAAGGTTTGGTTTTTAATTGGACACTTAATACCAGCTTTGGCAGGTGATTAAACCGTGATTTACTTCCAAGGGAGATAAGAAGTAAATTTCTAAGGAATTCTGGAGCGATGGTTTAACAGCACGGTAATTATACAAAGACTTTTTTGGAAGAACTGGGCAACTTAAGGGGGAATCAGACATAAATAAGTGAGTTATTTTTCTTCCTACACTCAGAAGACACAGAAGATTAGAAAATGACAAAAAAAATAGAACAGTGTTTAAGTAGTTTGAAAATAAGGGATTGTGAGTGGACACAAAAGCTGCCCAAGAAATGTTTAATAAGGAGCCAACAAGGAATGTATTTCCACTCCAACTGAAACAGAAGTGGCCAGTGCTATCAGAACATCAATGTATACAAATCAAACAATACAGCTTAACTAGCTCCCATGGGTAAAATAAAGAGGCATGAAGTAGGGATTTGTCAGTCATTGAGACCTTTATTAATAACAACTGCAGTTTAAAGAGCATGGGTTGTGGTACTTGCAAACAGGAAGCAGCAGCACTCAAACAAGAAAGCCAGCATTTCATTGCATGTAAAGGAAGATCATAATTCAGAGGGAAAAAAGAAAATTTTTTTGAAAACAAATTAAGCCACATGACTGCAACAAAGTCTGGGATACTAACAAAGCATTTTTGTATTTTGCATTATAGAAATACAATATTATTAAGTATTCTATTAGAATTGTCTGACTGGTATTGGAACAAATATGCAATGGATAAAGAGAACAATTGTTCAGAATAGTCTAAGAATGAGGTTCATCTCCCACACTCACCAGACTTCACAGCAAATTTTTTAATTTTTCCAAGGAGTATTAAAGCAGTTTTTCACCTTTAGACTTCTATTTGACAAGGGAAGATTATTTCAGGCCTCTTGTGGTGATGCTAACCATAGTACTCCATGCAGAAGGCTTTTTAAACACTTGGGTTTGGATAACTCTGTGAATGGGAGCAGAACTATTTATCCTCAGCACCCAGACATGGACTGTACTGCTGAGGGTATACCCAAAAGCGGCTGAATGTGGTGATTATTTTTGGATAGGCTACCTCTGCTGAATCTTTCCTTTCCTCTGGTTTATTTGTGCTCCCACGAATCTGCCATGAAAGATCTCAGCACAACAGGGAATGGGACGCAAGGGTCTTGTAGAGCCCATCCTCTCAA
>PYHW01010658.1:2043889-2082195 GCA_013186435.1 Turdus rufiventris | reverse complement strand
TTTTTTTGCAATTGTTCTGCATTGCAAACACAGGTGTTTGCTGGGGCTATAAAGCACACACAGCCCCAGACAGAACTCAAGGGGGGGTTGTACCTGTCTCCTGGTAATTCTAAGTTAACAATTTTTCACCTGAAAAATAAATATTTCCCCTTTGTCCTTTCCTCGGGAATACTGAAGAGAAAAAGACTGCATCCTGTTTTGTGTAACTAGGTCAAAAGCTGTAGTAATTATATAATAATGGCTTGGAAAGGCAGTATTTCAGGACAAGGTGTTTCAAGCCAACAACTTCAGTCATAAGAATGACAATGGTATTTATTGCAGGAAATCCCTTGCAAGAAAAATATCTGCCTATTACAGACAGCAATAAAGTAAAAATTTTGCCTTGAGCATATTTCTTCCTAAGGCAGAACAGTAAATATCTGAGCTGTAGAAACATTCAAATACCTGTAACTAGTAAGAATTTACAGTTCTACAAAAAACGTTGTCAACAATGTGTGTAGGTGCTTTAGAGATAAGTAGGCATTTACCAAAGATTTATGGATTACAGTGTTCTGTGACATCATAAAATGTGGGGAATCTGAGTGCACGATTATTTGGCTGGTCAGCTAAAGACGACTCTTAGACCATTAGGCTGTGCCATACATCATTCCTAAAGTTATTTCCTTGATAGGTCTTGGAAAAGGTGTTGTATATCACAAATAGTCTATGACCTCAGAAGTCAGGGAGCACCTTTTACTCCATTAGCAGTTGAAGTTAATACTATTTACTTTTTTACAAAGAAAGTAATTACCTCGAGGTTTTAAATACTTTTTCCAGATTGAAGCTGTGTCCTCAACTTTAGGATGATGTTGATGTTTGTAACCAACCTTATTTCTGAGTTTGATGATTCAACATGCACTCATTAGAAGTGATCTTCTTGTGCAATGGTACAACACATTAAAATGAAGTTACATATCCTCAATTAAAATAGTTTGAAAGGAAAATCAGTCCCACTCACTGCTACTTTTGTGCAGTGTGCTTCCACCTTCACTGGTACTTACTGGTGAAGTCAAGGATTTTCTCTCTAAATTTCATAGCTATGTAACAGACAGTGATGTTAAATGGGATACACAAGGGACACTGGTATTATGGAGCTAATTTTAGCTCCTTTTATATATTGCATTGCCTTGAAAACAAATTAGAATCTTCAGTCTAAGACCAGAAAGGCCAGGAAGAGCAGAGGAAATTTTATAGACTAAATACAGTGAGGTGTTTGGGATCTGTATCCCCAGAGGTGATCTCTCCATTCATAAATTGTTTTGTGTTCCCCATTCTTCTCCTCCTTTCCCTTTCTCATTCCCAAAGGACCTGGCCTGGCTGTACCTGTGATCTTGCAAAGGTCAAGCAGAAAATGGGACCTGGCTCTCCTGGTGGAAGCACAACCAGGACAGATTGCCTGGGAGCCTTGCCCTGTGCAGGATGATGGGACAGGGAAGATCACAGAACCACAGAATATTGGAATGGTGTGGGTTGGAAGGGATCTCTAAAGGTCATCTAGTCCAACCCCCTGCAAAGAACTGGGACACCTTCAACTAGACCAGGCTGCTCAGATCCCCATCAAACCTGACTCTGGATGTTCCCAGGGATGAGACATCTGCCACCTTTCTGGACAAGCTGTTCCAGTGTTTTGCCATCCTCATTGTAAAACACTTCTTCCTTATACCTAATTTAAATTGACCCTCTCTTATTTCAAAACCATTACCCCTCGTCCTTTTGCAAAAAGCCCTGTTGAAAAGCTCGTGACCTGTAGGTACTGGAAGGTGCTCTAAGGTGGCCTTCCCTTCCCAGATGAACAACCCCGACTCTCTCAGCCTTTCCTCATAGGAGAAGTGTTCCATTCCATCTCTGTGGTCCTCCTCTTGACCTGCTCCAACAGGTCCATGTCTTTCCTGTGATGAGACCCCCAGAACTGGACACAGTACTCCAGGGGAATCCCCTCTCTCAGCCTCACCCTAGAAATGTAGAGATAAGATCAAAAAGAAATGGAAGGGAAAGTTACTGTAAAGATCAATCTGTGCCAAGATTTCGGTGTGTTTTTTCTTTTCATGGAAATGGACATCAGGGGCAAAAGAAATGTCTTTATTGCTGGAAAACCTATATAAAACGAAGCAGCAGAGAAGCCATTCGGCACAGAGGGATTGCAGCAGCCAAGGAGAATGGAAGGCTTTGCATAGCCAGAGTGAAGCTGCTGGGAAGGAGCTGCAAGAGGATTATGCAAATCCCTGATTGGGTGAGCAGGGGCTGATTGCCAGAGCAGGGGATGCACACACTGCCTGTACCTGGGTAGTGATTATGCAAATTACACCCCCCCAACCAGGGTCCAGGGCAATTGGCTAAATGAGAAAAACTCTGGTTATGCATCAGTAAATGCTCAGCACTTGGACCAGCCCACAGGCAGTGCAGAATAAACACAAACACAGCCCTGCCTCCTCCTCTCCCTGGGATCCACCTAACCCTGGGCTGCTGGGTGGCAACAGATCCCTAGCCAATAAAAGTGGGTGTCCATTTTCATTTTCTGAGTCAGCCATCAAAAGGATTGAAAATGGAAGCTCTGATGAAAACTTCTCCGTGTTGCCTGCAGTTTTCTGATCGCAGGAAAATTCTGTGGTTTGTCAAAGGAAGGATGCACCTGCACAGTGGATGGGCTCAGGCCTTAATCTTGCACTGTGCATGGGAAAGATCTGGAGGGATGTGAGATGTAATTAAAAGATCAGATATTTAATACTGATTCCATGTTTTTTTAGGGAAGGGATTCAATGGCATCTAAATTTGCAAGAAGATAAAGACATTGCTCTGCTATACTTACAATAAAATTTTAATGCTCAGAAGTTTCTTTTTATTCTTTTTTTATTTCAGTGTGTACAATTATGTGCCTATATGTATGCAATCCAGCATCAGTTCTCAAATCCAGAATAATATCTCAATATAATTTTGTTTTGTTCTGAACAGCCTTTAATGTTTTCAGAAGCTTCTCACAAAAGGAATCTCATTGCCATGAACACCTAAGCCTGAAACACCTCTGTGATTCTCACTGCTGAATGTTGGAAAGATGTGACTCAGAAATCCAGGAAAATACACTAATTATATTGTACAACTAATTGCACTCTGTGGTTTTCATAGCTTACTGGCAGATGGATGATTCAGATTTTGAGGTGATTGGGCCTGTTTTAAAACATAATATAACTGACTAATAGCTGGACATGTCAGAAGAAAGAAAGGAAATTGTCCATCTCACCCTGTGGCACAATGTAAGATCTCACTGAACCGGGCAGCAATAAAAATCAGTTTATTAGCATGTCAGAATTAAAAGAAAATTTCTTGGTAGAGCCCATGCCAGCGAGGAAAAGAGTAAAAAAAGGTCCACAAGGTTTTCCACACTGAATTTTCTCCCTAATTATTCCCCTGGGTGGGCAGAATCTTCTTCTGTGTACAACAGGTTATTGGCGATATCGGCAAATGTTAGTCCCAGGGGACCAATTAATTTTTACAGCGGTTCCACTGAAAATCAGGGAATGAGGCCAAATATTATTCCAGTGAAAATCAGGTGAGTGTTTAGATCTGGGGAGAAAGAAAGGGGAAGTACATAAACATATGAGGCATGAGAGAAACTTTAGTGTGGTCTGCAGGCAGGACAGGGTGCCCAAGCCTGGCTGGGGAAAGCCCAAGGTCCATCAGTACCTTCAGTCATAATCCAGTTATTATAATTTGCCATATTTGCTCTCATATTTACCTGCCCACTGCCAAAAGATGGATTTTGGAAACCCAAGCTGTGGACAGTTATTCCCAGCCTCCACAGGCCGTGGTTGGTGACACAACACGGGGAGCTGAGGAGAGTGGAAGCTGACAGGAGACGTTTTTCTGATTAACACTCTGCTCTCTTTTTAATAAGCTAAGAAACATCTGAAGAGCAATAAATTGCAATAACTGATGACTCCTAGACTATTTCTAGCCCACTTTTATGGAGCTACAGAACAAATATTACTTAAAGAACTTGCATCTGTCATTACTCCAGCTTGGTGTGTACCTGCTGGGCTGCAAAGCTGTGTAAGCAGCAGCTTTCAATGGAGTATTGATTCTTGTCACTTTGCAAAGAAGAAAATAGAGATTGTCAGCTCTGCTACAAGAGAATCATCATGGAAAAAGGAAAAGATCACAGGAGAGCTGAGCTGTGCTATAGAGTCCTCCCCTCTGGTTGGACTGCAGCTCTGTCCCCCCTGTGCCAGCAACGAATGAAATTTGTGATGAGTCAGTGCTGCTTCCTCACCTGTGAAATCATTTACACACCAGAGCACCAAGGACAAGTGCTGCTGGGGATCTCTGCTCAGCCCCTCGTGGGCAGGTGTCCCAGCCACATAAACCACTGTGACAATTGACATTAATTGGCACCCTTGTTGCAATCTCCAAGGAGAGGCTAAAGATTTAATGGGCATTGAGAGTGAATTATTCCCTCATGCCTCAAGGTGCTCCCTCCAGGGCTGTGCTGACACACATGGGCAGGCCAGAGCTGCCACTCTTGTGATGGATTTGCTTCACTAATATTTTTAAAGGACAAAGACAAAAGGGAGAAATGAGAAACTTAGAATTAACTGGGAAAATAAAAGAACAGCATGCTATTTCTCAAAGATATCTTGGAACTAAAGTAAATACTTTTTCTTGGATAATCGTGAAGTCAAATGCGTAAATCTTTATGTAAATTGGTGACTCCTCATGGAGGCAACCACTTCATACGAGCAAATACTTAATACTGAATGCTGCCTTTTTTTGAGAGCTGAATGATTTCACCATCTATTTACAGATTAATTACATATTTTGTTAGCTCCTTAAGTAGGCAAGTATTTAATATCTGTATTATTTTCAGATGACACCTGCTTAAAAACAAAGTAAAAAAAAAATTCCATGAAGGAACAGTTTATTTCTGAAATTTCCTGGCTTCTCTTTCTTTGCATTTATTGTGCTTTATCCTAAGTGTGAACAACAGACATTTTTTGTGTGCTGCAGGATTTTAGAAATAATAAAAGAATGCTTTGGAAATGTGTCACCTCTTCACAGCAATAACTCAGCAAGTCAGGAGGCAAGATTTCCCTAACTTCTCTTGTATTGGCTACTATCTCTATGCCTGAAACAATTTATTTTCAGATTGACTATAAAAACAAGACATCACATAATTGTCTGGCCATAAAATATGTAAAGTATTGCACTACTGGGGCTCATTAGCAAAAGCATAGATGCTTTTTAGTAATCCATAAGGTGATACTTTTTAATGAATGCTGCAAATTATTCTACTGACTACCTAAAGATTAATAATAGATATGTCTGCTGCAACAAACAAGCCTCAAATCTCTGGAGAGAACTAGAGAAAGTGGATAATAATTAGAATAAGAGCACGACAGCTATTCTTATATTCATAGTTTTGATCCTATCAGCTAAATGGTGGTTGTGGTTTGTGTTGTGTCTGTTGTAAACACACTCCTCTTGGAGCAGGAGCCCAGACTGAGAACACTGTGGATAGGAAGAAAAAGGGATTTTAATTCTGACTCAGGGTTTAATGCTGCATAATTTCAGCAGAGTTAAAGATCTTTACAAGACCCAAAACCTTACAGTTTATCTCCAAGGATGACTGTCCATCCTGTTGAAAGGAGACTGAAAACAGGCACTGTGTTTAGCTAACTTTATTCTGGACAGTTGACAAGGACTCTCTCAGTTTTTGTTTTAGGGAAGTCTCTACCTTATTGCAGGAACTCTGCAAAGGTGGCATAGAGAATGAATAGAGTTATGAGATGTAATACCCAACTTATCCAGTCATGTGAATTTTAAAAAATTGGACAAAAATCTCTGTGATAAACAGCACTGGGCACCTCCAAAGCCCTTGGATCACAACTCTAAAAGTTTGTCTGTCTGAGAGTCACGTCACACTGTTGGTTAACCTGTGCTGTTACCCAGGCTCTGGAGGATGGTGTGCAGTGCCCCATTCCCACTCACACTGGGAACACAGGTCACTAGCTCAGAGACAGCTCAGACTGTCCCCATTTTATCCCCATTTCCCCAATGTCTAGACCCATTTTGACTGGGTCTGTGTATCAGCAGGAGAACAAATGGGTCTAAAAGCGCTTATATGTGTTACTGGGGTCTACAGTTGCACTCAGCTGTGTGTTCCTATTTCTAAATCAGGTGAAATGCCTCAATGATCCTAAAAATGAAAGCTCCAAAGAAAGAGAAAGGCCAGGACACCTCAGTGGCTCCTGCCAGTCTTTTGAGCCTGACCCAAACTGGCTTTTCTGCCTGTAGTGGCTACAAGGCCATGCTTGTTGCTTAGAAATGTTTTGTTATGGTGCAGCATCCCTGACCCAGGCTTGCTCTAAAGCTCTCAGAATCCATGGGAACACTCTCAACTGACTCCTTCAAAGCTTGGATCAGTTTTATTCCCTGGCAAAGGAAGGCCTGGCAGTTCTCAAACCCTCATGGGTCCTGCCAAATGGCATGTGACTCTGCCAAAACCTATGGTGGTATCTGGAGAGGAGGAAATTCTCCACAAAGAGGAACCTCACAAAGTTTTTTTACCTTCAAAAGAGAGGACGTGAATGTTACAAGACTCCTGAGATGCCTCCTGTTGTTCCACCTGCACTTCAGCAGTGATTAAAAAATACTCTGTCCACAATAATCCAGCACAGCGCAGTGATGTCAAACTGGATAAAATTACTCAAAGACAATGATTCATGGCTGGCCTGGTATGCAGAACAAGCAGAAAGGCAATTTAATCTGAGCATGTAAGCACACACCAGTCCCTGCACAGTACCCACCAAATTGGAAAAGTTCTCTGATGGTTTCTGTGTATATTAAATAGAATTCCCAGAGGGTTCTGTTTAAACAATGTCTAAATAAATACTTTCCTGATAATTTCATAAGTTGCTATAGCACCTCAGGAAACTCAGAGAGCACCCTCATGGCTGTCAGTTTGGAAATGAATGGTGTAATTGTTATAACAGTGTTGGGCTGGTCCTTCTGTTCTTGGAGCTCCCACTGGTGAAAAGATGTGTCTTCCACAGCAGTGACTGACTTCCCAGTGTCTTGACTGCTTCCTGAAAGGGAGCTGTGGAGTCTGAGGCCACCATAAATTAACTTTCAGGCAGCCTGACCTCCTGGATGCAGCCCTGGGGGCTTCACAGAGACCTGCCACTGTCCTGCTGCACCACCTGAGATAGATCTCAGCCCATCCTCCATAGCCCAGGCTCTCCATCTGTTAAATCTGAGCATGAGATGTGGATTCCCACTGCAAAAAAGAGTCTGAAGTCACTTAGAGATGTTCTCCAGGATGCTCTACAGCTGCTGTTACACAGACTCCAAATCATCCCTAGGCATCCTCTAACTCCTTGTTTGCCTTGGATGGACAGGAAGAAAAGCAGCATCCAACCCTCTGGATTTGATCCTGAACTGCTGGTTCAAGTGACCTGGCAAATTAGAGATTTCCCAGCAGTAGTTTTAAAAGATACAGCCTACTTTCATTTATTAATCCCGAGGAAATCTTGATTTCCAAAGGAAACTTCCCTACCCTGACAAAGCTCTGGGGACATCACAGCATAAATGGCACAATCAAATTCAAAGTCAAAAACAAATATGAACATTCACCAGAAGTTCAAAAACATTTAAATTATAAAAATTCAGTGGTTAAAAACCATAGGGAGCTTACTGTTCCCACACTATTGAAAGTAAAATAAAAAGGGCACTTCTTGATTTAAAAGTGCGAGCACTTGTTATTTTTAAGTAGGATTAAGTATCTGGACKTCCAATTACACAATGGAAAATCCCTTTTTTATTGGTAAGATTTTAATTAAGTACCTTGATTTCTGTAAATGGGAGCTTCATTTGACACTTGTGGCCAACTTTGAATAAGTGCTAATAGAAACTGTGTAAATTCTGCTGAACTACATAGCTCTGAGTGCTGCTCAAAGAACAGACTGCCTCCAATTTCAATTCCTTTAGAGAAAATCTGAAATAAGCACATTGAAGTCAATGTTGCACTGGTAGAAATCAGAGTAAGAGCTGAGCCATGCCTGGGCCTGCATTAGTTTGTGCACAGCATTGAAATATTGTATGGTGGATACCATAGAAATGCACATAAAAATGAATATATTTTTAAAGTCCTGTCACAGCCAGAAGACTTGTACAGGAATTAAGTTGCAAAAGTCTGTCCTCCTGTGCAGCTTTCAGACATGTATCTTCCTTTCTGGTGAGGAAGCCCATTGGGGAAAATAAAATACATTGCCACTTGCACAGGAACCAGAGGAAAAGAAGAAATCATCCTGCATTTCTGCCTTCAGACATGGTTTATTACCTTGGATTTCTGAATTATATTACTTTTCTTAGCCTTGAGTTTTAAACATAAAGTAGATATCATGATAGATTTATTTTGTTAGAGCATCCTTTAGCATCCTTCAACATGGAGATATTGACACATGAACCTGATGAGACTTCGCACAGTGTCTTGGACAAAAGATTAAAGTAGATATTTACAGAGCTTTGACTCTTGGGCCTCTAGTAAAGGATGACTTACACCTCTGACATAGATGGCTTTTAATATTTTTATGTTACTTAACTTAAAGACAGCTAAAGAAGCATTTAATAATTCCTGAAACTTTGTGAACATGATAATTTTAATTACATTAAAAGATAATTCATAGTATCATGAGCTTTCACCTTCCAGTCAATTACTGAGCATTATAACTATTAATCACAAAAAATGAAAACTACAGACACTTGATGGAGAGTATGTCTTTTATTAATAAAAAACTTTGGTTTTCCCTCTGTTGCTTATTTTTCCTCTGAATTTGATGGAATGTGGGTAATGTCCCTCTCACCTTGTTTTAGCTGCATGAAATTCAGATATCTTTCTCTGAGCTGTTTTTCTGGATGGGATTCTGATGGGATCCTATGTGATTATCACAATCACCGGGTAAGAATGAGGTGCAATTCACTGAATTATTCCAGATTTTTTTGGTAGGATGGGTCGCCCTTGCAGTGTTTATTTAATTATGATGAAAAATTTGGCAAGTCACTTGCATTTGGATATCTACTAACTACCCTTTTTTGTGATTTCTTGGCTTATTTGCAAAGTGTGTACATGAGTTAATGTCAATTACTGCTTTATTTTCAAGAAGACCCATGGACTCTACTGGGAGGAGTTGCCCAACTTGATTTAAAACCCAATGTATGGCTTTGCAATAATTTATATTTTCCCAGTATTTAGATTGCATTCCCACAGACTCCTCTCATCCTTTTCCATCCCTTCCCTCACAGATGGCTCTTCACCATGTACACAGCTTTAATGAGCTGCATCCTAAGGTGGCTTGGAGAGAGGTTTCCCATGAGCCTGTAAAAAAAGAGTAAGAAATAAGAGAAGATCTTTTAGAAAGTCACAAATTTCACAGTGCACAGCTGGTGTTTTATCACAAGGAAAGTTGCAGTGGGGATCCTCAGAAATAAGTTATTCACTGTTGCAGTAGTTGTAAAGTGTTGCTGATAATCCCAAACAAAACATTGAAGGAAAAGTGTAAATTTGAGTAAAAGCAGATCTTTCACCAAGAGAGACTCAGAGTAGTGTTCATGCTCTCTGCTGAGCAGTATAAGCTTGGTGAAGAAAGCAGGTGACATCACGTTGTTTACAATAACTTATTCAGCAAAATTTGCCTTTTTCCTTATTTCTGACTGTCTCCTGGCAAACCTAAAAAGAAAAAAACCCATTTCATCCATAAGAGTTTTTGTGCTGCTTTTGTCTTTTGGTGGAGAGATTTCACTGAAATCATTTGCTAAACAGTGTCTGAGTTATGTGATTAGTTACCTATATCACATAGCATGGGCTTTAATCTCTGAGTGAACAAATATTGCTCTTGGGATCAGGAGGAGAAATTCTCTGGAGACTGAGACATCATTGCTAGATGGGAAACAAATAAGAAAGAAATGGAACATTTTAGGAAACTCTGAACCAATCCTTTATCCAATGAGGATTTCTAGCAATACGTAGTTGCCTAGAGTAATTTGATTTTTTTTCCTGTTGCATTTGCACAGAATAACTGGGTGCATGTAATCCCAATGTGTAAGGACAGGGAAGGAGGGAAAAGGGTGGGAAGACTCCCTTGCATTCAGCATGAAAATGTTTTCCCAAGTCCTGGTGAGCTGGAGCTACAGGGGGAGGGAGGAAGTGTGCACAGGGATGTGTGGGATTGCCTGCTTGGGATTTGTGCATAATGAAGTTGGTTAATCAGGGCAAGTTGAACTGGAAATCCACAGATTATGTGATACAAGTATTGTCTGCAGCACTTCTGAACCTGCTCTAATCAAAAGCCAGGTTGAGGGAAGATAAAACAGATTTGTGCTAAAATGAAAGAGAAAAAAATCTGCTCTCTCTAAGCAATAATCCATCTTGATGAAACCAGAGCGATCCCATGAGCAAAGCTTTTGTGAGCAAAGCAGGGTGAGCTCACTACAGTCAGCTAAATGGAGCTTGGGTGTCTACAATGGTCATTACAGCATTTCTTGGCATATTAGCCTTCCTTTCTATCACATGAGCATTTAGAGTTTTGGGCAGGTATTGACAAAAATCTGAATATATTGCACCTCTGCTGCCTAATTACAGTGGTGACAGCGGAAGACAAAGGATATACATGAGATCTGAGCGAGGTGTTAAATCATAATAACATGTGTTCACACCATGCCCCATTCCTATATACGGGATGAAAAAATCCCACTAATTAAGGTTACTTTGTTAGACTGATAGGTAATTACCAGAGCAAAACTTGTAACCTTCCAGACCTTAGTAAGAAAAGGTCGAAAATAATGGTGTAGTCCTTCATAAATCTATGAGGAATGGAAAAGGAATACCAAGTAACTTAACACAGAGGAATTTTAAGTTTCTATACACACTCTTTAATGTTCTTAAAGAGCACTGCTTAGATTTATATTTCTTTCAGCTTACAGGACATTCTGAATTTAATCTCCCTGCAGCCACTCGTCTACAATGATTTCAGCTGTGGGTCACAAAAGTTAAACCTGATAACCGCTCCATTGCAGCCCTTCTGCTTTAGAGGTCAATGGAAAGTTTCTCAGGAGGCATCATTCAAAAATAATATCTACTTCTACACGAGAGATTTTGAGGCAGAGTTTGATTTCTTCCCTCCTTTGACTTAGAGACTTTCCTTTGATTAAAATGGAGAGGAGTACTAAATGCTGAACACCTACTGGAGAGCACATCTCTCTTAAAAAGCCACCATCACTGAGCTCACTTCTATAACATGAACCATGATTTTGTTGGTCCAACAAGAAATAAACATTGCAGACGACTGTTAGGAAAAACTGGTGACATTAGGGGGCCCATTAACACTCCGTCAAATTAACAATATATTTCTAATTCCCTTGAGTGTCATATGTGTTTTTCTTATAATATTGGCTGATTCTCTCCTGCATTAATGAGGTGGACTGCTGCCAAAAATATGCAAATGGAAATCCAGTGGACCTGCCTTTGTAAATTCAGATATCTAGGAATTCGCACTTAAATGAGAGTTGAGAAACCCCCAAACCCAACAGTTGTTTGGCGGTAAATCCTGTGCTGCTAGATTGCTTGCACCAGTGCTGGAAAACATCAATATGTAAATACCTTGAACTCTAAACTCCTGAAGTCTGTATTATCAGAGTTTTTACAGTGGAGGTGTCAGGTCCCCTTTAAACTCTCTCCCACATTTAAATATAGATCTGCAATCAAATTATAGAGCTTTCCCTAGGAAACAGCAAGTCATGTAGTTCCCAGATAATGTAGACAAACAAATCACATTTCCTTGGCTCTACCACCCTTTCTGAATCTGAAAATTACTTCTGAAGCTGAAAACGATGTCTTAAAGCAGAGGAGAAGCACACACAGCTCTACACACATACAAACCCATATTTAATACAGCAGCAGATTGTAATTCTCCTTAGGAACAAAACAAAGCAACAATAATGCTGCACAAAGCACTGGCAACCACACAAACGCACTCAGTGGCCCCTACTAAATCTGGGGTTAGGCATTATGACACAGGGTGTTGGAAACCACCCCATCCCCACCCCTCCACAGTCCTTTTTCCATATGTTCCTGATTTCTGGTTACCTTCCAGCTGCCAGATGTTCTTTCCCCATTACCACCATCCTGGACCTGCAGATCCCTTTTTCTGGGTAGAAATAATAGCATGCAGATTTCAGGAATATTTGCCTTTATTTGATGCTATTCTTGTCCCACCCTTGCCGTGGCTCCAATCTCACTGAGAATTACATGGTAGATGATCTTTGTTTATTGGGCATGTATTCATAGGTTTTAAGGCAAGCAGGGACCAATATCATTGTTTAATCTGGATTTCTGCATGACAATATTGTAGGTTTTAGCCAGTGGTGCTGGTGTTGAGTCCAACAGGCAAGAACATATCTTGAAGCCCCATACTCCTGATCGTGTGCAGGCCAAAGGACAAACTGGTTCACACGGATAAACTCTAAAATTTAACCCTTCTCCCACTAAAATCTTGGATTTTATTTTATTTATGTGAGAGTCCCTGACCAGCTCAATCCCTACTAGTCCACCTTCCCAAACTGATACTGATCCTCAGCTTTTTCCTGTTATCCAGAGAGATACCTTACAATTCTTAACATATGAAAAGGAGAGAGTAAAAAATTTCAAATTATAATGCAATTCTCCATTCAGCTTCTGGAGACCATCATCTGCTTTCTGCTCCTCTTATGCAGTAGGATCTAAGCCACTCTCATTTTTAATGAAAGATTAATGTAAATCATGTGAAAGTCATGCAGTGTTTCCCTGAAGTGTCCACGCTAAATTGCCATTCAGGAATTCATACCTTTCAGTGGGAAAAAAAAAAAAAGAAAAAGTTTAGTTCCTATTTGGCTGTAAGTCCCAAACAAGAAATATAAAAAAAAAAAAAATTGGAAGAAGCAATGTTATATTTTTATCCTTTTTAGGTACTCAAGCTGCAGCTAAATGTGTAATAGAATTTATAAAGGCACATAAGTGATAAACTATGACTTCAGGAATGAAAACGCTTTAAAAGTTTTCTCATAGTAGAGGTTCTCATTTGAAAGGATTGAAGCCTAGTCCAGGTACTCACTGTGTTCTGCATTTCTGAAGACTCCAAAACACAACCACATGAGCAGTTTTATCAAGGCTTGCATAATTTCAGTAAACAGATATACAGGACCCAGCTGCTTCTGGGATATATCTGTGCATGTTTGATTTTTTTTCCCTGTATAAAATGCAAACTCCACAGCAAAAATAAGAAATACTATTTAAGGAGGGAAAGTCTTCCAGAAAGTGAAATAACTGGTAAGATGAGATCTAGTTTAGGCCAGTTGAATATCAGTTGCACAACCATAGAATGTAAAATAAAATTGATTTATTGGACAATGTCTGATTTCAGTGGCTTTACACCAAGGATGCATTGAGCCAGTATTTTGAATTAAAGAACACTGAAAAAATCTTTTATGTTTATTGCACACCTGGCCATAAACCAGCCCCAAACTTCCCTTAAATTGACTTGTCAGAAATCCACAAAGCAGCAAAATGCAACTCTTGGGGTAGAATCTCACAGTGGAGTTGATCTCTATCAAAAATGAAAATGTAGACCATGTGTTTCCTGTATGATGTTGATCTGGTAATTACCTTTCTTGCTGCTTTGGGTGAGATTCTGATATCCACTATATCGGTTTTCCAGGTGCTATTTTAGTCATCTTCCCTTCGCAAATAGAAATAATTTCTCCTTTTTGATTGCATTAAGCTACACTTTAAATGAGCTCCCTACCTGTCTTGACAACTGTAACCACTGAGTGCTTGCAAGCAGGTACCCAGAGCAATTCAGACCTTCAGATGTATTTATAATGAACCTTAAGCCATGACACAGTTATTTTTAAAATCTTTTCAGGTAATCATCACTAAATTCTAAAAACATTTAGTCTGAAATAAGATATTTTCCTTCCTCACTCGTCTCCCTGTGTTCTGCCCACTGGATAGCCTAGAAGAAATGTAATGGACTTTTATGTTAAAGGGGAGGACACCCATCACAATGCCTTTTAAATGCTAATTATTCAAACCACCAGAAGATAAACCTGGCTCTTGAGCAGGGACCACTATAGACCCACCAGCTGTTGAAGTTAAACCAAATGGGAATAGAGAATATGGCTTAAAAAAAAAAAAAAGAAATTTTTTTTTCTGCTGTGAAAACATCCATTTTCTCACTTGATTTTCTCAAGTCTGCATGTGCCCCATGCAAGGGCCTCTTGCTAGAGCAGCTGATACCTGAGATTCTCCCTAAGGGAGCACTGCAGAGACCCCTGGAAGCTCCTCCTGAGCAAGATCACAGTGGGCTACAGGTGCTTCCTTCCCCTTCTTTCATCATCTGATGGTTGTTGGGGGGTTTGGAGAAGTGGAGGTAGAGGAGAAAACATTCCATTTGTTATATATTTGAAAGAATTCACTCTCTGAATCTTCTCTTTTGCAGGAGGAGTCTGGGCAGAAAGTTTTGCGTGCCTGTGCATGTGGTGCTTCTCAGAGCCACAGGATCATGGCATGGGCTGGAAGGGACCTTAAAGATGATCTCATTCCACTGCTCTGCAGTGGACAGGGACACCTTCCACCAGAGCAGGTTGCTCAGAGCTCCATCCAGCCTGGCCTTCAACAGGGATGGAGCATCCACAGCTTCTCTGGGCAACCTCTCCCAGTGCCTCGAAAGTGGAATAATTTCATTAAAACCACATAATTCCAGAAAAGCTCCTTAAATGCAGAGAAGGGGTAAAAAGTAAAGCAAGAACCATTGTCAATCTGTTTTTTTTCCCATTTCTTTATGGGATTTTGGGTATCAGATGCTGGCTCTGAGTGTGTGAGTGTGTAGCAGCTCTGTGCTTCATGGCTTCTCAGTGTGTTGAGGATCACCTGGCCCCTGGGGGAGCAGCAGCTTCAAGAACTCCTTGGAGTTTGATTTGCCCCCTAAAGACTGTGGAAAGCTGAAAACAGGAATAATACAAGCCATGATACCCATGACCCTGATCCTCCTCCCTGTCATCTAATTTATCCTCGTAAATTAGAGGTGGTGGAGCATCATCAGACTCTTTAAAGAATCCCAAAAAACCTCAAAAGATATTGCACAAAATGACCACATGGCCACTGACATTTTTGACTCTTGTATGGTGCTAGCTCAGTGTAAAAAATCTACATTGAAATAAATTTTACTATAATTATGTAATATCCTCTCACAAATACATGTTTAACTATAAATACACCAGATTAACACACAACATTGCATTAGGACTTCAATATTGGAAACAAAACAAATGTGAGCACATTCTGAAATAGCTCAGTGGTGTCAGGATCTGATATTATGCCTTTGTTTAATACTGTAAATTAAACAGGAAATTTAACTTAATTTTGTGTATGCTTGTAAATAAACAACATGTAGATTTCATCATGCTCATTATATGGAAAATTACTCCACTTTTTTTTTATTTTATTTTTTGGTTACAAGAGTTTATGATACCAAATCTTCTGTTTATCTCAGTGATTTTTTTCCTGAATGTAAAAAAAAAAAAAAGCATTATGCATCCTAACATCCATATCTGTAATTCTGTGAGCATCCCTTTTGTTTACTGCACACAACATAGCTGTAACAAAGACATTTACGCTTTTGGAGACTGAAGCATGAAGTCGTTCTAAATCTGTGCCCACAGGTAATAATTACTTCACTCATTAACAGATCTCCCTAGTCTCTCATAAAACAGCTCTGAAAAGGTCTCTTGGGACAGAGTCAGGAAGTGTGTTTTATGATCATTAATATGGTACTACCTTGGAAATACCTAGTCTGGCTGGTTTAGCCCCAAAGCTATGTTTGTTTGCACAACCCCAGCAGGTTGCAATGACAGGGAGAAGACTAAAGCCAGCCCCAGTGGGTTCTCTTCATCCTCTTCATGCACCAGACAGCTGAATCACATCTTATTCACATCAAGTCATTGCTAAGAGAAAGGGACAAAGCAGGGCTAAAAAATGAATAATTTATGCAGGGCATTCAACAGGATATGAGAAATAAAAGATCAAAATGTAAAACTTCATGGAAATTTTGTGTGGGCATGTATTCAGGAAATTTTCAAATTATTATTTCAGCTAAAAACAATCATTAAGATAATTTATTAAAAAGAGTTCAGCAGTAGTGTAAGGAGGAAGTACCTCACTGGAGTATGTACAACTTGGTTTAACTCCATGGGCAAGGAATTTGATCTGTTGTTCTTCAGCTGAGTACTCTCATAATAAATAAATATCAATTTGTACGAAGATCTTTGGCATGCTAAAGACAGTGCTGCAGAAAATGAAAAATGCCCTGCAGGGAGATCTAGATGATTAACCTAACTAGACAACCACTTCATGGAGTATCCAGTTTATAAAAAAATACAAGTTTGGATCAGTCTGCAGTGGGTTATGAGAAAAGCACTAAACAAAATGTCCAAGGTCTCAAAAATTGGAGCCTATCCTTTGTATCCCATGAGTTCCAAAATTTGACACAAGTCATTTACGATTTGCCATTCATTCCTGTAGAAAACCAACCACAATAATCTCAAAAAATTGCTAAGATGATGTTTCTGACACAGCTTGGGATGCTGTGGAAGGTCTGCTGTCCTTTCAAGCTAGAGAGAGGAAAAATACTGGGCACACAGTCTGAGATTTTCTCAGTTTGTCCAGACTTTCTCTGGGTCTTGGCCATGAGAAGTCCTACCAAAGCTTGTATGCCACCAAAGAATCAGAGGAAAATTCAAGGTGAAAAAGGCAGCTGTCTGCTGTTCAAGGAAAGAAGGGCTGTCTTGCCCCAAAGTACTTGCAGCACATGTCAGAACTGTCTTCCTCAGGTACTGTGCTTACTTGGTATATCAAAAAGATCTGTCACTGTGTTATATCATCACTCAGAGATGCCACTCAGGGCTTTTCATTTTCTTTTTTTTAAACAGACTTCATTTTAGACACCTCAATCAATTTCCCTGTTGTGGCTTTTCCCCTTCAGGCCAAAGCATCCCAATTTCAGTACTAATTATTCTTATTACAAAAGTCCCTCAGGTCCTACTCAGACTGCTGTGCTTAGGGGTATGCTAAAGCCTAACTGGAAACATTCCCAGTGCCAAAGAATTTACAAGTAATTTGAGGCAGGATGCAACAAGTGGGTATGTGAGACAGTAATTAAGGTGAGGGGTTTGGAAAGGAAACCTGTAGTAGCACTGAGTGGTCACACTGATTAGCTCCACACTGTGGTTTAGACTCTGCCGCAATTTTTTTTTTTTTTAAATGCTGAGGCATAAACAACTAAAATGGGTAAAGTTGTGATTTAGAGCTTAAGTGCTTTACAGAAATCTGAAATGTGTGGTTTGCAAAATTTAACAGTTGTGTGTACCCAAGTGTCAGCTGAATTCTTCATTTTAGGAATTAGGAGGACAGGTGGCTGAGGCTGGGAAAGCTCAAAGGGCTGTAGACCCACCTGATGAACTCTCAGTAGGGCAGCAGAGCTCAGTCAAATCAGACAGTTTTAACAGCCCTGTAAGATATTCTTCTCTTATGGATGATTGAATGAAAGTTTGGAGCCATGAAAATACATCCTAGAACGATAAAACTTCCCTAAACCCAGTAGAGCTTAGTGAGAAACACTAAAAATCCCACTGTTGTGGCCATATCCAAAATTAAGTGCTTGATTTCATGCCTCTGGGAGAAACTGGGGCCAAAATTTCTCCTGCCTTGCCTGGTGTAGCACCAAGATCCTTGTGTGCTCAAGTGGCGTCACACACATCCTTTCCCAGAGGTAAATTCTGCCCTGTCAGGCAGGGAATAGATCTTTGGCCAAGGTAAACTGGCACAGAGTTAGAGTGGTTGAGACCATCTGCAGACCTGCCAAGGGAGCAATGTGCTCCCTGATTGCATGGGAATTGGGATGGATGGCACCACAGACACAGAAAATGAGGGATGGTGAGGCAATGTTTGCAATATCCCCACAAAGGGGAAATAAGACTTAAATTAGCTTTTCATTCTCAGAGGGAAGGTGGCTTATCCTGTGGCCATCAAGACAGGTTGTTTGGACATGATGGAAAACTGAGACGAGCTCTGAGGCAAAATGGCCCCATGGAATCTCCTAAAGCTAAGAAAAGTGATCTGCAAGAAGCTGGAAGACGAAAACCAAATTCATGTCTGCCACTCAATATAATTTAATGTAGCAAATAGCAAACACTCAGACTGAACATATGAGAGTAGAAACAGTGCAGGTATTAATATATCTGCTCTTCCCACAGATTGGCAAGAAGCCTAAATCCACTGCTACCTGAAATTATGCCAACCTGTTCAGCACATCTGAATTTAAAACTAATCTCTTGTTTACAATCAAAGCATCTACAAAGCTGGTGCTTGTAATGGGTTTTATTATACTGCATTAAAGATTGTTGTTGAAATTTGCATTTCCAATGACCAATTAGTATATTTATTTATTAGAATTTAGTCATGCTATTTCTAGTAAATGAAATGTAGTGCATAAGAACATAAATAGGATTATTAGCTACATTCCTCTCTTTCCTCTTCTATGGACTTCATTATTTTTGCACAGATGCCAGGATTTTTTTTTCAGTGAAAAATTAAGATTGCATGAAGACTTGCCCACTCTCAAAAGCTGTGATGACATTCAGTGTGATTGCAAGTTACACCACATTAAAAAAGACATTTCTCTGAAAGCAGTGGTTAAAACCCAGACGCCTACATTTATTTACATTTGCAATGCTTGTGCCATGTGTATAGGATACAGTGAACTGCTAACTTTTGGAATGAAAATAACTTGTGTCTGTGTTAAATGTCACAGGAAATTGTAGCACTGATTAATAAGTAAAGAATACATAATTAGGAAAAAAAAGTTGCTTCTTGTAAAACTGCTGCATGTGTTTAAATTCTCATTCATTTTTTTTTCCCCAGGAATGAGTGGATTAAAATAAATAGAGGGATCACGTAATGAAATTTGCTCTCCCCTTTAATGTGAGTGTTCAGGTTTCAGGATAACATTGTTCCTTAACAATTTATTTAAAACAGGAGGTAGACTATTTCCATTGTTTTCTGGTTTGTTAAGCTTCCAAACACAAAGAAAAAAAATATTTCTTTGCCTCAAAATTACAGTTAATATGAATTAAACATCATCTTAAATGACTAATGAATAGAGATTTTAATTAAAGCTATGGTAAGAATTTCTTCATATTTTCCTTGGTAAGAGGTCTGCAAATAACAAAGATTGGGGTAACGAATGGAAGGGAGGAGATTCTGATCCAGATTTGGAAAGTTCTCGAAATTCAGAACTTTTGTTTCAGCTCCCAGTTTCTCTTGCCTCTTGTAGCATCTCCTTCCTGGGCGCTGGTTTGCTTTTCAAACATGAATAAAATGCATCAAAATGTTGATATAAGACTAAGGAAATGTTTTTCTCAGATTGATATACTAAGGCAAATGAAATCACCAAAAGCTAAAAAACTCCCCACTTTGGAACTTTGTGAGCTTTGATACTGACCACAATTCCTTCTTTTAATAAAACCTTCAAAACAAGTGAACCCATTGCAGGGTAAGTTCTTCATCTGAAAAAAGCTTTTTGAACCTTTAGTATTTTGCCATTCCTTACACATATGGAATCTGGAAAACAGTTATTTACATAAATTGCTCAGTAACGTACCTGTAATGAATGATTTCAATTAAAAATGGTTAAACTGGTTGTTAAAACAATGGAGAGAATGGTATACCTCTATGCACTTAGAATTTGAGATGACTGAGATGGCTTTTTGGCAGAGAGAAGGTGAAGTTTTGATAGGACAGATGACAGTTTTAAATAGAGTTCTCTTTTTACATCAATTTCATAATGATAGTGTATATTCACTAGCACTGAACACTGACTTCACTAAAGTCCACAGCTGGGAATGGCATCAAGAATGAAATGTACTCTGCAAGCCTGGGTTCTCCTTCTTCATTTTTATTGTAATCAGGTAAGAGGGTCTTGCTTGCATTCAAGCACCAGGTCACCTTTGCTGGCTAATTCAAGCAGTTTATTGTTTCTCTGCAGCAGCCAGGTTACAACCAGAGCCGCACTTCCATTTCTTATCTGATCACCCCTGTGCTCACTTCAGGGAAGTATTAGAGAAAATGACATTTGAACAACGAGAAGTGCTCCTCTGCTTCACTTCCTATATCACTATGAGTCAAAAAATGATGAAGGGCGATCCTTATTTAAATTCAAAACTGAATTTTTTTTGATATCTCAGTTCTTAGCATGAATATTCAAAGCCATTAGTCTCTTTGCTTGCAAATGTAACTTGAAATCGTTTAGGAATGAAAACAACCAGAGAGAAAACAATTCAGCAAAACCATGCTTAGATTTCAAGACGATGCTCAAATGGATCATCATGAAAGAATTTTTGGAGTTCAAAGCACTGAGTAAGTACTTTGCTCTTTGACAACCATTGCTCACAAGTTTGCCAATCATTTCATTACATAGATCTGAAAATAGACATGACTCTACTGGTATAGCTGTGATAAAATCCTCCAGGATGCTTTTCATGTTGGCTGCTAGAGCTTCCAAGTGGCTGCTGTGATGTTTGAGGTGGTCACTAGGAGCTGCTTCAAAGAAGGGTCCTGTCAAGTGAGCAAACCTCCTGTCCTTCAGTGTGCACCATCTCCTTAACCCTTTGTGGACTTCCCACACTTCCCACAATTTCCTTGTAACTTCCAGTGCTTTGACCAACTTCAAGCTGACCTCTGGCAGAGTGGTGAGCAGTGATGAAACAGCATCTTCCAGCATCCCACTTCCAAATGCTCCTCACTCCTGCAGGCACGTTGGTGACAGCAGCAGGGACAGGTGGCTTGTCTCTCTGCAAAGCTGAGGCTTGTTTTGAGCATTTTGATCAATTTTCTGAATCCAGTGCATGTGGTGGTGTCTGCATGCCATTTATATCGCATTTCTTGTCTGACTTCCTGCTGAGTTTTGTTGACAGTCTGTTTTTCCTTGCAGGTACAAACAAGTCTTCTGTGACAAAGCAAAACTTTCTGGCTTCAGCAATGTGGTAACTCAAATGAAAAGACAGTTTAAAGATTACAGCATTCACTTAACTGACCAAATAGATACTTTCCTTTCTCATTGTCAGCTCAATGACTTAATGCTCTTTACTTTGCTCTTTGAAACGACTCAAGCTAGTAAAGATGATCATCAGATTATAGGAAGAGTTTGTAACATGAGAGATGACCTAATCTGAATTAATTTTCACCTGAACTTGTGTTGTATTGGCACAATCTCTTTTTCAGGTCTGTCACAGGTTTGTTTTTATCATCCTTCTGGGACAAGTTATACAGATATCACCTGCATATCTACACTTATTATGTGTGGCAATTTATAATTTCTGAATGATACAAATGCGTTTCTTTTGCTTTGAAGTTGTGTTTGAGCTGAGGTTTCACTTTATTGGTCTGAAGTTACAGACCCAGTGCCATGCCTGAAACAGCAGCCAGTAAGGAGGAGAAATATAACTGGTGGAAAAATGATAATATTACTGTAAAATTCCTGCAGAGGCAAATAAAACATCAGTGAGGAGGGAGTATCCTGTTCTTCCCCACGCCCCATCGATGCCAGTCTGAAAACTGCACAAATGAACACACACAAAAAAAATATATATATATATGTGTGTATATATATATGTATATATATATATCTCCATACATAAACACCCATATGCTCCATTTGCATCTGAGCCTGGAAGCGAGAGGACAGCAACAGAAGCAGGAAGCTGTTAATGCATCTGGCCTTGCTTTGTTTGCTTTTCCACTCCACTGAGATTTTGATGCAACTTTTGGAAATATCTGAAAACTTCCAGGCAATGCTTTGTGAGCAGCCCCGGGGCTTGTCAGTGCCATTGGGCTTAGTTAGAGATGGAGTCTCTTGTAGCTCTCCATCCTGAGTTGTCTCTATATAAAGTTCATTTCTTTTCACTTTTCTCAGTTTCCTTGGCAGGAGTTAGATCCTTTTTAGCAGGGCTGAAGGAGCTGATTGTGAAGAATGGAAAAATGTTAGAGCACATTTCTGCAGGTTCTGATCTATAAATCCCTCTCATGGTTCCCATTCTAGACCAAGCTCCTTTCCTTCCTGAAATTTCCTGACAGCTCCTCTGTTAGCAGGGAGACCTGATTGAGGATTTTCCTACTGGTGAGCACAGGAATATTCACATGGATCCTGAATGGTTGCTTCCCAGACTGCATTCACACAATATCAGATCTGCTTCTGGGTTTGCTGTGGGCAAGGAACTCCAGAGTAAATTGAGAAAATTCAGGAGTTGAGATAAGAATAGTTTTATATTTGAAATAAAATGACAATAACACCACCACCACCACTAATAATAGTAATAACAGTAATAATAAAAATAAAGAATCCAAATGCCTAAGTCTGGTGTGATTTCAAATTATGGGATGCTCATTTAAACCTTTCTAATTCTGAACCATAGTTCTGGACCACAACAGTCAAATTTCTGGTCAGTTATTGAAAATTCATTAAAAACTATTGCTGCCACCTTATTTCTCCTTAAGCTAAGCATGGACTTCATATCCAAACACATGGGAAATATGGAGATGTTTATTTCTCATTGGGATGGGTATCTTGAATCCCATGACATTTCTGCCAATACTCTGATGAAATAATATATGTTTACAATATTATATAATTATACAAATAAATATCATATACATTTAATATAGGCATTATATAAGTTCCAAATTTTAAAATCCTTGTTGACACTGTGGTCATGGCTGCAAACCAAATAAAAAATCACGTTAGGCCTTGTTCAAAGACAAAGGAGCTGTTCAGTCCTGCTCCAAAGAATTTACAAACATATTAAGTTCAAGGTAGTCAAGAAAACCAGATTCTCTGTATTAGCATTTATAAACAATTGTGTGAAATTTTGTTGACTGTATTTCAGTATTTTGTAAAATCTTTCTGGTTCACCATCAGATTTCATAGATAAAGCTGCTGACTTATTCCATTTCAAAGCAGCATTTTTTCCTGGTCTGAGGTGAATTATAATAGTCCATGAATCTCCAACTTTTCTGTTTTTTTATGAAGGGCAGACATCACAATGGGACTTTCTAGACTTCATAAACAACTGGATTTTTAAAGACTTGTTCATTTGTAGGGGTTCTTCATTGTCACATTTTCCTTATCATAGAATTCCAGTTAATAAATTGTGTTGGTGCAGAGAATAGTTCTTCCACATGAATTAGGAAATGAAGACGCATGAGTGAATAGTTTGTTTCTCAGCATTCTACCAAAAAACTTGTGGGAGTCTCTTGGTAGAATAGATTTCACTTTTCTGTCATTATTTCCTCTTTTTAAGTCAAGTTTTTGGAAAGGATTTTATATCTTTAGGACTGTGTGAACTTTCAAGAAACTAATTTATTTAGCAATGCCTGTTACTCATCCTACACAGAGAGATAATTTGTGGTGAAATCAGAAGGAGCTCCAAACAGAAATTCCAACTCTGAACTCAGGAAAATTTAAATCTGTCTTCTGCAGTTGCATAACAAATGCTGTGAAACTATAACTTAAAACATTTCAAAATATCTGCATCTAGGTCAAGACTTGACACTCTAGTTCCTCCTTATTTTAATAAATCTGTGTGAATTTGTAATTAATTTCCGGCAGAATCAAACATTTGTTTGTTGGGGTCTCTAAATGTGATTTTAAAAAGTCAGGTTTTCTTTACTTTTTCTTAAAACACTGCCTTTAAATTTCATAATTTTACTCTGATAACTTCTACTGTGGCTTAATGCCTAATCATGCTGTGGCAGTGCCATCGCTGGAGCCCTTTGAATCTCACCTGGCATAATTTGCCACAGATAAATGAATGACAGCTATTTATGCCAGCTAAGAATTATTATCTTATCAACATTTGCTGCTTTCTGTTATTTAAGATAAAATCAAAACTTTTATTTATACATACAAAACCAAGGAGTTTGGAAAAGTGGTATTTATGCCATCCATTAATTGTCTGTACTAAACAACAACATAAAATCCTCTGTGCTGTCAGAATTACTGCAATTTGTACAACTCATTTCATGTACATTAGTGTGCATAGCTCCTTATTTTGTAATTTTTGGGTGCTAATGACATGCAGGTGCTAAATTTACACCTATGACGTGTAATTAAGCACTTCCCACAGCAAGAGTTTTCCAGTCTCATCACTGTTCCTTCACTGTTTACAGTCTATTTTTTTTTGGGGGGGGTATAATTTATCTCTGGAAATTTGCATACCCAACTGATTTTTTTAGTGTCCAGCAGCTCTTCTTTGTGATATCCCTTTGACCTGTTTCTGCCAAGCCCGGCACTGTAAGTAACACAATTCCCCCAGGATTGCAACTTCCCATGGCAGCCATAGCTAAGCTGTGTGTGATCAGTGTCCTGGCCTGCTCAGAGAGCACCATGGCATTAAGCAAAGATATTATTTCCACCAGTCAGCACTACAACAAAAACTCTGCAGGATTACCGAAATTGATGAACCTTTGTAAAATGTGTTTTTGTAGGTATTTATTTCTTAAGGGTTGGGCTGTATATTAGTTCTGTTGTAGTTATATAGATAAACATACACAACACACACATCTCATAATTAATCAACTTCTATTATTTCATTTTTACACCTGCAAAGAGTTGCAGTGAGGAAGTAATGAATGAAAGATTTTAAGATTCCTACATATAACTTATACAAAACGATTTTTAATGAACCCCTTGCATAAATTTTGGACAACAGTGTATACTAGTGCTATGTCTGTTGGCAGGTTGATCTAAAATATCCAAAGAACCTGGGTACAGAAAAAATCCCTTAGGCATATGAGCCCCAAATTATAAAATAATTTTGCTTCAGATGTAAAAGCCAGATTAACTCATGGCAGCTGGCTTGTAAATGTATTAAATGGACAGAGGCATAGTGAACGTCCTTCAAGATGAATTTCTTGTCATCTTTTCTTGTGAAAAGAGGTTTATCCCATCCCTTCAAAATCTGTAGGGTATCCTATATTTTAGTCTCAAAAATATATTTGGTTTTCTTTGAAGATGAATAAAACTGAGATGCTATTATATTCAGTTCCTACTTTGCAGCATCCAGAAATTCCTTTGCTATTAATATGCCAGAGAAACAGATTTCTTTGATTTTTTTCAGTTTAGAAGATCAAAAGCTGTCAGAAATTGTTTCAAAAGAAAAATAAATCTTTGAGAAGTTGGATTTGAAATAATGAGTCTCCAGCATGTTGCATATACAGTACTTAGAACTGTTTAATGGAAGATGCTGTTATAATTGTGGGGTTTGCCTCTTTACAAGTATCACTCACCTAAAAGATATTTCAGCATTACTTTTCCTTTTTCCTAAAGTAATTATTAGAGAATTGGATATTAATGGCATTCTTTTTTTGTAACTTCATGCAAATACTTAGTCAGGTAAAAGCAAAAAGCAGCTCACTTTTAGACTGAGGAAAAAAATCTTAAAACCAGTTTGGGAGTTTTCACAGGCTTTTGTGTTCATGTAGAAGTTTTTCATTATTCTGTTTGTATTTAGGGAGATTGATATGGCACAGAGAGGGAATAGCTCTTTCGTTGCTGCTGGAATTTCTCTGGGAGCACCTGTGTAGTTCAGGGATGGCAATCCTTGCATTAACGATGGCAACAGCTCTGGTGTGTTCAGAAAGTCCTTGTTGTGCCAGGGAATTAAGCCTGGGTTTGTGTTATCATCATCAAGAGACTGAGACTGATTTGGTTTGTGTCAAACATCAAGAGCCATGGTGTGAAGATATCGCTGCTGTAAGAGCTGAAGAGCAAGTGGTAAAAAAGAAGATGAAACAAGACAGTTAAATATTGATAAATATTGATAAATATTGGTAAATATTGATAAATATTGATAAACACCAGGTCCATTTGGAAACAGCCCCGAGTGCACACAGCCTACCCTGCTGAAGATGAAGATGTCTTTGTAGCTTTCAACTTTTTCATCAGTAGAGCTCTAAATCAATTCTAAACCTGTAACCCACCTCTATTATTCTACATTTGTAACAGCCTAATGGGAACAATGTTCACCAATTCATCAGTGAAAAAACTCTCTCATGATTGGGCTGGCAAATAAATAAGTCAAACATACTTTTTTTGGAAGGGGAGTGAATACACTTTTACTTCCAAATTAAAATATTTAGTGCTGTATAAGGCAGTTGCTATTTAAACTGCCAATAATGTTTAACACGAATTTACTCACCACTGCCTGTCCTCATACTGTATAATTTATAACACTAAGCCCTTTCAATACTCCAAAATGCCAGATAAACTTTTCTCATTTGCTCTTAATTTGGTCACGCAGGATAATACCAACATCTGAAGGCTCTTTAAACTGCTTTTTAAAATGCATTCCTGAAAGCACCACCAATGCCACCTCTGCTCCTTGTCATCTTCCATAATTATTTCCAATCCAAAGCGGTCCTTAATGCGCTTATTAATCTGGCATTCTCCTCAGTGTGAAGCACATTCAGCTCTATTAATTTTTAAAAACCCTTTTTTATGGTGGACTGCAGATGCTTGGCTATTACTGAAAAGCTATTAGAAGTTAACACCTTTCTCTCCCCAGGGACTGGCATCATCCTATGCTTCCAAATGCCACCCTATTTTACATTATCAGCTGCTAAGTCTGAGTATTAGAGACTTTTTTTTCTTTTTACTTCTGAACTGTTAATGCTATTATTAGCTAATGGCAGAGTTCTGTACAGAGTATAGATACATACACTCTCTCAGTGTCTATAGCAGATGGGTTTTTATTTATCTGCCTTTGAACAATGGGACTTTTCGTTCCTGTCATCCATTAGAAGCAAACTCACATGTAAACAAACCACTAATCTGATATCCAGGGATTGAGATTATTTTTGCCTTTTCTCAATTTGGATGTTATGATCAGGTGAATATTTAACAGAAAAAATATGAAAGAGACGAAGTCATCGTCCATCAAGCCTCAAAAGGGAGCTCTTTCCCTTTTAGAGGGTGTCTATGTCCTTGTGAAACACAAACATCCCTTGCATGAATGGAACCTAAAAGTTCTGAAAAAATATTAGAGAATGCAATTTCTGAGCTAGTAACGGCAGAATTGATAGGGGGTTGAATTTTCTGAAAGAATTTTAAGTCCCAGCTACGCATTTCAGGATTTGACTGCTATGAAAATAGGACAGAGCTGAGTCTCAGCCATAGGCTCTTCTGCTCATGGGAACCAGCAGTTTTTCAGAATCAAACCACTGAGGGACAATGGACAGTAAGTTTGTGTCTGTATTCTGTGTTTGCAGCATTTTCAATGAAATTCACCCTCCTGCTAATTTTCACTCGGGATCTCAGCTTTTATCTGAGTAAGGACAAGGAGTAGAAATGAGCATTGGCTCTTCTGACCATTTTGAGCTGTGATGACTGAAGACAACAAGCTAACATATTGTGGCTTGGAAATGCTCAGATTGCACTCACTAAACCTGAAGTACTATCAAACAAAATACTACAGAGATCATGATACAGTCACATTAGCAAATTTTCTGTATTAAATTTAGTAAAAATGTGTATTCAAAATGCTTCAAAGATGTGGAACAATTGTCTCCAGAAGACTGAAGAAAGTTTGACAGCAACAAAAAATAACCTGCCATGAAGAGATTCAGGACCCAGAAAATGAACCTGGATATTTGCACAGAAATTATTGGGGTTTCCTGTTTCAAACTCAAGACATTGTACAGGCTGGAGGGAAGTCAATTCCAAAATTATGGCAAGTATTGTGAAGGGAATTTCTTGCCATAATTCTGATAATATTTGAACTTTAGCCACTATCTCTTAATATCTTCATTCATTAACGCCTGAAGTAAAGACCAGGACAGTGGCTCATAAATAATGCAGACAAAAAAAGAGCTCTGTCTAAAAAACTTTGTAATTTCTCTTCACAGAAATATATAAAATACACAGAGAACAGACTAATTTAAGAAGCTGATCACAACATGGTCTGAATGTGAGGCTGGCTGGCAGTGGAAACTTGCTGTGGTCCTTGTGAAATGAGCATTGACAGTAGATGTGTGTCCATCATTCCCCATGATCCTGGTTAGCATTAACGCTAAATTCAGTAGCATCTCAAGAAATGCAAAGATTTCATCAGTGTCAGGCAGAATGGAGCTCTTATTCTCCAGGAGAAGCACATGGATGCTCCTGGTGAGAGCCAAAATTACTTTAAAGGATGGACTTGTCTTGCTGCAAATCAGAGTGGCCCTTCTTTAAATGACTGCCAAAAGATCCTAATGTATCCTATTTCAACATTTTTTATGGTGTGTGCTGGGACTTTTCATTTTTTTCACCTTTTTCTTCATTATTTTAGAAGACATTAGTGCAAAATCCAAGTTGCTGAGCTCTGTCCCAGATTTATGGAAGAATGTCACTGTGTTCAAATAACAATGCTGGAAAATAAAGTGGAAACATTGACACTAGAGAAAGTAATGATTGATTGAAGTGTGCTTTAAAACACACAATGTCAAAGCTGGGACACTCTGACCTGGGCTAGCGTCAGCTTAAAAAGAAAACCATGAGGAGTGGTGGCTGCTTTAACTGAGAATTTGCTGGCAGATTTTTGTTTTCCTAAAAAAAAAACAAACAAACAAAAAAAAAAAAACCTGGAGTGGTGGCTGCTTTAACTGAGAATTTGCTGGCAGATTTTTGTTTTCCTGAAAAAAGCAAACCTGGTGCTGAGCACCTGAAACACCTCGGCTAGGTTTGTAGATTTTAATATGGAATAAAGACATTGATCATTGATATAATTACAAATTTTCAATTTAAAAAGTCATTAATTTTTTAAAGAAAAGTATTTCAGAAAAAAAGCGGTGTTAGAAAATTTGAATATAAGCCTCAGCTCCACCTTAAATGTGTGTCCTCTTTTGCTGTGCAGCATTATTATTCCAGCATTACAGAGGTTGAAAACCTGTTTGGAAGGTCAGGAAGATATGCAATTACTTGGTCCTCTTGAATGTATATTATATGCTCAACAGACCTGAACTGCTCCCGTGGTGTCCCTTCAGCCCATCCCACAATTGCCTTATCAGTGCAAGGGTTTTCCCATCAGTGAAGTGGTTTTCCTCAGGTATTTTATTGAACCACATCCCACTGCATTGCAATTCAGTCTGGCTGTTCTAATGCCACTGTGCAAACCCAGACAAAGGGCAGAGCAAACCTCTGGTGCAGTCCAAGTGACCAGAAGAGGAGAGCATTTGGGAAGGCTCAGAGGTGTCCCTGAACATCCCTGGCTGTGCCTGGGGACAGCCATGAACAGCCAGGGCAGGGGGCTCTTCATCCTCATCTTCCCCTTTGCCCAACCCCTCCAGTGTCCATGGGCTTGAACACTTTGGTGCTTCTCTTTCCTGAAAGGACTTTATGCCACAGTATGTGGTTTTTTCCAAACATTTCACCACACAAACTACTGGGCTAAATCACAGCTGTCCATTCAACTGGCCATGTCTCCAAGGGGTTGTAACAGCAGCTGGGCATTTGCAAGGCACAGGATCACAGCCCGGTGATTTCCTCCCCCTGCAGAGCAGTCCAGGGAGAGGTGGGGAGATTCACTTCAGAGACCTTCCTGGCCAGGCTTCCCAAGGGAATAGTAAAGACATTCAAGTTTTGACTTGAAAAAATTCATTAACTCAAACAAATTTGGGGTGGCTTTGTGCTGATTAAATTATTTGCCCAGTCCTATTGAACACTGAATAAATGTAGTCATTCAAATGTTGGATAGTGTAGTAAAGGCACTTTTTCCTCTCTAAAGGTGTAATTCTTTTGCATGAGATTTAGACAGCAGATATTGACAGAAGAATAGATAATAGATAATTGATGTCAAAGGCTGAATAAGAAAGTTGTCGATCAGCCAGAGTTTAAGTTATCTCTATGTAAAGTAATATAAAGTAACGATGATTATTGCTTGAAAAAGTTGACAGAATGAAAAAAATTCTTTGGAATTGCTGGTGAATGGAGATTGACTTTTTTAAAGAACTCTACCCA
Organism: Turdus rufiventris; assembly: GCA_013186435.1. Lineage (NCBI taxonomy): Eukaryota > Metazoa > Chordata > Aves > Passeriformes > Turdidae > Turdus > Turdus rufiventris. The sequence goes on along the minus strand of PYHW01010658.1, from coordinate 2,052,034 downwards.
GACCTATTTCTCTTCCAAAAGAATGCTGCTGGTTCTAATTATATGTATTTTACAAAATTGCATTTCTAAAAACTTATACCATCAGAACACCCAACACCCTATCTTAAATACTCATGGAAAGAGGAGCATTTTCAACTGTCTAATTTGATACAGTAAAGAGATAAGAAAAGGTGTGATTTGGTTTTTCAACATCCTTCAGGTGCATTGCATCACACAGCCTATAGCAGCTTCTGCTATTAAACCTCGTGGAAATGGAAGAAAATGCTTTGTGAAAAGAGCAATAGCCTCTAAGGCATGGCTCTGTAAGTAAAAGATGGGTATTGGAGGAGTAAAATGAAAGGTGAAACTGTTTAAAAGATATTTCTTTAATATCAGGACAGCATCCAGTCTAGGAGTGCTTCTCCCATGTTTCATTTAGCCACCTCTCACACTGGAAATCTGCTTTGAATCCAGGAAATAATCTCATGCTCTTTCCAGAGTCCCTGTGGAAACCCATTGCACACAAACCAGCAGAGGTATAAGTTACACTTCACAGGGATCCATCTATGCAGAAAAATAAGCTCAATATATTCCTCAAGTTAAGTTCTGGATGTTTTCCAGAGTCATAAACGTGGTATCCCATCATCTGTGCCTTTTCTAATTTTTTTCCTGTTATCTTTATGAAAAAGACCTTCTCAGTGTTGGTGACATGTTGGTATTCTGAAGCCAATGAGACCCATTCCTGACCAGAGCACCTTTCTTTGTGTTACTAGATTCTTATGCTGTTTTCACAGACTCTATTTACAACCCCTTATATTGTTTAGTTTATGCCACTCTAGAATTTCATGCATACAATCAAAGGTGCTTGAAAGAAAGCACAGCACTTAAAATAGCTTCTGCCACTCCCCTGAAATATTAATCACTGGTGTAACTCTATGAGAGTTACATCAGGCATGAGTTTAACCCTACTTTTTGTTTTAAATCAAAAGAAATTGATTTCTTTAGCAAACACACCCTAAACCACAGGATCAAAGGCAACTGAAGCACTATAAACTCTCTTATTTCTTTCCCCCTTCCACCTTTCCCAAAAGCTACAGGGCAGCCTGTAAACTGGTTTTTGAGCAATTTTGGAGCAGCTGATTCTGCTAAGAGCAGTGCTCAGCTGTTGGCAGTGATGTCACTGGTTAACACTTCACAGCCCACAGACTGCTGGAATAATTCATCTTGCCTCTGTCTGTCTCTGGATCAAGTGAAAGATCCCTACAGAAGTCAATGAGTAGATGTAGTAGTTGTTCAACACATATATAAAAAAAAATATATATAAATGTATTGTTTTCAGTAATATTGAGTTAAACTTGCATTCATGTAATTGATTCTGCAGAGAAAAAGAAACTAGAGATAAGTTTTTCTTGAAAATAGGAGAATATTTAAATAATTAATGGATCACATAGTCAAGATGCATTTTCAAGAAACATTCCATAAGGCATTCTATACAGAAATACTGTAGAGTCAGAAAATGGAGGTTAAGATTTTGGATAAATATTGTATTCAGATCAAACCTGTAGTAATTAATGTTTTATAATATTGCATAAGTAAGTTCAGACCCCAAGAATTCCCGGGAAGTATTATTCTAATATTTCCACATATCATACAGTTCTTTGGGGTTGAGAAATGTGTTTCCATGATTAGGAAGTGTGCTTCCATGGAGTTTTTGTTTCCAACTTTTCATCACAAATTTCATTTGAATAGAATAAAATAGGAAAAATAGATACAGGCAAAGTGTAGACATCAACACTTTGTCGGAGACAGAAGTTACACAAACTTTTGAATCAATAGTAGTCATTAAAAAATTCAGAAGCTTCAAATGAGTAGTGCAATGGTGTAAAAACTAAATCAACAAAACCAAAATCAACAGGAGTCAAGCGTGTCCCTATTTCGATGCTACACGAACGCTCACACTTGTTTACAGCCCTGGGTTGTTTACAGACCATCCTGTCCCCTCCCAGAGCTCAGGGCTGGCAGACACCTGATCTGAGAACTGTGCAGTGATGCTGGCATGGTGCTGTCTCCAGACTGAGTGTCTGCCCCCTGCTATCCCCCCTGATAGGTGAGGTGGGGCAAAAAACTCCCAGCCAGCCCTCTGTGCAGCTCCGGGCTCCACCAGCCCCGGCAGGACTCAGCTATTGCCACGACCTGGGCACAGCCATGGCCTGCCCTCTTCCCAGGAAATGGCTGAGGAAAGGGTAAAACGGTTCCCGCAGAAAATGCCAACAGACAGGGCTGAGGACAGAAGGCTCTGTGAGCAGAAAGAGGTGCAGCCTGCTGAGACAGGAGTCCTGTGTCACAGCCTGCGCCATTTGTGGAGTTAGAGCAATAAAAACTTGGTGCTGTTGTACGATGGATGTTAGAAGCTTGCTGCGTTCTTCATTATCCTTCCCTGAAGGCCCTGTCCTCATTTTAGCTGTCTGTAGGATTCTGCTGGGCTCTCCATGGATACTCCCAGGGGAGGAACTGGAGAGTGAGGCTCATGTCCCATTTCCTGCACAGCATCCACTGCTCCTTTTCCCATTTATCAGGCAGGGGTAGATTGGTGTTGATCCCAGCACTGAAGTCTTATCAGTTGAAGGTAGAGAGGATCTAGGATGTTACTAGCAAGCCAGTGATGGCCTTTGCCCACTTGGCTCTGCTTAAAAGGTGTTTTCTCTCATGTGTGAGATGCCCTCTCCATAGCTGGCAGTGCCACAGAGGATGGACACTGTACACGTTCACATTTTGTCCTTACTGTTCAATACCTCAATCTGTGCACTCTCCCAGGGCATTCTGACTGCTGCTGGAGGATTAGAGGATTCCCTGTGTGTTCTCAGTTGCCCATCTTTGCAGGGGTAGCTTACAAGCTCGACATTTCTCTCCAGAAAGCCCCTTTTTTCTGAAGATGTGCCATTGTTCTGTGAGCTGGTTCAGCACACCCAGTTGTGTGAGTTAATTTTAAAAGGCAAAGAAAATCCTGGAAGGACATTCAGCAGTGTCACACACTGAAATGCTGCTACACAGTGTGAATCACAGGGCACCAATATCTTTGCTGGAATGAATCAAAGTAGCTCTGCCTTGTTATGTTGGAGTCATAGTCAAGCCCTTTCTCATATTTCAATTCCATTTTATATCCCCTGTGGTTGTACACATTCCACGGTTGAATAAACAGACTTTGGTGATGATTACTTGGAACCTTAGGGGTTAACAGTGTTCTTAGCCTTTTCCCTAATTGGTGTTTACTCTCTTGATGCCTTTCCATGTGCATGTTATAAAATATTCCCCAGAAAGAGTTTTGCCTAGTGCTAGGATGTTATGCCTTGTGGATAAAATTCCTTGACACAAAGTTGTGAAATGCACCTGTTGTAGTGCCAGGATTAAAGTCTGTGAAAAATACACCTGGTGCAGAGCACAGAAACCAGGCTGGGAAATGGTTTTGTGTGCTTAAAGAGGGTTCTGCTCACACTGCAAGGCAAGTGTGTTTGGTGATTCCACAAATGATTTTAATATTTGAGTCTACACCACTGAAGAGAGAGTTGGCCTGGAGATTTGAGGTAGTGTGGAAGAGAAGACCAGCACAGAATTTAAACTTTGGCCTTTCTGTGCTATATTATGAATCTGAAGAGGTGGACTGTGGAGAGCACAGAACTACCAACCTATTTCTACCTGAGTCGGCTGAATCAGGCAGCTCCAAATAAAAACCTTCCTGTGTCTTGCAGCAGCTTACCCCACTTGCAATACAGACACAAATAGCAGCTCAGATCCCCACAGCTGTGAGGCCATAAATCCACGCTCCTATTTGTACAGCTCACGTCTCCTGTTTGTGCTGAGAAGAGATATTGGCTTTCAAGAGGCATCTCCTATCACTCAAAGTCATTGGTATGAAGGTTAGCAATATCTTTAATGCTCTCTGTACCCTCTTTAAAAAAACCTGAACTGGTGCTGGAAGCCAAAGCCCACTCCAAATTCTTTCAGTAGGGAAGGATTGGCTTTGCAGGGAGGCTTGATTATGGACAGCAGCTCTTGATGAGCATCTGTGGCATCCTCTACCAGCACTCAGACATCAAGGAAGTAAAAACCAGGGCAGAGATCTAGATGGATGGATCACAGAATCACAGAATGTGTTTAGCTGGAGGGACTCTTCTCCAGGCTGAACAGACCAAGTGCCCTCAGCTGGTTCTCATACAGCTTCCTCTCAAGGCCCTTCACCATCTTTGTTACCTTCTTTTGGACACTCTCTACTAACTTCATATCTTCCCTCATGGTGACCAAAACTGCACACAGCATTCACTGGGATTAGGGTTGGAAACCTATTAGATAAGGAGACTTCCTCCTGGAGGTTGCAATTAAAAACATCATCATCTCCTCTGCTTCCCAGCTTTCAGAAAAAGTGGCAGGGATCCAGCTGACAAGGTCCTGGAGAATGCACACATAAGGAGACCACTTGGTTCTGTCAGGAGAGGAGCTAGGAAGTGTCATTTGGAAAGTGAACACACCACCTGTGAAACAGAGATTTCTGCCCCCAACAAATTAGCCTGTGCTAACTCGTCGCACTGTGAACTTAAATTTAAAATTCAGGAATAGTGGAAGCTTTGTCTGGCTGCTTAATTCTCTTCAAGTGTACAGGTGGAAGATATTTCTGTGCAAATAAAAACAATACTGATAGGCTGAAAAACCACATAAGGAGGAAACTACATTTATATATTTATTGATGATTTATTCAACAGTAATTTTATTCTGTGATGTTATCCAAATATATGCATGTATATAATCTGTCAGCAGACTTTTTGTTGGCCCTTATAACTGATGTAATCCATTCACAGACTCTACCTCCTTTCATATTAAACCCCAGCTCTAACTTAAAGTTAAAACCACCTCTTTGTGCTTACTCTAAGAGCACACATATAATTTGGAGAAATGCGGGTTTAACTGAACTTTGCATTAAAAAGTGAGAAGGGAATGCAACGATTTGAAAACCATGCATGATCTCAAGTTTAAGAAACAACCCCTCACAAGACTGACTGAAGATTTTGCAGCAAGACTATTTTTGACAGAAAGCTGGATCTAGTTGAATGAAGTCCCTTTAATTTCTCTACCCCTTCTGCCCCCAGCAATATCTGCTCTCATGGAATTTTGCCTTGCTGGGAAACTGAACATCTCTCTATTTTCCAGACTTTAAAAATGAAGTTCTGTCATTTATGACTGGCTGGGGGCTTTGCACTGCTGCTCACTCTTTGGCTCTGGGCTCTTTTCGTTATCCTCCACACAGGGATTCCTTGGATGCACCCTACCAGGTCAGCAAGAGGCAGAAATCCCCATGAAAGAAATAATGTCTTTGTTCCTTGCCTGTATCTCCACTCCTTCTCTCTTGATTCCAACCCTTTCCCTTTTATTTCTTAGCCTTGCTCCCTGATTTCCCATCTCCTCTCATTGCACAACAGCAGTTTCCTTCTCATGCTGCTCCTAACAGTAGGGAGATCATCAAGAAAGAGACTGTTTTCTTGGCTTCCTGGTAACTCCAAGACAAACAAGCCAAATCATTGTTTAAAAACTGTGTAAATAAAAGGATATTCTGAGTAATTTTTTTCCAAAATTCTGAGAAATTGAGAAAACAAACTCTTGATGGATAGAAGTATTTCTCTTGGCCAGATGGGACACAATTATTCTGGATGCACATGAGGTTTTTCATACTGAATTTCAACACTTATTTTTCAATCAAAGTGAAGGAAATTGTGTAATTAAAAGTGGTTTCAGACACAAAAACTTCTGAACTGTCATTTTGGGAGATGTTTCAGTAAGTTTCCCCTTTTCAAATAAAATTTTTCACAAGAAGACTTTAGGAGAAAAGAAAACAATCTTTTAGATGTCTCTACCCTGCCTCTTTACCTTGAACAATGAAGCAAAGCTTCAGGAAACTCACTTTATTCTGGCTTTATTGGTATGCAGGGACAAACAGACTCATTGGGCTCCATTCAAGTGCTTGGTATCATGGTTGATGTGGCAGGGCTGGTGAAAGAACCAGAAAAATCAGGAAGCAGGAGGAGATGACCACTCCATTTAATTAATGTAGAGGCTACTGTGATGTGCTGCTCGAACATGTGACTGGTTTCAAATACTGGATTATGTAAATTCCATGCACCCAAAATTTGAAAGAATGAGGAGTTTTGGAATTTGGATCTCAGCATACATTTCCAGCATCTTTCATTCTAGTGGCACTTTAACCTGAGACTGAATTCCTGCCTCTCTGAACTAAATTGGAATTGTAATCAAACTCAACTTCAGCTGAACTAATTTGCAGGATTTGGCATCAAAACCTGCAGTTCACGATTTCAGTGAAGCTGAGTATTAAGTTACTACAAATGGCTACTTAATAAAGACAAATGAAACAGAGAACATCTCTGTTGGTTGTCAAACTTGTCTCATACTATAGACTTCCAGGCTAGACTAAAACTATATTATCTCCAAAAAATAAAAGAAGAGCATTTTTCTAATGGCTTTTCAAAACTGGAGATTGACCAGTTATATGTCTTCACATTTCATATAGAAATGTTATAATTTTTTTAATATATGGATTTACTGGCTCTTTTTTTTTTTTTTTTTTTTGAATGAACTTTCAATGATTCTTTGGAAGCTCGATACTTTTGTATTAAGTATCAGTTTGCACTTTGGACATCCTTAAGGCATTACCAAAACTTACAGCTAACCTAAAACATTCAGCCACAATCCTTTAAAAGGATGGCTTCTATTTAAATTATGGCTGCACTGTGATTTTACCAGGATGAAATGAGAGATGCTAAGCTATTCCAAGGTGGACTTCATAATTGCACCTCTTTATATCAGGCTAGTGATTTTCATTAGCTTAATAAAAAGATACTTTAACTTGAATACTTTCCAGAAACTCTTTAATGCATTATCAAAAGCAACTTGGTTATGGCAAAACCAATGGCAAGATTCAATATAAGCATCAAATGACCCTGATCTTTTATTGGTGGGAATCAAATTCCTGGAGGAGCAGTACCACAAATATGTCAGTCAGTGCAGTGATGCCCAGATTCCACATGATGACAATCATATGTTCCATTATGAAGAAAACTTTAACTTTGGTCATGAATACTTCTGCCTGGTCATGCTTAAAGTATGTTGAATTACATGTTGACCCACAGGCCTACTAAAAAGAGGAATTCCTTTAAAGAAAAAAGCTGTAACACAGAGTTTCTTAAAATGTGGCAAAGATAGGATTTATATAAATTTACTCCTCTCTAGAGTTTAGTTTCATAAGGAAGAGAAAACACATTTAATGAAGAATGAAAACCTGGAAACCTTAAATGTCCTCCAGGACTGTCAGTTCTGGACATGATTTCTGGAGCTGTATCCAGCTCTGGCCTCACAGTTGCCCCTATCCAAAACATCAGCTGGAATTTGCTGGAGGTCCTCCTTTCCCTGTGCATGAAGGCTGTCAGTTCATATAATTCCATATGCTGCCACTAAATATCTGAGAAGGGCAAACATTTCTATGTCCGTGGTCCAGAAGAAAACCAAACTGCCTTCAAATGGTGTTCCAAAGACAGACCTCACTCATTCAGCCCCAAATGTGTGGTGCTGGTATCACTGATCTACAGACTAGCATTTATGATAAAATTGATTTTCAAACATGGCAAATTTCCCATTGGCTGTAAATCTCAAAGATTTATACATTAACCAATCTCATATTTCTGAATTTGTCATAAGAGGAATTTTAAAATGTGATGAAAGGCTTTTCACATCTCAGGCTAGATCTTAGGTGCAGGAATATATTTTTGTGTTTTCTGGATCAACCCCATGGTGCAGCAGCTATTTATGGTGTGACTGAATAGTGAGAATAGAAATAGACAAACTGTGACTCACTTTCAAAAAAAAATTTGGTGTCTGACATATGTCCTAAAATTTGCCCAAACAATTTCCTGGCCAGGGGCCATATATGCCATATATGAACCTGAAGATATTTAAATGTAATTTGTAGAGTGGGAGGGGAAAACTGGATTTTGGATGGAAATAATACTAATCACAGTTAAGACAGAGCTGCCCCTGTCTCATTAAAAACTGCCATTTTTTATTATGTTAATTTTTGCTTTTCTTTTTGCACCCTATATTCTTAGAAGG